>LR736865.1:2042845-2089184 GCA_902654985.2 Oryctes borbonicus
TCCTATCTCATCTTCCGTGCTTTCCTTCCATTCTTCCTCTATATTTTTCTCGCCAAATACGGATCTCAGTATTTTCTTCTCTCATCCTCCTAATTGTTCCGCTTGGGCTTTGTTCAGTCACTGTTGATCTTATTATAGCTTTATATTAATTAACGTTGTTGGTCAATTCCCTGATGTAGCTGGTGTAGTGGTTAGCATGCTCGTCTAGCAAACGATAGATGTCAGGTTCGATTCTTTACCTTGAGAAATTTTTTAGTATAACTCGTTACGTCGGAAGGTACGAAGGAAATGTCAGATTTTCATAATTTAACGGTGGAAGCCACTTTATTAGCTAGCTTCCTTCTTTCCAAATAAACAACTAAAATTGACAATGCCCCTTAGAAATTAATAAGAAGTCCAATTCAATCAATCATTAGTTTTAATAATCTTTCTCTTCGAAGACTCTCACGTTTAGATAAAATAGTGCTACGAATGCTAGTTTCGTAGCATGGCATTCAACCATAGCATTCGGGTGGCTCCCCACCAGTCCGTATGCTTTTTAATATCTTTTGGCTTGTTACTAACGTTTTCATTACACTTATACTCAGCGTAACCTATATAATAGGAACTCTAGTTTCAAAACGAGTGAATAACGCAATTGGATGATATACTTTCACGTGCAGCTTTTCGTTTATTAGCGCGTCACTCTAAAAGCAAAAATGTATATCACTACAAATAAAGGAATTTACTCGGAAGTGACTTTTTTCTTTGTGACATGTGTAGTGTAACTGCGTTCGTATGCGCTACAAAAGCTGTTCCTAAAAATAGTTCATCCTCGGCGTAATAACTGCAGTAGTGCGCTAATGGAATAGACTAGCGACATCTGGTAATGTCAAATGAAGTCTCCCGCAGCGTTCAGCTTCAATAAGGGCGAGTTCCTCGTGCAATGTTTCATATGTCGAGTGTTATTACGTTCGTCTTGTTTGCTGGGGAAATATGAACAAGCAATGAAGTAAATACATTGTATAGAGACGTATGTACAAGGAGGAAACATCGATTAGGCAGCGTAGAATAGGAATTCAAGTTTATATTCTGTGTATTCCGGATTAAATCTTCGATGGAAACGCTACACATCCCATTCACACAGTGCCTATAAGGAAAGAAGCGGAATGTTAAAATCGCTTTATTTTTATCGTAGAAACTCCTTGACCTGACGTCAACATAATCGCGCCACAATAGTCGCATATAAGCTGCTTATCGGCTAATCACAATGCTTTTATACGCGAAAGACTTCCTGTGTGGTTTTCTTGTTATCAATTTATTAATTGATTCGATACAAGACGCATTGTTTTTTTTTTATCAAGTTAGTTAATCCAGTAAGCTTCTACAGTGAAACAAGATGACCACTGGAATTCCTAATCATCTGATGGTGCCATCACTCTCAATAAGACACAAAGAAGACACTCTAACTAGGAGTACTATACGTCGAACACGGTCCAGGTCGATAGAACGCTTTAGCGATGAAGGTGAGTATTTTCTTGCATAACAACCGAAAGGACCATTTTAAATAGCGCCAAACCTGCTTTCTTTCGTACTGAATGTACGTAATTCATAATTAAAAAATCCTTTGTTTTGATTTATAATACTTCAACATCGTTTACGCATGCCCAAGAGGTATAATTAATAAACAGCGTAACAACAATTCTCTTCGGAAACCATAAACATCCCGATATCAAATTTTGCGCCGGGTTTCCAATAACAATCTGGTTATATTTACTGATAGAACGTGCGCGGCGGATCTGTTATTTTTCGAAATTGATAAAACGTTTCGGGAGGGAATTTTCGAGAGATAAAGCGGATATCGAAAATGTGCTGTGTCTCCCGCTCGAAACACATTATGCACATTACCTGTTTTATTGATAGAGAATAAATTCTTTCGATATCCCCCTATGCGCTTCGCCTAAACTGCGGACGAGAGAATTGGTTTCAATTTTATCGTCTTGGTACCAAAGTAAACACCCGCGACATCGTTATCCCCCGTTTCGGAATGGCTTCCATATTTATCGGAATATGTGAAAATTATTCGCGCACGAATGGGAGTTAAATCGAAATACCGTCGAAAATTATTCGGATGTTATCGGCTTGAATACCGTATTCGTGTGCCTAATTCTCTCAAGGCAACAACGTTAACAGATAATACCGCAAATAAACCATTTTAGCTTGCTTTGGTTTAGGATGGTCATATGAATTGTGCTCTCTGTAACATTTTTATGAATCATTACATATACAGCGTGTTAAATTATATGAATAAAGGTATTTTAACGAGATTTTTTCCGATTATGTAAGGAAAAATTTTTCTTACTACCTTTTACGTAGGCTTCCACGCTCGTCACTACACAGAAGCTACGACCCGGTTCCATGCTTATTATTTTGACCTGCAACGTTATGATCTATTCTTTTATAGAATAGCTGATTTGATTGAGCAATTTTTTTCTAATTATAAATGTTAAAATAATAATTATTAAAAGTGTTAAATAAACAATAATATACATTATGTAAAAATTTTAATCGATACGTTTTTATTCGAAAAGAAATTCAAAAAATCTAAAGGAAATGTTCAGGACGCACGCCATTAACTGCCAGAGAGTATCCTAATCTGTCCTTGATTCATGAATCAACGCCACCACGCTAAGAAAAGCCGTAGTTCCAATTCCTCATTATTTCCGGAACAGTTATGGTAAATTCTGTCCTCATAGGGAAAAATCACATGAAATAAGATCTGTTCATCATGGCCGCCATTCTACAATTCTCCTTCCTGCTTGGAAAAATTGCATGACCCGCCATGCAAAAACCAACATCGGGATTTAGATTATTGTCCATTAGCAGTACCTTAATAGACGAAATAATTTCAATGTGCAATAATTTTAAATACGAATCCCCAGTAAGCCCCCAGTGCATATTCTTGACCAATCGTTTATTTTTTGTGATGCTTCAATGACGATCTACCTGAGGACAGTGTCGGCCATTATGCCTATTAGTGCTATCGTGAAGAGAAAAAGTTGCTTCATTGGAGAAACAATCCTGTTAATTAATACCTCGTTGTTAATTTTGTCAAAATTTAACACGTCGGTCACAATTATCTTCAGATAATTCTTGATGTAGAATAGCTCTGTAGGGATAAAACTAAATGTCAGTGTCTTTTGGTCACTGTTGTGACGACAACCAAGCTGTAGCAACACCAGGAACTACTTGTTAGACAGATACATTGCTATTAGTGCCGCAGATATCCGGAAAAATTCAGATCGGAATATTCGGATTCTAAGATCCCCATCCGATATCCAATTCTCAAATCCAGATCCGATTCTCGGATCCGGATCCACTATCCGGTTCTCAGATCCGGATCAACTATCTGATTCTCGGATCCAGGTCCGCTATTATTTTGCAATACAAATGGTGTATATTCGATGTTGGGAAAGTGTTTAATAAAAAAAAACATTGAATCTGCATTATACGGAAGAAAGATTCATAATGAGTTTCTATATGCACAATTCAGAGCTATTTTGCTCAAGATATCTAGTGATCATTACATTTATATTGTTTAATAATCACTTGACCTATCACAGGTATTTGCTCGAAAAAACCAAGGAATGAGGCTAGATCCACCTTATCGAAGAATAGATTCTTCGATCTGACTTATCGGATCCGGATCCGAGGTTCCACATAATGGATCCGGATCCGAGGCTTCGCGTAATGGATCCGGATTCGAGATTTCGGATGAATTTGGTATTCGCTACTGAACACGGATTTTGAAGGCGTTCTAAAACCCGTATTACATTGATGTACATAATTCTAGATGGGGAAACCAGAAGCCTAACAATACATTACAAAGAACAACGGAATGAGCACGTGTTCTGTTGCATAAACGAAAAGATTAAAAAGGAGTTAATTATCTTTGAACGTTAATTGCAGGAAAGGGCTTCACAGAAGCAACCAGAATTGTACAATGAAATAGTGAGTCCAGGTGAAGTCGTAATGCAAAATATTAACCCTTTCGCTGCTAATAAAAGAAGCTGCGCTTATCACAAAAGCGGTTCTGTTTTTTTTTTATTTACTAAATATTGTTTTTTATTTGAATCTTCGGTTTTTTGTTGTTTTTATATGTTTATCATTCTTGTATCACGTAACCGTGCTATGCGCACTATCGCGAAGATCCCCGTGTGTCAGACATCCATGCCATCAGCGCTGAGTGGGTTAAAGAAAGTTATTTTTTGTTTAAGAAAAATATAAAAAATGGTACTTCATTAAAAAAAAACAAGATTTAAAACATACCCCTTAGTAAGATGTGTGACATGAGAAGCAGAAGAATGGGAAGTCAACAGGTTAAAAACAAACAAGCAATAGTAGATAGGCATTATATAAGAACAATAATAATTTTGCTTTGTGGGTGCACCTTTTAACGCAAAACTTCTAATATCTATACTTCTTATGCAATGTTAAAGTATCTTGTCAGTACGTAAGTTTAATCGCAAATCAAAAACGCTAAACTATAAGGACCAATGGGTACACTTTTAATACCTTATTTTCTTCTATAACAAACGGAAAATGCAAACGTTCTCTTAAAAAGTAACGTCTCGCTACAAATAAAATTGTAGGTAGTCGCATCCAAAGGGACGAAATACAAGATAAAATGCTAACATTATTCCAATACAAATACCGATCTTAGGAAATTGACATCGGAATCAGACGGAAAAGAGGATCGTTTGTTTGCGATCGGCTCGCAATAGAATGGAAAAGGATTCTTAAGCATATTCCCCCAGCATTGTATCAGAGGTTTGATATGGATTTCGATGTAAACCTCTTTATTTCGTTTGCCGTTTGGGCACGCATATTTTATTTCACCCGAAATCGAATTCCCCAATCGGATAATCTCGGATGTAAGATCGCCAGAGGTTTAATACGTTTCAAAGGGCTTTAAGCTCATAAATGCTCGTGTTAGCGATCGCTGCAAGGTGTAATATGAATTAGAAACTACGTATTTTGAATTGCGATTGACAAATATATAGCTTCGCTCATTCCAGTAAGTACACATGTCCTGAAATTGCACCAGACCTTTCAATGCATGTCGGGGTCTCACTTATTTGCGATGTTAGAGGAAAACGTACGACACGAAAACACACGACTTCGCAGTAATTTAATAATAACATTCTAATTAAGACACAAAGATCTATTCTTTTAATACATAATTTGCTTTGGATTATTTGGAAAAACCTATTCAGTCTCTTAATAACAGAAACACTATCAGAAACTGTTAAAGGAACTCAATGCGGGGCCAGTAACTAGCATTCCCAGTGGCCCCATTAGTCCCAAATACGTGCCATAAAACGGTGATACCAGATAGAAAAGAGTGGAAGAGAGGCCTGCCTATAAAGGCCGAATCCATCTGGTACACAGACAGTTCAAGGACGGAAAATAGAGTCGGAGTTGGGATTTTTGGAAGTAGACCTAAATTATCTAAAACGCTAAGTCCAATCCAAAGCGCCACAGTATTCCAAGCCGAAATAGTAGCAGTGCTTGAAGAATTAAAGTGGCAAGCAGATAACTATCGATCTGTTGTTATCTATTCAGACAGTCAAGCAGTAACAGCACAGGCGAATTCGAAACTAGTGTGGGACTGCATGAATGCTCTCAATAAGCTGGGAAACCGAACTAAGGTGACCCTGGCCTGGGTACCAGGACACGAAGTATTGAGGGAACGTAAATGCAGACAAATTAGTTCGAGCAGGCTCGTCAACTGCTGAAAATCGCCCAATGCATTTCATGAGAATTGAGATTTTGCCAGGTATAAGGAGAGGGATGTAGAGGAATCACTCACAAGACTGCTAAATCTAGCAAAGAAATCAAAACTAATAAAATTGATCTCATGAGAGAAGAACCACAATAAATCTGAAAAGGTCGCAGTGCGATATGTCAAAAACCACCTCGGGTAGTGATCTAAACAGTATCACTAATTTTTACCTTGAATTGATCATCCAGAATTAAATGAATGGTTTAATGAAGAAATGCTTTTGTTTTCTCAATTTAATTTTGCTTCAAAGCTTTATAGAAACATAGACGACCATTAAAATTCGTGAAAGACGATAACAACATAACGGGTTTTTTTTTGCTGAACGATGAGCCTGACAAACCTTCATTCATTCATATTTAAAAGCTAGCAACATTTTACTGTACAAGTTTTAATTTCCAGGTGACGAAGAAATAGAAGCCGAAGAAAGGGTAACAATCGAAGAAGTAAACCAAGAGGTCCAAATTACTAGCGAAGATCCAAAGGGAAACAGCTACGCAGCGAAAAAAACAGTCGCCCAAGGTAAAATTAATTACCATTCGCAATCTTAGATTCTCCTAACCAATCTTACCATTTTCTGTACGAAGACAGTAAGTAAAATGTTATCAGAAATTACAATTATTACATTTCTTCTCTTCTAAAACAATTCCATTTGTATTCAGCTTTGCATTTGACTAACTCAATTGCTACGCGAGGCGCTTTGAAAAATGGTCACGCATGGCAAATCAAACAGTCACACGTTCAACCTTGCTAGAAAATGCGGCAGTTCGATTTATCGGCAAGGCTAATTCGATTTTCGTGCAATATACGTTGAACTAAATGCAATTATCAACTTTTGAGTAGAAATACCGTACGAGTTTCACCAACTTTTCGTTCTATTTCTGATCAATACTTGTCGGAAATTTTATACTGTCGAGTAAAACGGAAATACCTTCAATTGCTAATTGTTGATGCTAAACGGGAAGAAGAAAATGAAAATTGCAGACACAATATTTGGGCAAATTGAATTGGATTGGTTTTATTTAGATTTTAATTTCCTTGTGTATTTTTTCATCAAGTACAGTGTATACGAGCTGCAAAGGAAATAGACGAGAGGATCGAAGTCTTGTCCTTTACCTATCGTTCACGTCCCTATCAGCTGCCATTACCATAATCTCTAACATATTCAAGCTTAAATGTTTTTTTTTTACTTAAAAAATTAATAATAATAAGTGTAAATGTGTAAAACCAATTCTACAATCATTGTCTAGGTTATGTGACCATAACAATACTTCTAATTCGGAACATTTTTTCCAGGGATGATGGATATAGCCCTGATTACCGCAAACGCCAATCAATTACGGTTTCTCGTGTTGTTCACCGATCCGAACGGAATCTCGTTCTACGTAAATGTCGCCCTAATTGTTATATCCTTGCTGTTGCAAGTTGCCATTGGGGTAGCTTTGATATTTAAGGGTCGATTGGATTTCAAGGGCTATTCGAGAAAGCATGCCGCGAAGGTGATCAATAACTACATAGTGATCGGAGTGTTCCTGGTGACAATTATAAACGTTTTTATAGCTAGCTTTACTGTTGCGGAAGCAAAAAAGTAATGGCAATATATTGTATTTAATAGTGTTTGTAAATAAAACATTGTATGGTATTATCATATACAGGGGGTTGCCCGATAGGTGTCACAAGAGGAAAATATATCATCACGCAGAACAAAATGAACATTTTGATCGTGCCTTGGTAATTAAAAATTACCAAACAGTAGATGATACAACGTGATATGTAAAACGCTATAATCAATCCAGCTTTTCTTAAACCATTCTTATTTTAAAATTTATTTTAAAGGTTTGGTATTATTTGTGGGTTTTATAAGAAACAAAACCTTATGCGAAGAACAATTTTTTTTCAAGAATCAATAATAAAAAAATTTTTCCTTTTGTGACATCTATCCAGCAGCACACTGTCCCTATTTTTATCCCTTATCATAATCATCCCTTATTATGTTTTATTAATTTTAGCAACCAAATGAAATATATTCAACAAGAGTAAGACTCGAAGATAAAATAATACAAAAAGTAGCTAAAGCAAGATAAAACTTTAAGCTTGAAAAGAATACAAATTAATAAACGGAAGATAGAAAGTAATAAATTGATGCATACTCTTGAAAAGTTTCTTTCAAAAAAGACCGCCAAAATCTTTGTTCCCGTTTTTGGATTATATATCTCACATCCACAATCGCTTTAATATCACTTGAGGCTCGGCCCAGTCCGGTCCGTAACGTTTGGCAAACCGTTCCGTTCGTCGATCCGACAGCTTCGGCGGTTATAACAACACTGTTAATTTTGCGAATATAATTTTTTCATATGAAATTATCGATAATGAATTTACGATGCTACGTTTTATTGCAAAATTTGAAAACATTGCAATTTCATTCCATTGACTTTTATAACTGGCAACAATCATCTTCTGCAGCAACTAATACCAGCAAACATGAAAATGTAAAATATTTGTCCTTCTATGTGTGTAAACTATATCTTCTTATTCTTTTTTTTTCTATTTCTTGATGTCGGCGGATGGATTCCTGCCCCTTAGCGTGTGCTTTTTTATCCGCTTTATGGGGGCAGAATTGGCATTAACCAGCACGTTTTTACGTAGATAATTAGACTTATGATAGATGTATCATTTTTTGTTTGTGTTGATGACTTGATGGTAAGTTCGCCTCTTTTCGACCTACTTTTAAAGTCGTTGGATGGTAAGTGAGGAACTTGTCAAATATCAGTAAGATTATCATTTTGTGGACTTCTCATGTTGACATCGTCAGGTCATCGTAAATCTGTAATTGGTAGAATCCGTCATTCAAACGTGTTGGATAAAAAACGGTATTTTTTTATTTATTTTTAATCTTAATTTTTTTTTATGATTTTTCTAATTTTTAATCTGAAAGATTTCAGCCCAATCCGACCCGACCAAAAGTTTCTGAACATTGCCTAAATAAGCACCTAGTTTTCGACTAGCTGCATGGAGGTGCCTCATGTTACGGATAATATATTACAGGCCACTGACAATCGACACATCACTGTCGTAATATTATAGCATTTTAGTAAAACTTTCGATAGGATTCGCTTTAATCCTTTGTTGTATGTTAATGTAATCAATAAATTCTATTAACTTTACTAAAAGGCACAGATCAAGATAAAAGAATCGTCGGAATGGTTGGGCTCGTGGCAATAGGGCCGCGAGCAACAATTGAGTGGCCATCAGCTCCTCTAAAACGAACGCACGTACCGATTGAGGCCAAATTCCTAACGGCGAACAATATAAACAATTCTGATAAACGTTATTACCGTACCGTACAAAATAATTGAAACAGTGTTAATTTTTTTCAAAATCTCTTTAGTGGCGTAAATGTACAAAAGAAACAGTATCAGAACAATAAACTTACAGTTTCAATATTGAATATGTTCTCCTTTTGCGCTAATAACAGCGTTAACTCAAATAGGCATAGATCTTATAATGTTTTGGATGCTTCCTGTTCACCATTAAACCAAACCCAAATTACTACTTCTATAATTTTGGTTTTCGTTGAACAATCCATATTAGATAGACGTCCTTTACAAGTAACTCACAGGTTTTGAATAGGGTTGAGATCTGGCGAGCTTCCTGGTCATTCTCGCATAGTACTAAAAGAAAAAACTGCTGCATATTTTTAAAGGAGTCGCCGATATGCAGCTAGATCATTCTGAAAAATACCGTTGTTGAAAAGATGGACCTCGTGCAGTTCTAGAATATTATGGGTTAATAGGATGTCAGCAGATTGATCTGATTTCGCCGACCCTGTGATTGGTACAAATACTCCGTTGTCCCGATAGGAAAAGAAACGCATCGCTACTGCGCATGCTATCAGCGATGACAAATGTGTTTAATCAGAAAAAAGGACTTTACTCCACCCTTCACTTCTTGTGCATTTTTTGACCTAAGCTAGCCGTTCTTTCATCGTGACAGTAGTCTGGAGCTGGTTTTTAATCAGCTCACCAACTTCAAAATGTTTTAGTAACATCAGTATTCATACCAGACTTGCGAAGTTCTCTTCTTAAGTCAATTGGGCTCTCGCGCAGCAGAAATCGATCATCCTTGGTTGTCGTTTTCCTTTTACGGTCACATTTCTCCTTTCACCGCTTATATCTCTTTTTTCTCTTTCATAATCCTGCTGACAGATGCTAGGCCAACTCCCACATTCTTCGCTATTTGTGTTCACATTTTGTTTGTTTGAAAATTTTTCTAAATTACGTATTCTAAACAAAATAAACCACTTCTACTTAATATCAAGAAAACATAAACCGCAATCAACCGTTAAATGTATCAAATTAAAATTTAACTCATTTATGGCTTACGGTACTATTCTTTCGTTTTAGAAAATTATTCTTGTTAAACATAGAAAGCCTTTGTCTTACGTTAACTGTCTTTTTTTTTTCAAAAAACACCCTGTATTTTGTAAACGGTAAGAAAATAACCGACAAAAAATGTCAATTATCGCACTAAGAACTTTCTTTTCATATCTTTGCTGGCTATTAACGGAGCTCTTGTGTACTTTTTGTGAATACGAAATAACATTACCGCAAAAAAGAGGAAAGAAATCCACATTTTCACCTGTGAAAATAACACCCTGCCCCATTTAATTTTCGGTCGAATTTCAGGATACCTTCCGTACGCTTGATGACGGGGAAAAAAAAGGACTTAATTCCGAAAAATTTCCGCTTTACAACGCGTCGACAAGACCGAAATAGCGCAGCTCGTTAAAAAACCGTGTTCGACCAACATTTTTCCGGCCGCGCGATAATTCAATTTTAGTCCGATATGTGTCGAACCGAATGCAATTATCAACTTTTGAATAGACGCGCGGTCATAATTCAATTGACTCTCCGGGTGTTTGATGTTGCTCCCTTTCCGGTAATATTTTCGAAATTACGTACGGTTAACAAAGGCGGCGATTTTTACAATACACTTTGACATCTGCCAGCATTGCTCCGAAATATGGTATATTCTGCAACCGTAAAGCCGAGAGTTCACGTTCGCTACGGGGATAATGGTTGTTCTTTATATTGAGGCTAAAATTGAGTACACAATTAAATACAAGATCATAATTGTGGAAACGATATAAGTTGAGGATGAAAGATCTGTAAGATTTCCTTTGATCTTCTGATATGATTTTAATTAGAGTTGCTTTGAACCGGCTCCTACCACGCTCTCATTAAGAAACGACATTCGATGTCGAAGCACTTGCTTTCGGCAATCGTGTTTTAAAGAAAGAATCAAGTTTTGTTTGCACTTATTTCAGTCATAATTAAGCCTGCTGAAACGAGTTGCATCTCAGGAGAATAGGTTCGTGTTGCCTATTGGTTGCCTGGAGAGTCGACAAAACACGAGTCTGTCTAGTCGCTGCTAATTTCGTGAAGCGCTCGTTTCTGCAGGCTTAGCCATGATGCGATATCCTAAATCAGCTTCATCTATTACTGACCACTGTAAAATATCATCCGCGACTACTTCTTCTCCAGTATTTATTTTGTATGGTCTCACAGAAATCCGGAGCTTCTGATCCCACTTAATCAATATTCGCGTCGTGGTCTTCAAATAAATTCTTCCGCCCATTTTCTAATGTTTGGACATTTACTTCATTCCATGCAGCTGCGAAATTAAAAATTGTAGATTTTAAATTGTAACTTCTTAAACTTTCCAATGCACGCTGTCCTCTTGTGTGTTCTTCATTTTGTTCATGCTCCAATGCCCCTATTACTTCGTTTAAAAATGTTCTCCGGTATATTCGTTTTGTGGCCAAAATTATTCCCTGGTCCATAGGTTCAGTAATCCACGTGGTGTTTTCTTCTGTACGTAAAATATTCTCAGATGGATGAGCAGGAGCCTTGACTAAAAGCAATAAACATTTTGAAAGGTATAATACGAGACGGGAAGACGATTCATTATGTGCTTTGCAATTCTAGGTTTACGAGATTTGCCAGCAATAACTGGAGTCAGTCTACGCGATCCATCGGTGTGGATACAAAGCGGTGCCGAGATTCTCTTCTTGCTGATTCTTCCTTCAGTTGTCAATTTGTCATATTTGAAGGCTCGTGTGCTTTTAGCCAAAGCACTCCATAACAAACCAATTTCATCACCATTGTAAATCTATGATTGTATTTATCCGCTGCACTAATTTTTGCCAAGAAGGTTCAATTTCTGCTTTTGGTACACTTGAAGCTTGGTCGTAAATTAATTTATTAGGAATCCCGTTCCTTTTGCGAAAACGCCAAAGCCATCAGTTCATTTGCCCGAACTGAAACTCCAAGAACGTCAATAACGCTTCCTTTTCGTTTTCAGGAATTCATATTCGCACTTACATAACGCGTTCACTTAAATTCGTTTAGTCCATTCTAACGAGGTCCATTATGTTGATGGTTTACTGCATATGGATTTCTATTGTTACACTTACGACCATTAGGGTACATACAAGAATCTGCATAATCAATAAACGGTTCAGCGAATGCTCATGTGATAATATCCTCCAATTGTCCGTTACCTATTCTGGATAGCGTATCTATATAGATGTTCGATTCGTTAAATTTCTCCATGTATTTGGTACCATAAAAGTGCTTTCATATCTAGAATTCATTCGAGGAACAGGAAAGAACAGACACCTAAGTACATGAATGAAACGCGCGCATAAATAATCTACATTTCACGATATTTATCTTAAGCCTAAAGGAATCGCACAATTTAACTCTTATAAGATCTAAATATTCGTACCAATTTGCCAACTTAATATATTTCGAGCAGAAGTACAACGATACGAAATTATTTTTGTGAAAATTAGATGTTGAGATTAAGCAACCAAACAACAAACAGCAAATGCCACCAACAACTGAAAATTTGAGGAATAAAGATAATAATGAGGAATTAACGTGTTTTCGTCTAAGAAGCTTGATTTTAAGGGTTTTCTGCTTTTTTTGTAATGTTAACCTTATTACTAAAAATTAAATCAATACTACACGTTGCTATGAAAATTGGCGGATTGAGGTAACATGTAAAGCATCCCCAAAAACAGCCTCTTCGTATAATTTCGTTCTGGCCAAAATTGTGAAAATGACACAACTGTTACATTGATCACAAGTGCTGTTTTTTTGTTGGTGGACGTATGTCTAACAGCATTTTTACGTATTTTTCCTTGCACTTGTACGTAGATAATTGTAGAAGTTTGAGCGACGTAAGCAGACTTGCAATTCATACAAGAAATAGAATATGTGACATTATATAGCTACTCTTTCGAGTCAGAATCTTCATTTTTGGTAAAAATTTTGTTACTAAATTTGATAGTACAAAGTCCTAAAGAAACGAGGAGTATGAGCGTTGTTAGGAACTAACACGTGATTAATACTATCTAGCCAAAAAAATTTAATTCTTCATTCAGTCACCGGTTGAGAATGAGATTCCCAGACATCCCCAAAACGGCCGTCCCGGATTGATTAATTAAACTTCTGTGGTTCGGAGTAATTTCACCAATTTATTTTTAAAGCTCCGTCAGGGTCATATAAAATAGATAGAGATTAGAAGGGAGAAATTCACTAGTCTGGCTACCCATTTTAAACTCATTTGCGACCTTGATGAAGCTTTAAAAACGTAAATAAAAATGAAATTTACGATATTTTTATGTGAACTTCGGGTATAAGCGGGAATTTAATGTAATGCACCTTACGGTTTACTAAACCGACATCCAAACGTTGAACATTAGATGGTTCTAGCCTGGAAGATCCAGTAAATAAAATTCGGTTAACAATCTGAACTGAGGAGCATTCTTAGTGGATAATTTGAAAAGAATCTTCAAATTCTTTTGGTGGTCTATTTGAGAAGGTAAATATTTAGCTTAATACATATTTGGTCTCTGATGTATGCCAATCTTATTTTGAGCATTGCCTACAGGATTATTTATTTCAAAACATTATCCCATGTCCCATAAAAACCCTCGCACATCGATATTTCAGCACTTTGAAGAAGTTTGAAGTAGAAAGATGAAATCTACAAGTGTTTGTAAGCTCCAGTGAAGAATGCTGAAGTCTTTATTAGAGTTTATTCCGTACCCCAAATTAATTAAATTAACATTTCGCAATTTTCCCCAAATGATAGTCTATCTAACGTAGAAGCTAGAGCTATACTTTACGGTAATCGTTCGTCGACACCATTGCTCCAACATTAAACAACTAACCCTTCCAACCACCATACTTTATTTGGATGGCGAGAATAATTCTAGTTTAAGCGTATAATAACCCTACTGACCATGCGTCTAAGCCAGTACCAAGCACCTGGTTGGCGTTCTCCACAACCGCCTTAGAGCTAATTGAACGCACGCACAGATTTCGATCTAGATTACAGTCCTTTGCGGGAGGATTTAATTGTCCCGCAATCTGTACGACACGGTCGACCTCAAGCGGCTACGGTACGGTAGCGGTAGGGTACACGGTACATGGCCCGGGGGCCGTTTTCTGACGAATGAATACGCGCACGTTCGTTTAATTATGACGGATGAGTCAGACGCCGCCGGTGAAGTTCGAACCTTAACGGCGGCGAATCGTTGCGGATAATAATGGTCAAGACGCAATAATGGACGTGCGGGCTATCGTGGAATGGGTACGCGTTTCGATAATAATCGGAATGGATCGGTCTAATGGAAAACGATAGACGTTAATGATGCGCTGACGTGACCAATAATAAAGGTTGAATGGTGCGATGCGACGTGGAAATCGATGGAATATCATGGGTCGCATTCGTTTCAGGTTTTCGCGTAATATATAAGACTAGAATAAGGCGATTTCTTTTGAAATGCGATATAATAATTTGTTATTTAATATAAAGTTTATGAAAAGAACAAGTAACATATTTAATTCGTGTTCGTTAACTTCTTTCTGTTAAAGAAACAAAAGAAATTATTATATTAAATAAATTTATTACAACAATGAACTGCGTTTATCAAATTGAAACTTGTTTATCAATATAATAAATACTCATTTACTAACATACTTTGTAAGACGCGAAATAAATTTTAGGAATTTTTCATTATCAATAAATGTATTCTTTATATCAATAAATCCGTTTGTTGTATACAGTGTGGCCCCGGATGGACATAAGTACGCTCGTAAACTTCTGTATTTCGGATTTTAGGGAGGACGGTCATTCTTTATAAAAAGTTTTGCTTCATCTAGCAAGTCCTTGGCCGCTGTCAAAATTTCGAAATAACATACAGGGTGGTTGCAATTTATGTATATCGCAGCATTTCACTCACATCACGTCGGCAAAATCTGTACGTAATGCCTTTATAAAGCCCTTATAAAGTTAAAAACAGATCGATATGTTCTCTGTGCGCGCTATTGCAAATGTTTCTATTTTTAATTTTCAGCTATGCGGTCGTTAAAATGCTCATATTTATGAAAAATAAAAGCATTGGTGTAAAGTAACCATAGCAATTAATGGATAAAAAACTCCCACTCGTACAAATTTCATCAAAAAGATTTTATTATCGTCCTTCAGTCTCGAGCGGCGGGTCATCACATATATGGAACGTGTTCACAAACCATTTCAGCATGAAAATAAAAAAAGAATAAATAATTACAGATGTTCCATACGAGCGGTTTTTTGTTTTTTCGGCAGTTTTCCGATCGCAGAGGTAGATGGTACATATCTCGCATAAAGTTATACGAAACGCTCGCTGCAATAAAAAATTTTATTAGTTCAATTTAATCGTCGAAATATTTTGTCGCGTTTCACTTTTTCTATGGTCTTGTTTCGTCGTTCTTTCTCATGATACGGGGATGATATATTTGGGCAATTTCGAAATATGGAAGATGTAAGTGTGGCGTTTTTCCTTCCTCCAACAAGAGGAAACAAATGTATGTCCTTCATTTCTTGAATACGGCAGCACTAAAATGTTTCGTTTTATTATTTGTGTTACATAACGCACGCTGAAATTGTCGTCATTTATTGCTGCAGATTTTGTTTCGCACGGGTGAGATTTCTGTTGTTTTAAAAGAAGTATACCTACTTAGGTAGCATAATTTTTTTGACAAGTCTTCCACTCCAATTCCTAAATTATAGCTTTCAGTTCTTCCTTCTGAGATGTGATACGGCTTTCACAAATTATTTGGCAGTAGAAAGGTAATAAAGAGATCTTTTTCTCGCAAACTCTGTTTAATATCAGATAGCAACCGGTTTCGAGTTAATCACTCATCATCAGGATAGAGTTGATACACATCAAAAATTGTAAAATGATAAAAATTATTCTAAATTTGTTGAATATACTTAAGGAACTGAGAAGACTCTCAAAATTGAGATAAAATTGTACAGTTTGAACATTGTTAATTCTGTGACACTCTTTGTTGTATATTGACTGTGGCCGATGAGCAATTACCTCGAAACCGATATTAAACAGAGTTTGTGAAAAAAGGATCTTTTTGTTACCTCACAGTCACAGTTATATTATCGCTCAGCGTGAATTTCGAAAACATTGCGCAATTGATCGCAATCGTGCTGTTTCATCGGCTGATGCCATCAAGACTTCGGGTTCGAAACTTAGAGGGTGCTTTTTTGACAATTGGCAGATAGTTATAATATTTATAAACAATAGCCAAAAAATTATGCTAAAGCAACTTCATGGTATTAATGAAAAGAATACACTACCCGCGGATATTTTTTTGCCTCCCCGGCGTCATCAGCGTAGTTCCAAGAGTTCTTTTTTCTTACCTTGTGTCGTTGTTACCTCACAATTAATGCCACAACACGAGCTAAACATTTGTTGGTGCCCTCTAGTGCCTGCCGTTTAGAAAGCAGCGACATAAACCGGGTACTGTTCCGCAAGGCATCCCTCGAGCAGGACTGTTACCACGAAGTAACGTGCGGAAAAAGCGCTTTGGGAAACTGCACGTGTTGTTTCTAGTCATTTTCTGATGTGTTTTGTTATATACATCATGGGTACAGTTTGGTTCCAACAAAATGGCGCCACAGCGAACACAGGTAGATGGACCATTGATCGCTTGTTCCCGAATCGCTTGACATCAACGTTTCGCAAGATCGGCCGACCTCACTGTCCTGAATTTTTTTCTGTGGGGATTCCTAAAATCTAAAGCGTATTCGAGACGTCCCCAAATACTCCTTTAACTAAAAGTGAGAATTCGCAAAGAGATAAATGAACAGATTGCAGGAATGAGAGCGAAGTAGACGGTGTTCATCATAAGGATGTTTTCTTTAAAAACTAACAAACTTGCAAAGCTGTATTTTTAATTTCAGTAACAAATGGTCAAAATATATTTTTTTGTTTTTTCACATTGGCCTGTTAAAAAGCATTCAATTCATATTGCCGGACCCACTATTAGAGAAATATATGTAGTGAAACAAGCTGAATGGCAAGCAAGAACCAATGCAGCAGTCATGCAAATATACAGTGAGCTAAATTAACCAACAATGGCAAGAATAGAAGTGATAAAAGACAGAGTGCCGAAAAAATTAATTTGACGCGGTAAAATTAGAAAGTAGAAGACAAGTCAGGAAAAATGCACTAACTAGAATAAATTAAAATATTACAAAGGCCATGCAGAGTGCTTCTGAATTTCCACTACAGCAACAAGCGGTCCACCTTATTTATATTTTCTGAATAAAAACGCTCAGAAAATGGTTTGCCTCGGTCCCTAAGTATCTTTTAAAGACAACATACAGTAATAAATTTTCCCAATACGTGAGTCCGGTTACCTAAAACCATCATAAAATCCTAATTTATAGCCTCAGTCATTTTTTGGGAAGATTCAAGAAGCAAGAATTCGTATCTTAACATGGTGTTCGTACGTACTATATAATCCATGTTACGCATTACTGTTACTTAACTGGTACTTAAACATTAAAATACGTGCTTTATCCTCATGGAAATATCTGCAACAAGTTTTTTGTCGAGGACAACCCAAAGAGGCAAAGCGGATTTAACGACTTCTTTGTTCCCGAATACCAAAGAACAGACAGCGATTTTTGTCACCTCAAGTAGCTGTTGAAACCTTCAACAACTAAGCTTTGGGGATACCACCACTCAGTGCAAACCCATTCAAAAGCATATAAATATTAATGGAGAATATTTTGAAAAACAATAAATGATTTGTAACAATTGTTTTTGTAAAAACTTAAAGGATATCCATATCTCATGTTTGACACGCAAAAGAGAAAGTGCGAGCCATATCAATTTCCGAAGAAGCATTTGCCATGCAGAGCAAAATATCGTAATTAGCGAGTAACACACCGCTAAACTTAGTGTCCAAAACAGATAATAGGCGGAAAATGTCCATTTAACGCGAATCACCAAACTCCTCATGTAGCAAGAATCACATTTAGACAGAGAAATAATAAATCGAAACAATATAGGTTGCCATATTGCAGACTTCGTTGTATGCATCAATTTTAACGACAATACAGTAAAACCATAACGTTTTTATTGTTAGGGTTAGTTCGTTTATGCGATTATAAAACGAACGTAATTATTCTTTGTTTTCGTATGATAAATGCTAAGTCTGCATAACTGCGGCACGAACTAATAAAAGCTCCTTTAATAATGGCTGTTAAATTGTGCCGAGTTTCTTCTTTGTAAAAGTTACGAACAAACAAGGAAAGTACACATTGTTCTACTCGGGTCGATCAATCTGTCGCATAAAGTTCGATGTAAGAGGACTTACTATTATAATGTAATTAGGAAGTTGAGGTAAAAGTTCGAGAAAAAAGAAAGCTCATGTCATGACAAGTTTTCTTGTAAAGAAAAAAGATAATTTTGAATTTCGTCGAGATGTTGAAGGTTTTGAAGATCAACGAAAAGGTACGAACAATGACGTATTTCCAACCCAGAAAACTTGCAATTAATCAAATTGTAAACATAGTTTTGTGAAAATTATCAAGTAAATAACACCCATTGAAACTTTGGGATGATGTGGTTTTCAAAAGAAGAAGATCAATTTATAAACATGCTAACTAAAAACAAATAAAATTTCTTGATTTCAAAGAATGAGGATTTCTTGGTTCGAAAATTGCAAGCAAGGTTGACATGATGGTCGATTAGGCGAAGGAAAAAATCCATTGTTTTACCAGAAAACGCACACTGCCCGCTGGTAATACTTTTGTCAATAGTGTGCAAGTTCTAAGACAACATATCTTGAATTAATATCAGATCAGCGACTTATTGAAAGGATTACACATAACAGATCCTTGAAGAACTCTTTGGTGGCTCTGCTTTTAAGAAGCGCTCCTCTTGATCTTTAAACGAAGTTACTGATTTGTAAGGTTTATCTTCGAACAAATACCAACTGTGGAAAACCAGAATCAGGAGGATTGAAGCAAAATATTGAGGACTACAACCGGGACCGATCTCAACATCTCAAGCTGGAATGATTATATCAAGCAGTTGGCGAAAAAACAATATTTGTAGCAACCTTCTCCTCGCCGAGAGGTGAATATATCTAAAAATCGATCTTCGCCAAAAAGCATAGTCATCCGCATAGCTGATAAAATATCCTTAGACGATGAAATGATGCCATTTTACTTTAATTCTTTCATCACTTTCAACCGGTTCGTTTATCGGATCACTTCACCCAAACTAAAGAATGACCAAGAGGTCTGTGATGAGAGGTGATGAGAGGTCTGTGATAAATGGGATTATTCTCTTGGGGCAGAAGAACTAGATCTTGCATGATCCGGGCATTTTACTTTTCCTTTTTTGTGACTAAATATGTTTTATCTCATTAATTTTTTTATATAGTTTTGGTTTATTTTGGCGAGAATTGAAAACCAAAGAACCAGCTATTGATTGATAGACATTCTCTGCCATAATGCTTATGTATTATGTTTCTCTTTTTTATGTTATTTCTTTAAATTTTTTAAACTTCTTTTGATCAATCATCTTATTATTATTATACAGTAATCAAATAAGTTTGTTATGTCAACGATACGCTGGCGTGTCTGTAACAGCCAGTAGCTGTGCTATCAAAGTCAAGTGGCAGAGTTTTATGATTGTTCAATTCCCCTCCTGAGGCTCAGCGGCAATTTTAATCGACACCTGGCTTGTAATTGTTTGTACCTTCGTTGGTAAAAGTATTGCAGTCAAAACCAAATGTCCATCCCAGTAGAGCTTACTGCAGCGCCATTTAATATTCTTAATCGCAGATTTTTTGTTTAGCGAGTTCTTGGATTTTGTATCGAACCGATAGCCAAAAATTGGGGATCTCATGCAACTTTTCAATTTCAAGTTTAAGAACGCTCTGATTCTAAGAGAAATTCATTCTCTTAGAATCAGAACTCATCAGAACAACTCAAGCACTTTTACCATACCAGAAGAACTCCAAGAGGATTTTACTTTTACCTCCATCAACCCTCCACTCAACTCCAACTCTTCCAAAAAGCAATACTGCCAGTAACATGAAAGGGAAACATTTTCCACTCCTAAAATCAGATCATGGGAACTATAAGGTACTCAAATTTAAAATGTGAGAAAATAGTTTCTGGGCGTAAAGTATAATAAGCTTCTTTGAGTTACAGGGCAACATGATATTCATAAGAAATATACTTAGCAGATAGAGACTTAATGTGAGACACCTTTTTTTCAACAAAAATTATTTAGCAAAAATGTCGAAAAAATACATTGTGTTTAGATGCTTACCCCTATCCGCAATCCACAAAGACATTTTTCAACTTATGGTTTTTTCAAGTTCAAGTCTCAGAAGGAGGCACCTAAATTGCGTCAAAAGTTAATGTAATGTTGTAGTTAAAAACCTACCGTTTCAGCTTATCAGAATGCGAGTGTTTCTCTGGATATTCTTCATAGACTTAGGTAAACAAAGAGATTTGCTGTATGAAATAAAAGGGAGTTGATAAAAAGAAACGTTCCCTATTCCTACCTACGCCCCTAAAATCATTTCCATCTTTGAAATAAAACAGTTAAACAAACGAACACATCCTTACTGAAGGCGTACAAAACCACAAAAATTCAAAGTTTGTTTTCACTTAAAACGGAGCAACAAATACAAAGGAGACATTAAGTCTAAATACAATATTCTTCGCCCACGCGACTCCGTAATTCCACCAGCTTTATAGAATACACATTATTAAAATAGAACGAAATAAAATGCGAGGGACAGCCGTAGCATGGATTTATTTTGAACAATTCTTCCGCGTATAATTTTTCAAATCTCAATTCCAACAAAAGATTGCACGATATGCGCTGTACAGAAATAAAAGAGATAAAAGAATCGCCCATGAATTATAGCGCTTGTTCTTATTGTAGCCGTTCATCCGGAAAGATTTACATTTTCCACATTTCCCTTGCTAAATCTCGATGACCGATTTTATTGTTAAAGGAAGGAAGGAACAGCAAAAGGATACGGTGGAAATATATAGCTCCCTTGGAGCGATATCGCAGCAGCAACAGAAACCGTTCCCGTAGTGCTCGATGTGAAGTTGTTAAGTCGTAGGTAGCTACTGAATGAAAATTGTTTTCAGTCGATATCGCCCAAACTGCAGTCAGTCAATTTGTCTTTATTCACGAAGTGCAAGCGCTGGAAATCAGTGTTGCGCCGTTCCTATTTTATTCGAACGATATTCCGAAATGAACGGGTACACACTGATTGAAAATTTGATGAAATTGCCCTCGCGGGATGATTGATGATTCTCCACGCTGCAAAATAAATAGAGACTTAAGCTATCTACGGTCAACGCTACACTTCCCTTGTAAAGAATTTAATAGGCTACTACGGATACGAGTTCACTTACACGGTAATAGTTTTTAAAATTTTATAGGATCTATCGTCTGCACGGCTTAAAACAGAAACAGATTAGGTTTAGTTCTCCGTAGCTTTTTGAGAAAGCGGTTTTAATTGCTTTTAATTTTTTAACGGTTCAAAAGAAGTATTTTTTATCTCACGAGAAAATCTTAGCTTCTTACAAGTCACTCAATAGGCGGCAATTTCAGGATTCCAGAGATATGGGAAACCCTATTCGTGTCTAACACTTCTATATCTAAAAATAACCATTGAACTTATAGATTTCGAAACCTTTTCGCTTTTACCCCTTCAATTAAAAGCTTCCTCTCTCTTGGATTGAATATCTCGGCAGAAAACGGCATATTGACGTACCAAAAAGCCCATATCCATAAGAATCCGTTTAAGCATTAAAAGATCTCCCCTCGATAAAATAAATTTAAAAATTTCAATTTCCATAACATTAAACGGTAGCTACGATCACACTAACTGTCAGATTAAGATGAATTAAATAAGTTTTTCTCTGCGATCTTAGAACGAAAGAGAAACGGACGAAGAAAAGAAGCTCCCGCGTTAATTCATAAAAGGACCAGTAATTTCGCGCGTTGCACAAAAGAATTTTAAATTAAGTTACACGAAAAGGAAAAGTCAGTCGGTCCCTTCCTCCGTCCCTTAACCCGCTTTTCCTTCGTTTTGTGTGTCGTCCGATGTTTCCCTTCGTTTGACGAATTCTTTCTCGCTCAAATAAAAAGTTTCGTCCCCCTTCTGATGTCGTCTTCTACAACTACTACATATAACTCCGGCGACCGCTACACAATAGCCCGAGAGTTTCTTATTGTGCGAGAAGTTTCTTTTTTTGCCGTGGAAACACTTGAACTTGAGAAAACAATCTTGGGTAATATTTCACTTTTCAATTTACTGCGGCTTTTTTCCAAAGCACGGCCATGGAAAAGAAGAAAAAGAGGCCGAAATTTAATGTGTTTTATTTGTTTATTGTTGCCCGATTGAATAAATTATAGCTTCGAATAAGAAAGAAACTGTGCGTAGGAGTATACGAAAAGTTATGAAGATGAGATGTTTGTTTATTTGAGACACTAAAAAGGAATAATACGAGGATAGTCTAAAAAATTTCTAGCCTAGCACAGAAACAAGTATTTCTCTTGTCAAATTCAGCTTTATTTCTTATAACATAGTCTACTTATAAATCTGTGCAGCGATCTGTCCCAGCGATACCACCATTTTTTTTTAATTCCTCCAAGTAATAGTTGGCATGTTGTTCTGCAAAATAGACGTTTACCAATGTGATGGTCTCTCCATTCGATGAATATCTTTGTCCTCCGAGCCTAGGGAACAAAAAGAAAGTCGCTGGAGACAGATTACGTTAGTTGGATGGGTGGTCTATCAATTCGAACCTCAATTCATAATTTGTTTCTTTGGCGACCACTATGCACAACGGCCCAAACGTGGAAAAAATTATTTTTGAAAAATATTGAATCCAGAGACATTTGTTATCGTCGCCTAAAATCCGACTAATCCCAAACAGAAAATTTATTCTATTTTATTGGTAACAATTCAAAGTATTAGCTGTAACAGCTACTAGAACGTAACCAAAGAAATTACTGCAAGACACCCCAAAGTTTTGCATTGCTGTGTTTAATTTGGAAGGATGCACTCCTTGTTATAACCCAAACTTCAGTAAGCGTTTTAGTTGGGTGCTACAGGGTGCTTCCATCTGAGATTATTACCAATGATATCCTTAACTGGTCCATAATCTTCTTATCGTCTTAATCTCAGCTGCGCTTTCTTGTGCCTTTTTGAGAAAAATGTGTTTGAATGCGAGAAATAGCGTAGCACTAGGACAACGTATCTATAAATGGGTTATATTAAATACAAGGTTGTGAAAAGCTGAGAAATTTTATTAAATTGAAATTATGGAAGATTTGATAGCTACATAGAGTTTTCACCGATGACCAAGATATCCTGGAACTTATTGATTTTTCGAAATCGAGATCATTTCCAAATCTGAATTTTTGCAGCGATCTCGCGTTTCAAAAAATGCCGTTCGTTTTATACTTATAAGAAATATCGCATCCCATAGGAAGGTAAGTATCTGTAACGCTGAACATTAATGAATTTATTTAATGCACGTGTTCCTTTCTTCTGAAATAATATGGTGTCACCAGAAACCGTGATTTTCGTTACCCTGAAATTTTACGCAATTGAATAAAGTAGAAGAAATAACTCGCCTCAACTTGATAAATACAAAGCAGAAAATTTCTTTGACCGTAGCAGTTTTGCTGAGCATTTTGTCTAGTGATGCATATCTAGGAGAATTAGGAAAAGAGAAACAAATATTTAGGCCCTGTCTTTTTTTTAATTTTACTTATTTTCAGTTAATCGCTGCAAATAGAAACAAAAACTATTATAGCTGGTGCTCCATGTATTAAAAATTACATACGTTTTCTTTACTAGCTGATGGGTGTTATAGTCAGCAAATTAAATTTTGTTAACAAAAGATATAAAATTAATTAAAACAAATACGTTCAAGATCCGCATCAAATTCAGATGGTCTTCCATCTATTCGAACACCCAACATTTCTTTGATATAATTGTTGACATTCGTGATTTCTATATTCTTGGGAGGACCACCCCCAGCTCCTTTAACGAAACATTTTTCATCTGTAAACTATTTCCTTGCTCTATTCTTGATGATGTTATATTTCTTCCCAAGTACACCTTTTGGACGAACCACTTTTCCAGAAGAACCATTGAATTCCTTTTCAATTGCAGTTCAACAATCTACAACTTTTCTAGAAAAAATTTGAAAGAAGGTTCCTTTTCTCACAAGTTCTTTATGAATATACAAATGCGATCGGCTTCGCGAAAAAAAATTATTTAACAATTTTGACATTACATAGTATATAAATTCAAGAATTATAATAAAGCAGAGATCCAATTAAAATCGCAATGCGAATTCATCACAAATTTTAATTGGTCCGCAAATAAGGACCAGCAGAAAATACAAAATCGAAAAATTACTTCACCAACCAACAAAATGAATTCAAATTGCTTTATTTCATTAATCACCAGAAGCTCAAGGGGCTCTAGCACGAAAGGCCTCTAGGCACTATCATTAAAGGTATGCCACTTCTCCAACCAATAATTGCATCATTTTCGTTCAAAACAAAAATGAAAAAAGTACACGCCGCTAAGCACGCAGCCGGAAAACTAATCAGAGCGGACCGAAGAATAAATACAATGTAAATAAAGAAAGCTAGCGGACGATGTCGGCCGATGCGAGCATTCCGAAATTAGATAAATAATAAAAAAATAAAAGCCGAAGGATCCTCCGGGGATTTTACGTTCAATTTGCAGTCCACTTGCGAGCGGTCGTCTACGGGAGCTCATTTACCGAATGACCGGTGCGGGGAATACCGCCGTACTAGCTTATTCCCAAAGTCGTCGTATTTCTCCATCTCAACTAAACCGGTCATAGTCGTTTGACTGGGCCGGTTCTATGCATGGCGTGCGGTATAAACATTTGATCGCTTGGATAATTGTGTCCCTGACTTTGTCTTCTTTCCTTCCGTTGTTCGTCCTTATTTTGTCTTTTTCACCGTTCGCATCGTTTAATCGCGGGCAGCTTAAGCTAATGGTGAGATCTTTGCTTCCATCTAATAAAAATCATTTCACGAAGAACACGGTACTGTCAAAATTATAATATCAAATCAGCAACAAATGCTGCGTTTGTGTGGTTGTTATCGAAGAATAAATGGAATACGACATTATGTCCTTTCAGATTATGCTTAACTAACAAAACGTGGGCAACTGCTTCCTTCTAATTTTTATATAGTTTTGCAAAGATGTAGTAGATGTTAGTCACGTATCTTTTTAGCTGCTTGTTTTCGGTTTAACCCTAGATTACGGGTTACTCGTAAAATGTACGAATTCGCGATATTTCGTTCATTTCCAGATGACCCATTAAACTGGGGTCTTCAGTACCCTCCCATTTACTACTCAGAGAGACAACGGTCAGGACATGCCATTTACAATGAAATGTCTTCAAACCGGTACTTATCTTAAGCAGAATTGGAGGTACCCCACCGTTATCACCCGGTTTCTTGTGAGGAATTCCTTCACAACGAGCGAAGTGTGTGAGGGCGCGTTCTCGTGGTGGAGCAACCAATCTTGTTTTTCCGCAACTCGTATTGTATGTGCCAAACATTTTCCCTCAGTATCTTCAAAACTTCTTGTTGACAGTCAATTTCCTGCGAGCTTGGCGCCTTTGGTGAGAACGGTGTCAGTGTCATGACCAGAGATCTACGATTCATTACCTGTAATGACTCCGAGCAGAAAGTTTGGATCATCCTTTGCAGCTCAGTGCACACCTGGCCTCGAAAATGTCGAAAAGTCGTGAAGGTCACGCAGCAAATTTCGCCGCAATTGGTCCCATGTTCAGCTCACAATACACGTTATGGATTGTCTGCATCTGTCTTCGCGAATCACATCAGACACCTCCGCGACCTATCTGGTGTCGTGCATATTCACACCCGACTGAATATTTGTTATCCTCTCCAGATTTTCAACCTTTAAATTTAATTTAATTAATTTAACTTTCAGTAAATAAATATATCATTTCATATCGTAATGCAAGCAAAGCCCCTACAGATTTTTGTATGTAATTGGATTAATTTTTGTTGTTGGCTATGTTTATTTTACTGAAAACTAAATTAGTTTTATATTTACATTTTGACATGAAAAAAGTTCTCGTCACTGCACAATTTAAAATATTTTAAAATAATACCAAGTGCTGCCCAAAATATCCGAGAATTTCAATATCCCGTCCAAACCAAAAATATGCCGCAAGGTGTTTTTTGGTGCAAGTTTCGTCATCATAGGCGACATGAGTTATTTCCGTTTGTGTTACAACGTATTCTTGTACATTTGCGAACTTTCAAATGACTGACGCAAAGAAGCAACAGATTTGCATCAAATTCTCAAGCTTAAGAGAATGGTAGCTGGAACCCACGACATATTGAAGGAAACCTTCGGTGAGAATATCTAGAGTCAAGCAAAAACATTTGAGTAGTACAGGAGTCTCAAAGAAACCCGAGTATCTGTGAAAGATGACAAATATTCAACCGTCAACAGCAGAATTGGACAGGAAAGTGCGTGAAAACAGATGCCATACAATTCACGGTGTTTTTTGAAAGCCTTACGGAACTGCAATAAACAGTTCGGGATGATCAACAGTGCAATTGCTACCGTGATGAATGACACAATTTAAATAGAAACTGAAAAGTGGCCCTGATCGTGAAGCAAAGATATTTCAGAACGCACTAGATCCATTGAATCTTACTGTTTAAATACATATGTAATAATAGAAGAAAATTGAAAGAAGAGTCCCGTTCCTCTCAAGTTCTTTATTATGATTATGCAAATGCGACCAGTTTCGTACAAAAAAATCATATCTTCAGGCCAGAACTATATCAGATGAAGTATATCATAGGCTTCGGAGTTAATAGCATGAGAATGCCGTGCTCGCTGCTGTAAGAAGAAAGAATTCAACATGCAGCAGCTCAGAAGAAGCTCCGTGGCATTGAGAGCGAACCGTTGGCATTTTCATGCTTTACGACGCGGTTTCAACCCGAAAGCCTAAATTCTTTAAAAGAAAAACGTCGACCGTGGAAGTCCGCAACAACATATCACAAAATCACGAATTTTATACAAGTCCGAAATACTAGGTACAAATTTGAACTTATTAATCCATGGCATACAACATCTTTATTTGAGCGGTAATGCCGTTAAGATGCATAACTCCCTCGCTAAACGCTTTAAGTATCCGAGGAGCCTCAGGAGCTTCAATGATGCATTTTCTTTCTGAACAGTAGCGCAATGTGATATTTAATTTTGCTGTTTTTCTGGGCGCGTGTATTATTTGTTTATTGAGGTGGGTCCGGATTGAGTATGAGTAACTTAAGCTAGACTTCGCCAGGGCTCACTATATTTTTTTACCTTATTAAGCACTTTATTTTTTTTCCTCCGCCCCTGCACCTGGCCCAGCAAACCGTTGCAGACACAAGCTTTGCATCCGCTTCCCGGTATCCTCACGCGGAAGGCACGCAAGCGACATCCATGAGAAAAACCGCAGAAACACCGCGTTTCGATGGAAGGGTACCACCGGACCTGTGCAGGCGTCCGTGGTGACTCGACCCAACTCGCGAAAAGGCCTCGCCACTGAAGGTTCACCATTCGCTTCGCCAATAGACGATCAGCGAGAAGTTGGTCTAGCCCTGAGTAGTGTGTCGCTAGCTTGAGGCATGTAAATAATTGCATGTCGGTTTTTTGCAATGTCTTAATTTTTTTTAGATCTTTTCAATATCGCTATGTGGACTCCGCCTAGGGAACCGACAATAACAGGAATGAAGAGGATTTGGAAGCCTTTGTAAGTACGTCGCAGTTGGTATATCTGATCTCGATACTTCTCTCTTTTTTCTGTCTCTTTTTCAGACACCCTAGTGGCGGACGATCAGGACATCTGGACCGCGTACATTACCTTCTCCCTGTAATCCAGGATCACCATATCCGGCTTATTGGCAGGCACTCGCGCTGTGGTGTAGAAGGGGAAATTCCAAAATATCTTGCAGTTCTTGTTGAGAATTATTGTTATTATTATTATTATTATTTTATTGCATTTTCTGACGACATGGTAAATCAACGTTTCACAAAAGTTCTACTGCCCTCTATATAGTATATTATATACTAAATCGATTTCATGTCATAAAAACTCGGAAGTGATTTTGCCCAGCTAGAATCGACTAATACCTCACTGAACGCCTGTTACCCAGACGACGCTTTTCAATCAGCACCGAAAGCAATTCAAAGAATAATATTCCTTTCGGTCATTTACCCTCCGTATGACATCATAATTCCTGCTACCCATCCTCGTGAAATACTAAAAAAGAAGCAACACAGGATGTTCGTCCGTACGTCTTCCATCTCCGTTCGACTCGCGTTGAACGCTTGCTACTTGGTATTTTCGTTTTCCTGTTTGCTTTGCGACGCTGGAAATATGACGAATGCGAAAACAGACCGAATAATTCGGAGAGAGCGAGCAGCGAAAAATATGGGGAGCGAAATCAAAGGGATGGCGCTGTTTGTCGATATTGGATCTTTAATACATCAATTTACTTTAAATTATGTTCGGGATTTTTGTTTGCTTTATATCGCTTTCCTCCTTTTTCCCATAGAAAAGAGAGAAAAAAAATCAAGGGAAAAGATATCAGAGGATATTTATGTTGGGAATGCGTCTGCTAGTTCGACGTTTTCTCTATAAATTTGCTAAATTCTGCGCAAATAATCTTGTGAAGATGTTTACAAGCTTGTCTATGAGTTTTTCGTTGGGGCGACTCTAATTTGTAAAAGTAGTTAATTGAAATATGAGAACTTTAGGGAGTTTAAGTTGATTTAAATTTGTTTGCAATCGTTAAATGACATTAATGCAGATGCTACAGATGGTTCTCTCGAAATAAATATAATGCACACAACCGCAACAGAAGTGTCCTATTCAAATAATATCAAATTGCGTTGGGTTGGCTTGCTTAAGGCAGACATACTTGTACACACAGGTTATCAACCAGAACTGATTTAATTGCGTACAGCAGAGAAATGAAGATTTTTGTAATGCCGCCAATCATGCGTTATATGACAGCAGTGTGGTAAGTTTCCGATCAAATACAGAAACAAGTATTTTGTCAAATTCAGTTTTATTTCTCAACATACCTTACAGATCTATGCACTTTTCTCAGTAATGCTCCCATCTCTTTAATTCGTGCAAATAGTAGTTGGAATCTTGTTCTACAAAATGGGACCCTCCTCATACAGAGAAAAATCTCAAAAAAGAAACAAACAGAGTCGTTGCGGGCCAAATCCAGTGAATAGAGTTAGAGGTCTATCACAAAACTTATTTTCCCGGCCGATGGAACAGTCTTCGCCATTTTCGTAAACGTTTTAGCTTTCGTAGTCCATTGTTTTGACTCTGCCTTGGCTTTAGCGCTGTACTAGTGTAACCAAATTTGATCCACAGTTAATAGTCGACGCTAAACTTCCCACTTATTCTGCTTAAGCTACTTCAACAAATCTTTGAGTATGTTCATTCGAATTCATTTTTGATCTTGATTAAGCAAGCGCGCCACTCCGGGAGCCGTTAACTTTTTCACGACTAAATCTTCAGTCAATATATGACAAGCGCGCCCTTTCGAGATACCCACATCACCGTGTGTCGCTGGCTTTTTCTTGGTAATGTGAGGAAAGGAAAAATTTGTTCTCCGTAGAACCCCTTCCTACCTTTCCGGCAGCTCTCGCTCTACTACTTACTTACCAGTTAGCCGATGGAATTTGTCTTGATTGGGCTATTGAGTTGCCAACAACTCCCGTTGAAGATTCTCAGACGCCTCGCAAGAAACCAATCGACACATAACTTTGCAGTGTAAAAAATGCGATCGGCGATTGTTTTGAGGATGATCATGGACACAACGAAGAAGAAATCATCGTAACTGAACTGTGCTGTTGCTAATCATAAAAAATGTTATCTGCGTTTAGAGCTTAATTATGTTAGTTCTCGTTTCTAGTTTTTATATTTTTGTAACAAAGATATTGTCTTTTAAATGCAGGAATTTAATAACGGCTTAATATTTGATCTTTTCAATTTTTACGAAAACCTCAACATCAGCTGAAACAACTGTCAAACAATATCTGAACGCCCAAAAGAGCTGCAGTACCTTTTAGCGCATGCGCAGTTATATTACCAGAATATTTTTGGTTAACCCTTGTAGTTGTCTGGAAACGAAACACATATTTTATTTTACGTAACTGCGACGTAACTAACTTAATTAATATTAATTAAGAATCTGATGTGATATAAAGCAGATTCTCGGAAGGAGAACCGGGGGCCATAATAATACGAAGCTCTCATAACTCCCAATATTACACCCACACCATGCACCTTTGGTACTCCAACACAGAATCGAATATCGCGTCGTCTACTAATTCCGCTAATTTAGAGAAAGCCGCTTATACTTCGCAATTATTTGCCATTAAGGCAAGAATAACTTTTGTCTTACGCTTGTATCCCCTTTCGGACGGCCGTACTTTCTCGTCCACCGCCATTGTTAGCGCAGTGGATCGTTATAAATGCGAAAGTTTCGCTTATTAAGTAAGTCGAAACTACTCGCGCAGCTGTAAATATTTGATGGACGCAAACTTTATTAAAACTTATAATGAATTTCCGATTGGGAATCGCGCTTCTCCTCCTACCGGGCCCCTTCACTTCAGGAGTTCTAAAACCGCCGACGATTAGATACGGTCGTATTTTGTCAATAATCCGCGAAATTATGTTTTGATAGCGTTTGTATGTATTTATCCCCGCGCTAAGAACGCGAATATAGACGAACATAAATACGTAAATTAATCAGTGGTTGAAGCGGAAGAAACGCGTCGGAAATGTTTGTCTTCGTTGAGAGGTTCGCAGGTCGTTAGAGATCGGATTACCTAATTGAAGTTTGTTTGTTATGTCTTGTTTTAAAGCAAGCCCGGGTCGTGGAATAAAACTTCAGTAAATAAACAAGAGGATTTATCTCGAATGAATCAAAACTTCTATTATGAAATTTTTGAAATCAATATCGTCATCATTTGATTCTTTATAATTTAATTTAATTTTCGTTTTATATTTTTGCATTTGTTGCGACTCATTTAATATTACTAAGATGTTTGTATTGCAATAGATGAGTGATAAAAATAATTAATCACAGGAAAAAATACTGGGTAAGCAATAGTGGAAGCTACGAATTTAATAAAAGTTAAAATAAAAAGCAAAAGCACACATTTACGAAACCAATTTTTCATCGTTTCAATTTATAGCTCAAATAATAAGATTAATTCAAATAATAGAAAATAAAGCGTGGAAATACAACAAACAATTTCTCAAAATGACGACTGCCCGATTCCATAAATCTCTCAGCAGCATTGGAAAACATTTCCGGGCTTATGTTTATCATTTTTCGTGTCCCCACAAAAAGAAATCCAGTAAAGTTAAGTCGGGTGATCTTGGGGGCCAATTCTTCTAATCCGTCGGTTTTGGAAATGAACATCTGGCCTCACGATGAAATTGTGCCGGAGTTTGATCTATTTGAAGCCACATCGTTCTTCTTATATCCAAAAGAATTTTTTGTAATAAGATTGGATTTATCAAAAAATTTAAAAACAATGTCCTTCTAAAAAATAAGGATCAATAAATAATAAATAAATAACGTATACACGTTGGGGCACCTGCACACTATGAAAATAATCAAACAATTTAACCGTAATACTTCGCGTCGAATAACCTAGAAGAACTAGTCAAAGATTAGCTTTTCGAATTAAATAACCGAAAAAAAAAAACAATGACGGTCATCAACAGCGAATGAAAAGCAAGTCGGATGAACTAAATATCGTCAGCACTTGCTTTCGTTCTAAATTAAAAATAATTACTTTGAGCACTTTGGAACCCACTCCAATAGACTATAAACTAACGGAAAGTGTCGGCTTATATGAAGACAAATTATATTCGAAATTCGTGTTGCGCTTCCTCTGGGCATACCCGACCTCGTCCGATCGGCAAACGACATACCCTGGGGTGTATTTAAGACGGAATCTTAAGGACGTCCCGTAGGGCTTCCTCCGCCACTACCACTCTTACAAACTGAGGGTTCTCCACTTATTTCCCCGAGTTAACTTTAATATAAGGCCCTCCTAGCCTACTTCTCGCCGGCGCATCGGCTTCTGTAAATTTGCTAATAAACACTGACCTGGCTTAATGGATGCATGAATATTGAAACAGACCGTAACAGCTTCCTGAAGCGATAAAGAACGTAGCCACCACGAGGCTAATTTATTCATAACGAACGTTTATCTCCTTAATGGAATCAGCTGCATAATAATAGTTGATAATTTGTTGAACATTATTGAAGAACAATCGTACATAAACGATTTGGTTCAACATTACGTGATAGACATGCTCATACGGTAAGGTTTCCGGGTGTTAAATTAAAATTGAAGAATCAAACTTGGTGGAAGTGTACGACACATATCATCTTTTTAGTTGTCGAAATTCACATTGTAGGGTCAAAGTTCGCAAAATCCGCAGAACAAAGAAAGATAACAGGATGCACCAAATATACCAAAAGGATAACAAAAGTTGTACCAAATGTAAGAGTCTTTTAAAATACGTAATTAACGTATATAAACGATACTACTCTTATGCGTTTTTTGTAACGATACGAAAAAATGCTTTAAGTAGAAATTGCTTTGAGGTGCTTTCCTCTTCGAGTTGGGCTTCCGCAGATAAAGGAATACTGAATGAATGCCTTAGTGTGGTTAATATTTCCATCAAGTTTCATTAAAATCTGAATTTGATACCCTGGAACCTTTCCTTGTCAGACAAAAGATAACTCTGTCGGTTCGCTAAAAATTACAATATAATTTCACTTTAACAGAGAAGCAATAAATTTACAATACATTTAAGTAACCGCCTGTGGAAGATGTCTACATTTGTTTGAAAATAGAAAATTTTGAAATAATCCGAGAATTGTAAATAGGCATGAGGAACTATGAATCTCACAATCAGTTAAAATTAGAAAGGAACTACTACTAAATAATTACCTAATTGGACCAAAAATCTATTTATTTCTAAGAATTTATTTGGTGCAAAATAACAATATATTTTTGTAAATGTAGTGAAGGCCCAAAGGGATGTATAAGTTTATGAAGGCTTGTCATAATTTCAGGAGTCATTAATGTGTGTGTTTCCTGGCTTCTTTATTACTATCACCCCTTCGCCGTAAATAAAAAAAGCCCAGTTAGTGATTCCACAAGAGCGAACTAAGAAAATTTGATTCTAGCAGGACTCAAATTTATATCGCTTCTCTCTGCCCAGTCACGTGCAGATCCTCTTACCGCTGGACCATCGGGCCCTTTAATAATAATAATAATAAATAATATATTGACCACGTAGTCAATTGTTTGTGAAACGTCATGAAATGCATATATGCATACATAGGGCTACAATTGTGGTGTGTTGGGCTTTCTGAATAGCTCTACACAAATTTGTTAGGGTGAAGCAATGAGTTGTTCGGAATTTTTAACTGATAATTGTACCTGATAAATTTTTCTCAGGGCCTCCTGGCTTCGTCGGCTAGCTTTTTTCGCCTGACCAGTGAAAACTTATTTTTAGAAATTTATTTATAGAAAATAATAAATAACTAAATAAAATAACGGATAACAAACGATAATTACAGGCAATTTTTAAACGATTTTAACTGTAACCTGGTTAAGGCTTTTATTATTTTGGGTTTTGATCTTATATCAACAAGTTTATTATATACTGAGACATGTTTATACAAAAGTACATAGAAATAAGCCCAAAAATATGTACACAAATGTAGACCAGGGGGGAACTTTACATTCTTTTAGTGTATTTTTTTATATAATAAGGCGAACTGTTTTAATAATTCTTTTATATATACGAACATACGAACTCATTTTGAGAGACACCGAACTATCAAGCAAATAAACAACTATTTTACACATTTAAACAAAAGCGATTGGTTCTCCCTTTTCGCAAAGAGAGAAGATACACCGAAGTAGATGACCACGGCATTATTCTTCAATCCAGGAGAACGTAGCAATTAGCCTTTTCGTTGGGAGTTTCTGAGTTTCCCGCGATATAATTTCTGAAAACTGAATAATGTGAACTTGAGCTTTTAGAGTCCATGTGCTTTGATTTAGTAAAAGTTCAGTATATAAACAACAATAATAGAATAAACACAAATAAATATGGAAATCAGGTAAATACAAATCAAATAAATAATAAAATTCGTAAACATTTTTGTTTAAGCTTTTATTGGTCCGCCTTTGGAACTAACGATAAAATTCGGGGGTGCATGCGATGAACATAAATAAGGATGCAAAAGTAACTAAATCGAGAAACAAGAACCTTAGCGACATGATTCAGTTGACACCAGATCAAAAATAAGGCTTACGGAATAGGCAAGCGAGTAAAACACAGATAAAGCAGATTTTCTATCCAAAAATTTATTAGTGAAGAAGCAATATAAGGTAGCAAAAGAAATTTTCTCTTCAAATTAATCTTGAAATTTATGTAGACAATTAGGAGGAGGTCGTATACGTAGGCTTCAATTGAATTGGTATATGACCTTAATGATCAAACGCATTACTAGCGTTAGTATCGATTCCATTTACATTTGCCTTACATCTAACGCCTACGCTGTCCTACTGGCCTTCTTACTTATCTTGATAAGGAAACGACCCTACCTACGTCGAGACGTAGATTGCCGCGTTGGAAGAGAAAATTCGAACGGAATCGTCCTTTTACTGTTATTGGCGTGATATTTCGTCGGAAAATTAAACCTCGTAACCTAATTGACTGTTCACGTTTGGGAAACATTGTGGCGCGTATATCTATGTCATTCACGTATAGATTTTCTATTTTATTTTAATAAAATATTGATAAATCGCGGAACTAAAGACAAGTTGAGTAATTGAAAGGATTGTACTTATGGACAATAAAGGTTGTTTCTGAAGATTGCAGAGCACGCATAAATAGGAAAAATTATATCTGTTGCATTAATATTTTAATGCTTGTCTTACGATTAACAAACCATTAACTGAGCGAAATATATGTAATGTAATTTTAGAAAAAACAGAGACATCGTTAAGTACAAAAGGTAAAATCTAAGTTAAATAATAATACACAAAATAATAAAAGAGGGGCCCTGTATAACTAACTTTTATATAAATAAAACTTTAGTGTAAATAAATTATTTGTATAAATAAAAAGTTTAAATAAGTAAACCTATATGTGGACAAAATACAACATAAAATAAGTAAACGGTAATAATGAAAAAATAGGTGTTAGCTACTAAGAAACTCAGCCACACTAAATATACCTACTTAAATATTAACATTTACCAGCAAATTCTCCCAGTTTGGTGCTGAATGAAAATTAATCAAATAAAAAAAAATTAATTACAAATACTTTGGTTGATCAGGCAAACAGCATGATTGCACTAACTTAAATAAATAAGCAAAAATTGTAATTGCAAACGCTAGCATCCGACATCACCCCAAAAGAGAATAATTGCAAAACCAATTATATGACGGGTGAGTTCACTTGTATAGGACAACCCTTTCATGGCGACACATTTAATAAAAAACAAATTTAATTTGAATAAGAGTGTATAGCCAACACAAGTACGTTAATAATTGAATATATTATAGACATCTGAGTAATAATAATAATAGCATGGACTGTAGGGTAGTACGGTAAACAACACTAAAGTATCGGCACACTCTGCATCACATAAATTTAATTAATCCATCCAGGGCAACTGTTTCGAAAATATGTCAATCCTCAGTCTACAATTGAAAATCAAGATCCACGTATCCTCGAAACAGATGAGAATCTTAGTGGTCGAGGTAATAGAACGTTAGTTGAAGGATCATCTGGAGTCGAGGTTAAAGTAGGTTGATTTAATGAGTTAAACAGTTGAATCAAAAAGAGGGATACCGCAGGATAGTATCTTGGAACCCTTATTGTATAATATATATGTCAATAACATCAAAATTTCTCTTGAGTTTTGTAGACACTTCGTATATGCTGTCGATATGGTGATAGTAGCGATGCAAGCTAGCTCTAAATAGAGCTAATTTGATATGTTATCAAATGAATTTCTGAGATCGTGGTGCCATGATATAAGTTAATGATAAATATAACTAAAACAAGAGTAATAAATAATTCGAACTGTATACATAGTTTACAAATAGATACAAATAATCGTGGAAATGGCGAATGTAATGAAAGAATTGGACAAATATCTCAAATAAAATATGTAGAGGTAGAAGTTCTTATGGAACTACCAAATAGAAGTGATTTGCAAAAAAACGAAACTTACTTAGACAGAGTGTAGGCTTTGCAAACAAGAATTGTGGAAATAATAGAAAGAAATGCAAGTTTTGATGTCTGGGGGACATTATGCACTCTAAATTCGAAGAAATTATTTACGGTGCGATTTTGGATAGTAACTGGTCGAGATTGAGCATGGTTATGAAACTAGAGCAAGGAGCAGCGGCAACAAGAAGATATCGAAGTGAAAAAAACAAACATGAAGGTAGAATGAGAGATGTAGTTGTCTACGTTTTTTAACGACATTCCAGGCAATATAAGAACAGTGAGCTCCAGGATCCGATTTAAAGTGATGTCGAGAGACTGATTACGTGATATCGTTGAGGTTGTAGTGACTAGTTATTTAGTTTGAGAACGGTTTAAGACTTTGGATGCCTTTGTTATTCTCTGGTAGGTTAAGGATGTGCTTTTATATATTTTGTTGATGTTGTCTCTTACGCTGACCCGAGTTCTCCATTACTGCCAAGTTTGTAGCTTACATTACATTAAATTTGTTATACTTTATATTGTTTTTGGTACATGCAGTCCTATATGACCTGCTTCTAGGAAGATAGTTTCAAATTTATACATCGCTTGTGTTTGAATTCCTTATGTTCAGCTAATGCAGATGAGCGAGTTTAAATCAAAGCATTAATTAACATTGTTGATATGTACATATGCAGATACTTGTCGTAATGTATGACGTTATCATTTTCTTTTGTGTTCTAATATAATGGGTTGTACTATGGAAAAAATGAGTGATTTCCTTTAATATGGTAAACAATACATAAGTATCGACAACCTCCGCACCACAGAAGCTTAATTTATTATATAATAATATAATAATTATTCCGGGATGGCCGTTTCGAGGACACGAATGGTCCTCATCATCAACCGGTGACCGAATGATGTGAGAAAAAACTTTTTCTAAAACTAAACATGCATGTTCTATCCCTACTTCCTAGAAAAGATATTCTTTACAAGTGCCTATTTCTACCTCCTGCACGCCTCGAAGCTACGACGTGCGAAAAAATAACATGCATGAACTATCCCTTCTTCCGAGAAGAGATATTGTTTTACAAGTGCCTATTCTACCCTCTACGCGACTTAAACTACGACATGCGAAAAACACGGCGATAGACGATAGACGGGAAGATCTCTTTTATAATCCAAAATATAAACAAGTGCCAGCCTACTGCAAAAGATCGAAAAGGACAGAGTACGACAACGGTCCGTTTTCTCTGTTCATCAGATTTTTATTACTTTTTATGTAAACCGTCTCGTACGCATCTAATTCTCGCGGCGACGTTACGTTTTTAATCAATTTTAAGTTTTCTAATTTAATACTATGCCCGGTTTCATTTATATGTTGTGCTACACTCGACGCGTCCAATCTGCCGTAGCGATAATTTCTTATATGTTCTTTGAATCTAGTTTCTATCGCTCTTTTCGTTTGACCAATATAGGCCTTATTACAGTGACTACATGCAATTTTATAAATACCCGACGTTTCTCGCATTTTCGGTTTATCTTTAGGATTAACAAGAAGGTTTTTAAGTGACTTTTCTTGACTTTATCTTGACTCCTCAAAACCTTACTCATGCCTTTCGATATGCTGTGAAAGGGGAGTTTCATGAGGGAGGTTGCCGATACTTATGTGTTGTTTACCATACTACGTCACAGTCCTTGCTATCATTATTTATCGTAATTCCTTTAATATATTTATTTACTCAAATTAGAAATGTTCAGTTACATGCATAAATAGACATTACTACTTTAAGTTACTTTGTTTTGCATATTTTCGTTTTTAATTCTTTTTTTTTTTTTTCTGTGGAATTTACTTTTATTATTATTCATTTATGCCTTAACATATATACTGTTGATCCAAACGATTAGATTATAGTAGGTACACATTTTCTATTGATTTATATAAAATTATATAAGAAGGCCTATTTCGTATGCGGTTTTGCACACGCGACAGGTTGGCTGGTGGAAAACCCTACCGGACGAACGGATACTAAACATGTTTATTATTGTACTTAAAAAATATATAAAAAAAATAATTATTATTTATCGTTGTTCCACTATCATTTGAGCTAATTCGGACACGAACCTTTTCTCTTACAAAAGAACTTGACAAGAAAAAGAATTTTATCAACAAATACATCACCATAGGAAAGACGGGCAAATAGAACGGATAGCAGGAATCGGAAGCGCAAACAAAACCGACACCACCGCAAGCTATTATCCCATCAAACGGACCAAATAAAGGTGCATATAGCATTAATCGAAATGTTTTTGGTCGCATCCACCTTATTCCCTAGGAATGACAATTAGTCCGATCTACACGGAAAGTGCTCCGCGCCGATGGAAACGAGTAGGTTGGCCAATTTCTCGTTCTCTGCTGAATACGGTACATACATGCCTCATAATTACGATTTATTTCGATGATGGGAGCTTGATATTCGCACCCAGATTTACGGACTCGGTTTTTTATTGTTCTTGCTCTGTTAAATGGGTGGTCGTTTTTAGATTTTAGCGTACTTCATTTTCCACTGAATTTTCCGCTCTTGATACTTGTAAATGACGAATGATTGATAGAGAGCGGCACTGATTCTGACGGATTAACATTTAGTACCACTTGTCGTGTGATATGAGTATTGTAAATTCGACTTAGTTTTTATTTAGTGTAAACCGATTTATTTATTCGACGTATATGAGCTTTAAGAGTTATTTGATTACTATTTTAAACTAAACTTATTTCAAAGAAAATTCAGTAGAAAATATTAGTTACTTTTAAAATTTGTTATTGTTATATTTTCCTACATTCCATTCCGTTATAATATCTAAACGCATTTTTTGTCTCAGCTTTAACCAAATAAATGTACCTATTATAGAAGAAGAAAGAAAAGGTTTCTTTCTTCTTCTATCAATTTGTTTAAAATGCAATGTTCGTCGAAGCCTGCCTTTTCACTTTATACCACTCGTTCATGATGGATGGTACACTTGATGAAATTTTTCCCCTAGGCGCATTTGGAACTCGTTTTAAATTTTCTGGGAAGAAGACATGGTACCATCTATATAATTATCTTTGTTCTTCTTCGTAGTGTTCTCGACATAGTCTTCTCTTTAATCCGTTCAAATAATAGTAGGCATCTTGTTTGACAAAATAGGCGTTTGGTCTCCTCATTTGATGATAATCTCTAACTTCCAAGCGATTCTTTGAGTATTGAAAACAGAAAAAAGTCGCTGGGAACCACATCTGGTGAATAAACTGGGTGGCCAATGCATAAGATGCTTCCATTATTGTTTTTCTTTTTTCAGAGTAGTCGATTAACACAGCACTAGGATTATCCCAAAAAACAGTTGCCATCATTTTCCCAACCCATGGAACAGTTTTCACCCTTTTCGGAACCGATTCACCCTTTATAGTCCACTTGGCCTCAAGAGTGTAATGGTGTATCCAAATTTCATCTACATTAATTAATTAACGTCAAAACTCTAACTTACTTCGTTTAACCTGCTCCAACAGGACTTTGAAAATGTTCATTTGAATACGTGTTTCTTCAGCCAATATATGAAAAACATGTTCTTTTAAGGTCCCCACAGTCTCTAGTACCTCTCTAAGCTCTAATTCAACAATCTTCTAGTGCCGTTGGTGAATTTTTCCCATGTTATCGACGATAGCGGCAGTTGATGGCCGTCCTGAACATTCGTCGTCAACCAACCTGGAACGGCGAAATAAGTCCTACTGAACAGGCTTTCAATTACGAGAATTTAACCCTTTGGTTGTTATAGAAGCCACATGCTGTAGAAGCTGTAAATGCGTGTATTTTCCACGTGATTCTGGTTCTCACCCGCAGGAACGGTTTCTGGCGTCTACAGTAGCGACATACCATATAACCGCCGAATTTTCAAATATGTGGCTATAATGTTTGCCACTAACTATTGAGATACTGTAAACTAGTGTACTGCGCACAATTTGGGTGTTTGTTTATTGTCAATTTGTTGATCGTTGTTTGCGTAAAATTAGCTAAGTGGCGGGAATTTTAAGTTATCAAATTTTGTAGTCATTATATATATCATATGATTTGTACGATTTTTTGCATGGAATAAATGAGGCAATGTTTCACTTTGTGAAAATTCGTGAAGTTCTTCAAGAAGGAAATATAGAAAGAGGATCATACCTGCTGAAATTTCCTCGAACTCAAGATTATGTTCTCTCAGAAAAAGAATCTGAGGATGAAGATCTTGTTGAAGATGTTGATCGGAATGATCATTTACATAACGGGGCTCCCTCCCTGAAAAGGAATCTGAGGACGATGTACAAGAAGCAGACATAATAAGCAATCGATGTACTTTGGATCTTGAGGAGTCTTACAGAGAGTGACGAAGATGGTGTTAACGATATTGATTACGGCAACAATGGAAACCATCATCCAGGTCGAAAGTTTAGTGGACCTACCTGCAAATTACGAAACGAGAAACGAGATTTTACGAAGAAGCTTTTTTGGCATTAATTGTCACCAATACAGTAGAAGTGCAAAACCTAAGAAGTTAATGACGAGACGATATTCCATTTTCACAAAAACACCAACATCGACTGACATAAACGATGCGCATGCGCAATTATATTACCAGAATAATGTTGACGAGTAGCGCCATCTTCATATTGAGACTTGAAACTTTCCAGATTACCCTCGTGTACTTCAACAAACCATTATTGGAGAATTATATAATCAACAATTTTGTACGTAAACTACCTAAGCTGAAATCTATATTTCACAATAAAATATTTATTCAAACATCGCAACCGGTTTCTAACCTAAAGAGTTATTATATTTCTAGAATTACCTTTCAAGTAATACTGAACTGAACCAATACAGATAAGGAAGTTGACGTGAAAGAGAGCAATAAATATACTATTCTCTAGCTGACGAAATGAAACAAAAAGAACAACTACGACATCGATGGAGCGCGCAAATATCCTCACCTTGGCCTTAAAAATTCGCAACATCATAATCCCAATACAGAATCCGGTAGATAGATTTTTCTCTTCTCGACTCGAAAATATCTAAGTTGCAGAGAGCTCTCGACTTAAGATCAGTTCTTGAATTTTTCACTTTCTCTTGTGTCTTCTTTGATAAATATTGCCGAGAAAAATTCTTACAATATATTCAGAGGGAAGCGGAAAAAAGAATTCATTGTTTATCGTACAGACTTTTCCGATTAGCACGTCAAAACTTCAATGGCAACAAATTTTATATATTTATATCAAATATTGATGACAAATGAGTCCAGTACATTGCGTCAAATTAATATGGACGGATTAACAATTTAACAGGACTTGGAAATTATTCGTATTTCCCATCGAAATACATGTTCAGTTCGGCTGCTATTTCGGGCGTTGCCAGAAGTTTATAGTTAACATAATCAATCAACCGAACGACCCCTTTATCGTTTAATTCAAACGTTTGAACAAACTTGCTCAGTTGCAGATAAGTCAACATTAGTGCGTCATCAAGGATCACGAATGGTGCTGCAAGTTTTGACTTGCAGCACCTTTTTAGTGTAAAAGATGATTTTCAAGAACTCGGCGTTTCTCAGACGACTACCTGGAGAATTATGCATGCAAATCTCCATCTGCAGTTCAAATCACTTATGGTCTGAAGCCAAATGATCATCGTTTCGCAAACTGGGCTCTTGAGCAATTGGGACCCGATCCACGGTTTATAGGAAAGTGATGAAGCCCATTTCTGGCTCAATAGGTTTGTAAACGAGCATAACTAAATAATTTAGGCTGATGAAAATTGTCGAGAGATTCGTAAAGCGCCTCTTTACCTTCAGAAAGTCACCGTGTGGTGTGGTTTGTGAGGTCAAAACGTGATCAGACCCTATTTCTTTGAAGACCATGATGGAAATCGTGTTACTGTCAACGGCAAGCGATATGGGAATATCTTTTGCCTGAACTGAGAAATGTTGGCGTAAACAATGTTTTCTTTCTCTCATCAGATAATGGTTTTATTGCAACAGCATTATTTCGAAGAATGATAACGTCCACTGGCACCATGCGATCTCACGTCCTTGGACTTCTTCCTATGAGATCATATAAAATTTCACTCACCACATTGAGTATGTGTAGCAAATTGCTTGACTTTATTAGAACAAGATCTAAAAATCTTCCTTCTTCTGTTTGCCTCAGTTCTCTATATTTTGAGTATATAAACTCAAAATTCCTCAGATTTCTTTATCCAAAGGCAGGCCTTATTTTGTTGATAACAATAAATCCTTAAAATGTTATTATCGGCATTATTAAGAAGAATTTATCTTAGAACTCGGTACTTCCAAATTCACAATAAATCTACGAACAAATGTATCATAGTAAAATTCCAATTATAACATTACTACACACTGTAGGTGGCTTTTATCTCAGTATATACGAATACAAGAAAAATAAAAATTGATTGAAACCTAATATTGCATCAGTGTTTTATAAAAGTTTGTTCGATAAATTGTTAAAGGTTTTTGCTTAAATATTGAACCGCTATTGAATCAGCGAAGTATTAGCAAAGTATAGAGAACACGTTGAAAAAAATACGTGATCGACAAACGGGAAGAAGCTGTTGTATCTACAAAGAAATATCGCACAAACAACAAATACATGGCGGCAGATATTCGCACGTTGCATTGGTCTTAAGAATTCGCTCCGTCATAATCTTATCACGAGATCCGATAGGTTTTCGCTTTCAATATACTCGAGAATACCTGCGAAATTACAAGGGTTCTCCGCTACCGGGGATCATCCCTCCGAATTCTCGGCTTTCTCTTACGTGACGCGAAAAAGGAATCGGCCGTATAGAAGAGGAAATATATTTATCAGAACGGAGCGAGCGGAGGTAAGACGCGCGTCATACCGCATCGCACAGCCCTTTTACGCTCGGGGATATAAAAATTATCTCCAGAAGATTGTTCCAATTTCGCTTCTGAGTTGTTTTTTTATCGCGGCCGTACTTCGTCGTGATAAATTACGATCCGTTATGTTTGTGTGCTCGCGTGCGTCTGTATGGGAGTACGCTACTGCTTCGCCCCTCATAGACGTAAGTAATTGCTTGCCAGTTACCATAAATTTCGAATTTTTCTTTTGGGAACCAATAATAATTCAAAGGAGATTTTGCCACGATGAAATGTGAGCTCTATTGCACAGAGTTCATTGCGGTGCATATCGATAAAATCCGTCTTTGGTGCGGGGGTTTCACGCGAATTTATAAAATACCTTTGAGTAATGGCGAATCTGAGAATCGTTAAACTAAAAATCGGCGAAAATAAATTGGCGAAATCTAAATAGTTTGGATGCAATACGTAAGAAAATACTGAAAAGGGGAATAGTAGAGGCAGTAGATACAAAAAAAAATAGAGATGCCTGAGCAAAGAAAGAACTTTAAAAAATGTTAAGGAACGAATAAATTAGTACAGTTAATAAACAGTAAAAAATACTTTTTTTTCGTTCTACCTATTTAAAACTAATATACCTTAATAGTGGAGTTATACTTATTAAAAAATAAATACAAGTTGATACAATGCAATTAGATATTTGGTAGGATCAAGATAGAGGGTCGAAATAAAATTCAAAATGAAGAGCAATATTCCGAATTTAACGAAAAAGATTGGACAGCTTTGCTGTGGAAAATGACGCCGTTGTTTTGGAGAAGCCCCATAAAATAATCGCAAACACTCACGTCCTCATCACGCGAGATCGTATGTTTGGGAAACAGCTGATAAGGCCTGTATAGAGATTCTTGCCGTATGCGCAATGGTTCCCTCCTGTTGGAACGACATTATTTCTGTGTCATATTCATATTGTTCAAGTTGTGGAATGAAAAAATTTTCAATTCAATTATGGTCAACCACCTCTCGTTCGCACTCGAAAAGTACGGCGCGATCATTTCCACCTTGCGAACCCTACACCTTATTACTGTCTAGAGGCTTTTGATGTACTTTTCTGGAGTTCTCGGTGGTCCAATAACGGTAATTCTGTCTGTTTACGTAGCCATTCAAATGAAAGTAAACCTCGCAGTCACCATGAGCATCATTTCGGAATCGTTGTTAATGGTCTATTGGGATGGACTTTTAATTCATTGCCGGGGATTCGATGAGACATATTAAGAGCTACAGCATGGCATCGACAAAGAAATCAGTTGTGCGAAAAGATGTTAAAGTGCGGACCTCAGGATAACTACAGACTCGTTACTGCGCAAAAACTTTTCTGCTGCTAATACGGGATGTTCTACGAACCAAGTAGCCATGCCAACTAAAAACTTTCAATTCACGACTACATATTGAAAAACGTCTCACTGTATTGTGCCGCCCTGCACAAGAAGCCACTAAGATTTCCATCCTATGCTGAGCTGCAAGACTTAATAATGCAAAATAAGTAAACTATTGATGAGAATACTCGACATGCAAGGTTTGCGAGTAGCAGGGGAACTCTATACCTCTCGCTAGAGGTCACCTTCTCTCCTATAATCCGTGGCAGCAGGACCACACTGCGCAGGGTTTATTGCGCGGATCCTCAGGGATGGGAACTCTGTTGGCGAGTGATGTCACTCGTTATGAGTTGCTAAATTGATGACGCCTCCCATTCTTGCTTTCCTCGTTCTTGGTGATGGCGATTCTAAAGTTTTACCACTGCACGAATCATACGTGTACGCAGCAAAATTTCATTGAGGGTATAAAGCTTTAAAAACTGCGTTAGCCATTTGTAAGATGATAACAACTAGGACAGAATTGATACACTTGGCATCGAGAAAATTTGTTCCAAAACAGTGGCCAAGACTTTATTCGCCAGACCAAAGGAGCTAGCAAATTTAAGACCATTTGTGAAAAACGATTCTTGTATTAATAAATGATCGACTGCCAATAATCAGTTTATGTCCTCGCTCTAGGTAAGAAGTTCAACCACTTACCTAATCCTTAAGGACAAAAACTAATTTGAATAACAAAGCAGCAGTAATACAACGTTCAACAAACTAAGAGTGTACATCTGGGTCAGTTCAAGAGAAACGTTATGGGGATGTACATTTTAAAGCAAAAAGCGTGAAACCATAGTAAAATCGATTTTGCCAATAGGTTTCGCAACTGTGAAATTAAACTTCAGAGATAGAGTTAGCGTTTCAATGTCAGGGAAAAGAGTATATAATAAGTTTGCTCTCATATAACATATTCACGCAGAACAGTTATAAATATGCACAACGCATAAATCTAAAAGATAAAACAGCAATTTCGCGTAATATCCGCAAAAAATTATACAAAGTAAAATAAACCTACCGAAAGTTTAGTTACGCTCACCAACTTTCAAAATATATCATCAAAAATTAAATCAGAACCTCTAATGCATATACAGCAACCGCGCGTAGATATGTACCATATAAGAAGAAAATGCAGTTTACGATACAAGCGATAACCTTAAATTTCCAGAAGAGCGTGGGTGCTCCACGATGGAGCAGCGATGTTGCCTTTATAGCGCCCCGAAGAAACCCGGAGTAGAACTTTACAGACAGCGTTATTAAAGTAACACAAACTTGCCCGGATACTTCCCCGTCTTCATTGTGAATTATGTATTATTTCCCTTCCTCTTCAACTTTGAATGCATTATTGCGAACGAACGATATACACGCGTGTACATAAGGGATAAAGTTATGGAGTGTAAATTGAATTTGG
>LR736865.1:2089194-2391585 GCA_902654985.2 Oryctes borbonicus
GAGAAGGAATAAGAAATGAGCTTATTGACAACAACGTTAGCGTCGTACTTTCATAAATTAACGTTATCTATTTAGGTCATATAATCGTTATTGTATATGATCGGTTAACGTGATTATACATCAACTCCGATCTTGCATGTTTCATTTTCGACGAGCGATGTGGCTGCTACAACAGTATTAATTCAATGTAATCGACTTAAATTCAGTCACCGTGATAAGTTCATTATCTAAATTGCCTATTTAAATTACTACTCCCCGAGATGGCGTCATACGCGCCCTCATCGGCAACGGTGATTTCGGATCGAGGCAGCGCCGAGCCGTGCCGCAATCTCTCTGCGCCTTACGTTCGTAATTTAAATTTTAAGACGAAAAGGAATATTATTCGCAAAATGTATTGGACGCCGAGGGGAGATTTGCAAGCGACGCGTTTCATGGCAAGCTAGGCGTAGAAAGCGAAGGCAGCTGGCAATCGTTTACGGAATCTCCAATTAGAATTGTGAATAGTTAGCCGTAATTTGTTTTTGTTTACTAATTATAGCATATGCAATAACAACCATTATTTTTTGTCCACCAAAAGAAATTTTTTGTGATGCGTCGAAAACTTAAAGGAGATAACTGAAGAACACTCTGAAATAAAATACGATATTGACCTATTTGAAAACAATACACGCGCAATATAGAACCGAAGAGACGGAAACTGGAACAATGTTGCATCACACACAAGATCTATAACATGATTTTCCAAACAAAATATATCGTGTATATTGCTGAATAGACAGTGTCCTTATTCCTCATCCTGATCACAATTCAAGCGGGAGAAGAAAACTTCTTCCGCGACTACGAGGAGGAAGTATCCTCGCAATATCGAACCGTTACTGCCAACTAGCAGTTAATACTTGTTTTATGCAGTGGGAACCGATTCGACCAGTTCCCCAGTAAATTTACATGCCTTTGTAGCTCGAAACTTTGAACGCTGCAGTTCCCCCGGTATTCGAGGACAGGCGAAGTTGCAATTTTAAGTTAGTTTGGAGCATTGTGCGCGTGTAGTTCACGTAGTTTGTCCCCGGGACGTATAATTAAATATTCATTCATTCCGAATTTGTTACGCTTTTATTTTTAATCAAATAGGAATTATAAAGTTTACATCCGCTGCAAATAATACGGTCGAATGGAAATGGAACAGTTTTGTAATTATATTAATTAGTAGTAGTGAACTTCTATTACCGGAACGAGATGCATATTTCAATTTAAAAACAGAAACAAATTTCAACAGCCGCCGGTTCTGGTCAAAGTTGAAATTGTTCTGAGAATAACCTATAATATTTAAATGCTACATTTGAATAATGTAGAGCCCACATATTAGGACGCTCAATGTTACTAAACCATTGTTACCAATTAATAAAATAATGTAGAATTATTGCATTGCGTTCCACCATATAGTTTTCCATTTGCTACCAAAAAATTGGTAACATATTGGTGATCTTGAACGTACAAATAAATTGGCACCCTTCATGGAATACTTTACAGATTTTCAAACTACACTGGCCGCAATTAAGAGTGCACCACCAAAAAATGTTTGCAAAAGAATATTTATTGGTATTTACTATTTATAAACATGTAAATGAAAGGCGTTTCAACGAAAGAAAAGTAAATGAGTTTCGTCTGGCGTATCTATGCTCAGGTGTTAAAAGTAATCGCAATAAGGGTCGCTAACTGCGGAACCCCATATTCACTCCTCGTCCGTAAACGCAATTTCCCGGAAACTAGCACTACCTTCACGTAGTCCAATAATCCGGCCACGTTCCAATGGGGTCAATTGCTTATTGCTAATTGCTCTCGTCTGCGATCACTCCTTGAAGCATACTGCACGCATTTTACTAATTTTTGTGCATTTGGATTGCAACTATCGGATTGTTACAGGTGTTGGCTCTTGCAAATGCTGGAAAACAAACAAGACCAAAGCAATATGATAAACAATCGTTTAATGTGAGTTTCAGAAATACATTTATGAAGTTTTAACGAAATACCCAAAAATTTAAGCGTGGTGTATTTTTAACTGGAGGCAGTGTATATTAGCTATCAAAGATTTTGTGGCTTAGCAATGGAGGGTAGTAAGACTTGACGCATAAAACAATATAATTTTAAACTTCCTTGTAGAAAGGATTTGACAGAGTTTGCATCTGAACTCAATGGGATCCAAGGTAAGACACATAAGAAGAATACAGAATATTCGAAATTTAACTAAATTGTACCATAATAACTTTTATCAAATATAACATTAATATTATACATTTAACGCCAGTAGACACATTTTGTATATAACGTATTCTGAGGTGATTTATGAGGTAAAATAGGAATGATTTTAATTTAAAACTAAGATAAACACATTTTTGTAGCCAACATTGTTTAAAGAACGTGATTAAAAAATCAAAATAATGCATTTATTAAACGTTTTAAAAACATTAATAGTAGGTAGAACAAAAATATGCTAATAAAGCATTAAATTCGTAACATCGCACTCCCTCCACTTCATGTTCTTCAATAGCTTGTTCAGTAACTGTTGAATTACGCTGATCGATAATCTTATAAAATGCGAGCATTGAATCTTGCCTCCAATCAGCTCCGTAGTGCTTCGTCGACCGAGAGTCTATTGCGGATTTACCTTCTTTAAGTATTTATTTTGAACAGGAATGATCGGGTAATTTGCCTCACCGCTTAGCTTAATCAAATCATTGCTTTTAACGAATGCGAATCCTTTGGAAGGATTAAATTTAAACTGCCACTGACTTGGACTTTTTGTAGCAATTTTTTTGGTCTCTCCTCTGCAATCGAAAATGCTCCAATCTTTTTTCCCGCTTTCTTAATCGCCGAAAGATTTTCGATGATGACTTCGTACTTCGTTCCTTTACTTACAATTATACTGATTTTTCTGATCTTTTTTTCAATGAAGTCAAAAACTCGGTTCGATAATAAAAAAAAGACTGTTCAACTAGTGCACACCTTTGAACAGGTGCTTCCTTAGCTAACCAATACCGTAGCATAGACATCAACACCGAATTTCCGTTTTGCCCTCCACAACCGTCAGGAAACGGCCGTACTGTTTCTACTGTTTCCGAAAAGGTACACGTTGTTAAAAGATTGTGGATGGCGCAGACAATTGAATTTGAATCTTTTTGGGAATCTGTTTGCGCCCGTAAGTATGAAAACACAGTTTTCGGAGTAAGGCTGGTTTTGGTGTTTATTCTGAAGATCGGGAACCTTTCGTAGACTCGAGTCTTTCCTACGGTCAAAAGAAAAACTTCGAATTGTGTCTTCATCGCCTTTCATTAGGTCATAAAAAGCTTTAGCTTTGAATGTGTTGACTCTCTGTTTTGTTGGGATCTGAGTTCCTTATTCTTCTGCAGTTAATTAGTTCTTTTCCCCAGAGACATGTGCAGCTTACGTCGGTCTTGGGTGTTCCAAAAGCAAAAATTAATTATAATAATAGGATTCGCCTCTCAATGAACTTTTTGATTGCTGGTCTTGGAGTGTAATTTTCCGTTGCGTGCATCCGACCACTATTCCTCATTTCTTGTGACGTTTAAGAACTAGCATTAAAATTTCTCACCACCCTTTCAATCAGATTTCTTGCATGCTCCATCTATACAGAGTGATGTGTGGTTTCATTTGGGTTTAGTGCCATTGCAATACTTTAGAATTAGCAAATCTTGCATGATTTTATCAGCTCATTATAACATTTAATGAAACTTTTTCATCTGTTGCACAATCAGTGTTCTGTAAGCGACCGCTTTGTCCTTTGTGAGAGGATTTGGGATAATCTGGCAATAGTGAACAGAGACCAAAAAACAAGTTTACTGTTTAGGGATTTTCCCTTCTCACAAGGATGAATAATTGTACCTAAATTCATAACACATAACACAACACGTAATGTCCAGTCCAATCACAAGTAAGTAAATTACTGCAAATTGACTGCAACGCATTGAAATCACGTGACACTAACCATACATTATGGCTGTTCGAGCACCCTGATAATCCTAGCAGACAATATCACGGTTAACGAAGACCGAAAACACGTATTTACCCCATTGTGAATGTACAGCTTGCTTACGCTTGAATTCAATTCAAACATGTAAATCTCCGATAAAGATATTGTTTAAGTTTGCCACGCAATTAATCGGTTTACATAAACATGCATAAATCTAATGTTTATGTTGAATTTTCGTTCAATTGAACGCACACATATTGTCCGACAGAGTGTTGTTTTCGCTATAATAAGCCACCTTCGGCTACGTATGTTAATAAGGCCTACCGAGGTGTAAACCTCAATGTGGGTTTATCTGTGTACCGTGTATTAACGTTCCACTGCTAATATATACTGTCTATAATACAAGGTGTTGTTTAGCAACAGACATAAGAGCACTCTAGGGGGAATATTGTTGGTCAAATTTAAGTTCATTTTTCCCGATTCCACCGTCAGGAGATCAAGAAACGCAATTTATATTTCATCGAGACCAGACACTACGTTAGTCTTCCTCTAAGACATAGTTTTACGCGAGCGTTTCCGCTAAAAGTCTTTAAAGTTAATTGGAAGTCGTATGTCAATTCAAGTTTGGCTATTTAACCAATAGTACCCATTTTATAATTTACTCTACGAAGATTTCGCTTCGAAAGACAGCCACAAAGCCAAGAAGCCCTGAAAAGCATTTAGCAGGCAGTTATCAGGTAAAATTCCGGACTATCTACCCAATTATAAATTTATCAAATAAGTTTTGCTAAAGTGCCCACCCTTTCCATAGGCGGAATGCTCCCTAACTCACTGGAAAGGTTAATTTTCGCCTTTGGCATGGTTCACTTGCTGAGTTACCGTGATCAACTATTTCCCGCTCAATTAGTTTCGCCTCTGACGTGGTTTACACGTTGAGTTATCGTGCTAGCCGTGGCTTATCAACTTTCCTTTTCCTGAAGAAGCCCCATATGATTGCGGGCGAAACATCGAGTTTTCGACTTACCATGACACGGTCCAATCCCGGAACACATTTACTCGGCCGTGGAAGCCTACGTTATTATTTCGTTTTTATTGTGCCATATCAGCATCCATGTGTTGTTATTCTTTTGCAATTTGCATATTTAACACATATTTCGACTGAAATGCTTCATGTTTCGAATAAATTTAATGCAAATTTGAAAAAACGGATATCCATATATCGAACAAGTCCTTATTCGTACAATTGTTTCTCAATTCGCGGAGTGAGCAATATATCTTTCCTCGAACTCTAACACTTTCGATAAAATCGACACCAAATAAAGAAATTGCATTTGCCGGATAACAAAACCGCGTCCCGCTTTCGCATATATAGATATAGTATATAAAGCAATCATACCTTCTACGTGAACCGTATGGATTGCGGTTCCGCTTTTCCCTTAATATTTTATATTGACTTATTTCCGGTGGCACTCTCTGAAAGCTTCTAGCCCAAACCGTAACGGTAAATCCATTCCATCGGCACTTCCTTCCACCCGGATCAAAATCCGACAAGAAGTTTCTCTTTCTACGAATATAACGCGTACACGTATACATTTGGGTTCTTATTCAGCGGGTCTCCGATGCTAGACGGGGCAGGGAAAACCGGAGGAATCCACGCGCGACTTATTCGAGGACTTTATGTATTTATTTCGGGACCGCGAAAGGGAGACGAAGCATAAACTATCACTCTTTCGTTCGCGCTTTTAGCAGATTAAAATAGTTCGAAGGCGATCACCGGGCGCACGGACATATCTCACGGATTGCCGGCGATATCTTTGCGAAATTGAATGCCGGAAACGGATTCCGGATATTAGTTTAATTCAATTTTTTAATGGGAAATGAGCGCGAGGAGCGAAATTTCATTTTAATAATTCGGTATTCCGCCTTCGTGAAGCGTTATTTATTATCTCGCAGCTTTTTCCTCGGAGCGGTTGTACCTTTCCGCGGATGCCGCAACGTTCATGCATGATGACGCGCTGGGGTTGCCGCTTCGCCTCGTTTTGACGTGTTGAATAATGCGGTTTAAAGTTTTATTGCTTTCTCGAATTTCTCGGCATTTCTGCAAATGGGCAAAATCGATTTATATTCTTTTGCCTCGCTTGGTTTAAACTTTAATCCTTTAATTACCAGCATTTTGGGATTGTAACCCACTAATTGGAATTTATGTATTGTAATGTTATAAATTCGAATTGCTTTTAGTTAATTGGAAGATTTTCGGCGGTTTGGATTAATAAGTTACAAATAATAACTCCAATTTCCAACTTTCAGAAGAACGCCCTAGCGAACTTCAGGCGGCTAGTTGGTAAAAACTCAGATGTTAAGCCTCAAATGATCTTTTACTAATACGGAGCAATAATTAAACACTCCCCTAGTCACATATCCCCCTTTGGATGGTGCAGCACTGGAAGCTAAGAATAAAGCCACTCCAGAGCCTCAGATCAGCTTGCGGAAGCAGGCGATGCCCGATCCTGATGTAATACAATTTTGATCTGAAATTAGTACTAAATGGACGCCCGACGCACTTCAACTTAGAGTTACACAGACTGGCATGTGTTAGTGGTTCCCAGCTAGCACCTGAATATGTCTATGTGACACCAAAGTAATACATCTGAACCAGAAATTCTTGCTTTAAACTTGTGTGCCAAAGAAAATTTCGAGGAGTGGGTGTAAGCTGCAACCATACACATTTTTAAAGATAATCAGGCAGCACTAAAGGAGAACCAAAGTTATTAAAACCTGGTCAAAGAAGCAGGGAATTTGTCCCCAATTTAAATCAGCAATAAATCGCGAAGAGAAACGGATACCAATGCCAAACTGTGCACAGCCGTTAACGCATACAGATGGTTACATTTTAATTCAATCGCTAATAAATCGCATCCGGCGAATGAAGACGTTTCATATTGTAAAAACGGGTATAATACTTTTATGTAGGTGAATAGCGATTGCGCCCAAGTACGTATATTTCAAGGCTTATTTCGCGCAGCACAAATAAAAAGTAAAACGCTCTGATTTTGGAAAATTGCTGTTAGAGAAATAACGGAGGAGTTTTTACGACGTCTTTTATGTGCCGCTCTGTCATGCTTAAGTACCCAATTTTCTCTCTCCATGTAATAGGTTGTTCAGGTTGTTCAGCGCGCTACCCTTTGCGGAACGGCAGTCCTTAACTAAGAAATATGCGCGGCCCTAAATACAAGGTCTTTATTGTTACTATTAACAATTATAGTGCGACTTATACAAATTATATTTATGATGACCGCTTTAGTTTTAGAGTAATTTGAAATAAAAAAAAAATAATAGTAGTGTAGAATAAGTGAAAAATAACTTCTTGCAATTAAATTAAAGTAATTAAATTCATTAATTACAATTAACTTTATTGCAAAAGAAAGGATGAAGATGAGAACTACTTTCTTTACATTTTGTTATTCGATTTACACATGTTGAACGATTTACAAGATGGTTGAGTGAATCCCCGGGGTACGATTAAAATCGAAAGGCATTTGCGCAAAAACCAAAATACGTACTAAAGAGAGATGGGATTATGAAATCCAGTGAAACAGATAACTTTTTTCGCGAAAAGTTTTACCTGAGGATATCGTCTAATCATCAGCTGTTCATTTTTGTTTGATTCAAATAGAATCATTGCATGTACTCTACGGAAATCCCTATAATCTGGTGACACTTTATTGCAAGCGCCTTAGAAAACTGCTAGAAGGGCAACCCAATACATAAACAAGAATTGCGTCCAATGTTTCAAGTATTATTTTATTGTATTATTTAGCTTTAATTATAAAACTTGCTTACGTAATATTTGATTTCAGAAATCCAAAATTATGTAATTATATTAGCCATTATCGTGTAACAATAGGTAAAACATGGAAAATAGCTAAGGAATTGCATATTAGACAGTGACAGGCACATAAAAATTCTTATATTTGGTGCTTTCCTTCTGTTGGTAACATGTTCGCCGGTTAATTGGTCACAAACATACACTGCTCAAAACAATTAGAGGATATTTACAAAAATAATAATAAAATAAATAAATAAATAATATAAGACACGCAAATATTTTAATATTGCAACTATAACGTTTTTGAACAAGAAACTTGTACAGGGCTTCAGTGCGAACCACCGCAGCTTGACCGTATACAAGCGCGTATTCGAGCGATCTCAACTACAGTTAGATTTTACCATTTTCCGTATCACAGCAAATTTTTAACCATAATTACGGGTAATAATGGAAAGGCAACCTGATTTGACTCATGCACAGGCTTGGAGAGCGATAGGTCAATTGGAAGGTGGACGGAGACAGCAAGCTGTTGCTGAAGTTTTTGCAGTTTCGCGTTTGTGGAATCGGCTTTTAGAAACTGGATATGTTCAAAAAAGACGAGGACAAGGACGCCCAGCATCTACAACACCAAGAGATGATCGGTACCTAACAGTATTTGCACGTAGAAACCGCACTCATAACGCAACGCAGCTTAGAAGTGAGCTTGTCGCTGCTACGGTAAAAGTAGTATCAACTCAAACAATAAGAAATCGTCTTCACAACGTTGGCACGTATGCTCGAAGACCCCTAGTATGCGTTCCACTAACTGCTATTCATAAAAGGTCGCGAAGAATATGGGCCGAGCAACATAGAAATTGGAATCACGATGACTGGGCACAAGTATTGTTTTGTGACGAATCCAGATTCGCCCTAAATCCAGATAATAGGCGTATTTTAATTTGGCGTGAACCTGGAACACGTAATCAGCCACAATTTGTTCGAGACAGGCCGCAATATGAAGGCGGGAGTGTAATGGTATGGGCTGGAATAAGCGCAGGAGGTCATACAGACCTTTATGTGATACAGAATGGCAACCTGACTGCTCAGAGGTATCTGGATAAAATTTTGAGACCTGTTGTTCTTCCGTACGCTGGCGCTATGGGTGAAAGATTCATTTTAATGGATGACAATGCTCGTCCACATCGAGCAAACATCGTGAACAACTGGATTGAACAATTGGCAATCAATAGAATGGATTGGCCAGCAAATTCTCCAGATGGTAATCCTATCGAACATGCTTGGTATGCTTTAGGAAGACGTGTTGCAGCAAGAAATATGCCACCACGTACAATTCGGGAACTTCAAAATGCTCCGATAGAGGAATGGAATAATCTTCCACAAGAATTTTTTGATGTCCTGATTCGATCAATGCCGATGAGATGTCAAACCTTTATTGCCATTTGTGGAGATCATACATATTATTAATAATGGATTTTTCGTTATTTTATTACTAAAACTTCTTATAAAGTCTCATAATTGTGTATTCATTTAATGATATTTATTCACTCTAGTGCCTTAGTAGCTTTATAATGTACACAAACCAGTTCAAACTTGTCAATGAGTTCGGTTTCTTATTTAAAAACGTTGTAATTAAATATGAAAGTATTTGCGAGATGCTACATTCATTATTTATTTATTTTATTACCATTTTCCAAATATCCCCTAATTGTTTTGAGCAGTGTAGTTCGTTCAACTAATTTAAACTTACGAAACGAGGGCGTTTTAAATTAAGGCCAGAAAAAGAAAGCTAACCACGTTCGCTGTCTTAAAAAAGTTTATTAGTTTCAATTTAAATTGCTAAAAAAATTCCCATTGTTTATATAAATTTTTTGTTACTGATTCTATTTTTTTATTATTTACACCGTAATAAATGCTTTTACACTTCAAGAGTGTTGTTATATTCCAAGGAAGCCAAAAGCCCTGAGATTAAAAAGAAATGAAAGCAAAGATGAGATTCGTGAGATTCTTAGTTAAATGTCGACAACCGCAAAGAGTTCGGATATTGGAAGCACCCTGTAGAAGAGAAAGACTATTTCAGAGTATTCTACTTTGATTGAATGTTTGCAATTATTAAAATAAAAATATCAAAGTGGTGAGTCTATCTTTCTGTAAGTTTAAAACATATATTACTGTTTTGTAGGCAATGTTTTACATACTGTTACAGAGGCAACTTAAATATCTAGACGTAGGGTAACCCGAATTCCCCGAGAAAAATATGGCATTAAGTGGAGACAAAAGCTATTTTTGTTTCTCTTTAAAACATTATCTGCGGGCAGCACAATCAGAAGCAGATTTTTTCACTAAATCAAATATTGGCGAATTACTTTAATTAAGTAAAAATCTTCGTATGAAGTTTCCCGATAGTTAAGATTAACGCAATTCATGAACAAATCCATGTGACTCGCGTTGTAGCGTGCTCAACGCGTGTTGTAAGGCATCATAATTTTTCAATGTGAATGCCTTATTAGGAACGTAAAACGAAAATGGGAAAATATAATTCTTTATAAAGATTTATTTAAAAAAGAAAAGTATTTTTATGAAAATACTCCGTAACGACATAATTATGTGAAAAGAATATATCACATGACCAAGAAGATACGTACGTTCGAGGAACCTAGTCTTACACTAGCGAAGGAATTTAGCTCAATTCGAAGATTAAAGTATGGACACAACATAAACAAAAATATTTAATGTACTACATGTGTCCTTTTCTTTTATTAAACTGGATACTATTATGCCGAATACAGTCACAACATTTTAAAAAAGATAGCATTATTTTCTTGTAAAAATTATTTATTTCCATAACCACTGATAACAGAGGGACTTATTGCTATTTTTCTATGCAATAACAGATATAAATAGATAAATGCTATCGAGTAAGACTAACGTGCAAAGTTTTTTCCTTTTTAACTTATGATGGCCGCCTATACATGCTCATATCACGTGGTTCACGCAAACGAGGTGCCATTCTATTTTAATCGAACTCTACATCATATGATTGCTGTTAAACATACAAGAAGTACCAAATTTGCCATTTAAACTTGTTCTTCCGAGTGAGAACTGTTTATGTTGAGTTCTGAAAAAGCAGTCGTCGCGATCGATCGGACGTGAAACTGATGTCTTTACTTTTCAACCCGGTACTTCTTACTAATATCAATTTTCCGACTCAAATCTAGATTATTCTCCTAAAAATCGTTGAAAATTTTTCTACGATAAATGATCAATTTAAGTAAAAATTGCCGACCAATTTTATAAGAATAAGAACTTACTAACTGAAGGCTTGAACTGTAAAGTTATTTTTAAAGGACGTAACCCCGGTTCACTTTTCCTCCTTATTTCTTTTCCTATGTTTTATATCTTTCAATATTCTTTTCCTTATTATTAAATCTGCTTATAATGCCTTCTCCCAATCACATTTCAACAAGTAATTATTTCCTGTATTGTTCTTCTATAACCCTAACAAAATTTCCAGTAGCGTGGCTACCTCATTCCGACAAACGCCCGTTTTTTACTTCCGCTTAACATATGCGGTCCCATCAAACGCTTTTGACCGGGCATTAAACAGGCGAAAATGAAAAGGTCAAAAGCGAACATCAATAGGGCCCGATATCAACAGGTATTCTGTAGATGGCGACCGTTAGACCGTGGAGTTTGGCGGGTAAAATTACTGTGAAACGCCAACTCCAAACCCAAATAACGAAAGCGTTTACATTGTTTCGTCTACCTTACCATCGCTGAAGTGTACATTCCAATTCGTAATGTGGATGGATATCCACATTAAGGTTTTAACATTTCAGAATATTTGATTGTACTTTTATAACTTCCAAATGCATTTTTTTACTCTTGTTACAAAGAATAAAATAACGTTCAGAAATGCTAAAATGAACACTAGAAATAATTTTCCTTCTGTTTCCAACTTGGAATCGATCACATCTTCATTAATAATCAAGAATAATATATCATATGCCCTTAGTTCAGTGCTTCTAGACTTTTTAATATTCGCCAGCTATTTTTCCATATCAATTTTTAATTGGATCAATGCAGCAATTTTATTAAAGCTGCATTAAATATCTTTATCTATTGGACTTTTTTGCTTTCTGACTGGTGAATGCATTTTAGAGCAATGGTAATGTATAGTGTTATTCAAAACTGCATTGCTTGTTTGATGATAAACATGGAAATAAAAAAATTTCTTATAAATTTTGATGGACTTCTGCAATAACCCGTCCTGATCCATGCTCCAACTAAAGGGACCTAGTTTACGATTTAAGTTATAATATGTGATACTGATCCTTCCAGTTCCTAACGAATATTATAAGCAATAGCCAGCTGTATTCAAGCTTTGTGACATAGAAGGCCAACTGTTCGAAAAATGTCTGCTAATTCCACCATCGCATACCGGTTCCCAAAAACTTGTCAAGTATCAAAAAAAGTTTCTAATTTCTAGAATTTAGACTAACGAATTAACTTAAGGTTGATGAATCAACAATTCGGGCTGAGGCAGTTTAGAACCTTCTTCGCTTGCCCTTATAAAAGCAATACAAGAATGATCTCAGAACGATTATTATTTGTGGTGCGCTCGAGGAAAGCAAATAACATTCAGTAAAATGTCGCACCGATTTGGAGGCCCGAACTGGAGGAGTTCCAAGAAGATTTTTTTTCCCCACAACCTTACAATTGTATTTTTTACCTATTGCCATCTATTCAGACAGTCAAGCAGTAACAAAAGCACTAGACTCCACACAGGCGAATTCGAAACTGAGAAGCTGATCTAGGGTGACCCTGATCTGGGTACCAGGACATGAAGACCGTCGAGGGAACGTAAAGGCAGACGAATAAGCCCGAGCAGGCTAACTCAACTGTTCACAATCGCCCAATGTACTCGGTGAGAATGGCATATACAGTAGTAAAAGCAACCACTAAACAATGGAAAGGTGAAAACCGAAAGACTGATGGAAGATTATTCCAGGTCAGAGACAGGTCAAGCAATTTCTGATTGGACGCAGGCCTACATTTACAGCGGACCTACTAAGCAGAGACAGGAAGGCTGTTAGAACAATAGTGGGTCTGATAACGGGACACTGTATGTTCAAGAAACCTGGGCCTGACAGAGAAAACAGCATGTAGATTCTGCCAGGCGGAAAAAAAAATACTGCCGTCCATGCGCTGTGCGAGTGTATAGCACTGGCAAGAGTATGGCTCTCAGAAATGGGCTCGGAATACCCAAAAGCCGAAACCTATGTAAAGGCTGCTAAATCTAGCAAAGAAAGCAAAGCTAATGTAAATGATATCATGAGTTTTTTAATGCGGGAGCTCTATCGGTAATGTTCTTTTATTTAGAAAAGTAATGTTTTTTATTTACAAAAATAATAAATGTTTAAGTTAACCTCTTGTTTTCTTTTTGTATGTAATCTGCTCACCCTTAAGATATTCTCTAACTGTGAAGTGGAGGGTATTACAGTAACACTGAAAGTTTTTGTTCTTATTCAACTCCGCTTACCACGCGACGGTGTTGAAGCAACACGGTAAAATTTTAACTCCCTCGATTCTAACTACTTACGCAAATGGACGCAAGGGAACAACCAGACGGTGTTAAAACCGTGTAGATCTAGACAGTATGTTTATCTGTGTACGTTTTTATTGTCTGGATTATCGCTATTACTGCTTCTGATATGAATAAGGTTGTTGGATAAATTGGCATCAAAGATAAGAATTTTTAAACGACGTAAGTAAGTAATAAAATATCTGGAATTTGGGAAATTATTTAGCATTTCTTCTAAAATCATTTTATAATTCAAACATCCATTATCTCGCCAGAAAATGTTTGCTAGACATATAATAAACTTGTTCTAGAGTAACCGTTTTAGAAATTGCCGCAACCACAGCTGACTAAAAATCCAATTTACACTTTCACTCGTAATTTCCGGTACGCTTGGGTCACAGTATTCAAGATTTTCCGCATCTTTAATCAAGTAAATATTTAAGTTTTGACTATATTATTATGTTATTAAATCTTCAGTGCCCTATCTCTTGTACACGCTTGCGTCTAACTTGTTTACGCTCGTTGTTGTTCGTTGGTGTTTTGTTTCTTCCGTCTTCACTTCCCGAATTTATGTACATACACAGTTCCGTGTGCATGCGGATGAGATGGCGTAGTAAGCTTGTAAATTGTGGAACGGTGGATGTTGTGTGTGGTGAAACACTTAGGGGTAAATTAATAAATAAATTTAGATAGCGTCAGGGTTTGTGCTTTTATTGTTATAAGTGAATCTGCCCAAGAATGCAATGTGACTTCACGGAGATCTCGCAAGTTTATTTGTAAATTGTATTTCTACGTTTTGCGGTCTAGTTTATAAAAGGATAGGATTGGTTTGGTTCGGATTTATATCTGTTACATTCATAGTAAAGAATTATTACCTGGTTTAACTTTTTCCGAGGGGGGCGACGCGATTGTAAAAGATATAATAGAACCTTACCTTCAGCTTACAAAAATCTTTGAAAAAGCAGGAATTTGCAGATTATTAAAAATGGACAAGGATATCTACTTTTAATGCGTGTCTAAACTCACTTAACTTAAAATTATTAATACAAAAATTAAGGATGTTTTTACGAAATAATAAAAACTCAATTCAATCATTCATTACTACGACTATCTGACGTCTAGATAAAAAATGCTGCAACTTGAAAGAAACCAATTTGGAGGTGACATCCTACAACGTTGGCAAATATAATTAGTGCTAAAGGCGGACGGATTTAACTTCCGGCGAAATGAAAAGAGCAAATTCAATCGAGTACGTAGCGGAAAAATCATATTCATTGGAAGTTCTCTATTTTTTCCACACAATGAATACCGAATATCAAACGAGCGGTGGTGCCTTTTCTACTTTAACTTTACCCTGGCTTTTATCTATTTCCTTTCAAAAACTTTTGTTTGCCCATTTTTAATACCGACATGAATTTTAATATTGGAATTTCTCAAAAGCCGGCGAATCTATGCAGTACATGGACATCGTTCCTGGAATCTTGCAATTAAAAGCTTACGCGGGAGATTTCTTTATAGCAGTCTGCTTTTTTTCGAATTCAGCTTACTTTTACATGAAACTAATTTTTTTTATAATAACTGATGTATACTTTAAATAAAATATTATTTTATTATACAATGTTCTTATATATTCAACAAAAACTTAATAAATAGGTAATTTGCATGAGAAAATTTAGTGTCTTTACAGTAGATAATAGAACAGAAAATGGTTTAGATGTGCCGTGAAAGTAAAAGATAGAAATTATTGGTCTAGAAGGGATGTTTGGAGCAATACATTCAGAGGACAAGTATAATAAATAAAGCTGCCACCAATGAGTGCTACAGCAGTGGTATTACATTCGATAAAATTGAATGTAACCTGCATGTTGTCGTGTGGCTTTATGATATGTGTAAGCGATTCCGCACTTTGCTGCTGTTTGTGACCAAATCTGTTATTTTCTTCTTTACAATGGTTCTTTCGTTCTAACTAGGTATTAATATAGTGTTACACGTTACAAGAATTATTGTGGCTTTTACGTACGGGAGTATCAACGGCGCCACTAATGTTCCAGTACTCAAATCGGCAACTTTGATAATAAAGCGAGTTTATTTTCCATAAGCCTAAATTTGGAGTTTATCTGGTGCTAATGGTAAATGTGGGAGACTATTTGACCAAGATGTGGAGAGGAACAACTATTACTGGAGGCATATAAGGCGACCACACCAGTTTGAGATGATTGATAAAACCAAAAGATTCCCAATGATTAAATTGCTATTTATCGCAATGAGTTATCGTGGGTTTTGTTTCTTGGGGCGCATTTGTACCTCACCAATCAAGTTGGCTTGGAGGTTCTTGTTGTGAATTCAGGAAACTCGAACTAGAATGACCGACACAGACAATTAATATACAACATTTAACTCGCTCTATCTATCCATGCGTTCTACTTATGTAGGTACCATGCTTACTGAACCGGTCCCAGAAAAAGGAAATTAATTTTTTTTTTCAATAAAACTGTTTTTAGTAAAAACTCAGATCTAAGCAAACCTATCTCTACAACAGCCAGCGCTAAAGTCCTCGATTATCTTTATTCATCTGTTATGGATAACATTTGTTAATTTTCGAACAGTAATAACTGACGTAATGATTTTTATTCAAAAAATGTTGGTTATTCTTAAAATAATACAAAATTAATTTAATAACAAATTTCAAATCACAGTTTTTTTCCCAGACTCTAATATCTGTTAAGGTTCACCGTTTAACTTCATCGCGAAGTGTCATTTCTACGTATCTGCAACCACGAAATGCGCACATTCACTAGCAAACTAAGACCAAGACCAACTACAATTATTCGCTGTGAGTTCAGTGGATAAAGTTACTTTAAATTTGAAAGAGGAAAGAATGCATGGCTCTTTTTCTACTGAGTAAAACTCCAGGATAGGGAAAGGAGACCAAAAAGACCCTCCGGGACTTTTTCGATTACAGTAAAGACAGGCTTCGATCTTTACGGGAACTGAAAACTAGAATACTTCAAGCTTCCAATGGAATTAGTGTCACGGAGCTGCAACGTGTAAAAATACATTTTCAGAATAGATTGGGTCACTGTTTAGCAGTTTTCAGCAAATAATTTGAGCATTTTCTTTAGACTTTTTTATGGACTGTAGTTTAATGTTTTTTAATGTTCTCTTGAAAAAAAAATATTTTCCGTTGTTACTTTTGTTTCTTTTTAAAGGAAGTAACGATTTCTAACTTTTTTACGCTTAACACAATTTATTTTAATTTAGTAATACCCGTTGGCAAAATCTACTAACTTACTAAAATTATCTACTATCTTTTTTATTTCGAAAATTAGGGATTCTAGCGTTTTAAAGCTTATTAAATCTTGTAGAAAATGCTGTACACTACAGGTGCCGCAATAATTATCAAAAAACCTAACGGGGAAAAACCATTAACACGAGATCAAGTTTTTACCATTAAGGAGGCATCTACGAAAAGATGCTTTGTATAAATGAAGACCACTACTAGAGAGAATATTACTTCTAGCACTGCATTAGCCCTAAAATACATCCAACAACGTTGACGCCCTTGACGTTTGATATTCATTCTGCATTATCTCTCGTGCTAAACGTACGCACGAACAGCTCATAAATTATTTATGCAAGCGTAGCAAGAGCAGCGAGCAGAACGAAGTCAGACCACACACAAATAGTATTTATCACGTCGAAAATACGTTGCCCGGCTATCACGGACAGAAATCATCCCTGACATAAAATAAAATTCCTTCAATGGATAATAAATTACGCAACTACTCACGTTGTGCATTGATAAAATGAAGCTTCACTAGCGGTTATAAATCATGGCCGTCGATGTTACTCCCTGATGTACCGTTTACTATCCTTGCGCCGTGCCTCGTTCGTGGAATATCTTTAGAATGTGGAGTCGTGAAGCGTGCCCCGATCCTGCGCGCTTCTTAGTGGCGGAAAGACTATTAATTTCCAGACGAAAACTTTGACGGTAGGGCCTACATTGGAAGACGGTTCCCCTATTACATTTTGACATGAGTATCTCGATGAGTATCTCAACCTCGCAGATAATTAATAAAATGAAACGATAGAGATAACGTCAATTAATAAACAAGTTATTTATTTAGAAGCCATATCGTACACGCGTCATATATACCGTGGGATTTGTTATCAGCGCACGTATAAAATACGTTCGCATAGAAAGGACCGACCTTCATTGGTGTTCGCTTTTAAATGTATCAAATCAATTCAAAATGATCCCTTTGCAATAATATAAGTCTTGTTTCAACAGATTTGATTGACTTAAAAGGAATCAGAAGCTGGTTAGCAACTTTGTGATTTTTGTTAGAACAAAGCATATAAAGTATTTAATAGCTGATTAACCAAACGCACGTTGAGGTTAAGCTCAGCTAACAGTTTTAAAGTTATGTTTAGGAGGCTGTTGATCCCTTTTCCCCATTTTCAATGTGATCAATTGAAGTGATAGTCAAGTACAGTGGTTTGAGTAAGCTGAGTTTCAATACGGAACATACAAACAAATGTTTCACGCACTCATTTATTGTTATCTATTTGAACTTAAATTTTCAAAAGAGTGTTCTAGAAACATAAATTAATCAATTTCGAAAAATCATCTATTTTAAAATTTTAGTGATTCGGCGACCCCCATCTAATGAACTTTAGACCACGGACCGTGTGATCCATGCGGTTCGCCGTATTCGATCCGGATGGTTTTGAAAATTGGAAATTCTTCATTTTGTTTATCTACTTAATTCGCTAAGCTATTATGCTTGACGATATTTAAACTCTTCACTTCATCTGGAAAAATACATGTGAAAATGTTGATATATTTAATTTTTTTTTCTTGGCTGGTTAATAAAGCGCATTCAAACAAACAATTTTTGTCTTAACAACTTTTCTCTACTTCTTATCGTAAGAGAATTATGCGAAATTCCGCAGAAAAGTACCTGTATGTGATCTACATATTCCCAAAGTTTCATACTTTTTTGAATTGCCGAGTTTGAGATCGTTCCTCGTTAGTCGACGTTAGTACACACACAAAAGGAGATGAATTTGGAAACATGTATCGAATGAAAAAACATTGGAATCTATTGAAGCCATAAAATGAAGGGCGTAATACGGAATCTCAAACATCAAATGAAAACTTCATTTACGATTAAAGGGCGTAGACGAGAAGAAAAAATCGCTAGCCCGGCGAAAGAACTCAAGAACAAATATTTAGTTGGTTTTAAAATTTTCAGTTCGGACCAGTTCCGTGGTTTGGCGTCCAGATTTTTACAAATCATTTTAACACTTTCAACTGTTAATCTCCAATTCAACGGACCAGTTCCGTGGTTCGCAACAATCGTGTAACTGGACCTCAACAGTCAAACCTATATACAACACATTCAATTAACATCCTTAAGTAAAAATCAAATAAATAGTTGTTCGAATATTTATTTCACTGCTTCATTGTGACCTCTACGCACCACACCAATCTTCAAAAACAAGAACATTTTACCGAATTCTAATAATTTAGCCTATCCGTTGTGTAGGTGTAAATACCTCCGCCGCGCATATTAAATGATTCTCTGTAAATTGGTAAAGCCCTCGCAATTTGGCATTTTCATTACTACGCAGGAAATAGCAACCGCCTGGAAAGAATTATATTAATTAAAACTTTGTATTCGGTAGATATCGTCTATTTCCCATTTATATAGATATATTGCGGGTTCCGATCGCCGCATAAATATTATTTCACAAATCCAATTTAAACACGCGGCCGGTGAACTAAAAAAGAAAAAAGTTTTAACCCGATTTCGACCGTATTTAACTTAGATTGAATTGTTTCAAATTGAATTTAAATTCGATTACCCGCCGGTTTGCGAGCAACTTGAGGCATTGCATGTAAATGTTTAAGCTAGAACAGAATAAAAATAAATGTTTAATCAAATAATAATTAATTGGCACTTATTTCCTCTATGTAACATTAATATTTTTCCGTTGAGGATGTATTAATATATCTCATAACCTCTAAAAAAATTTAACATGATAAGTAAAGACCAGGATGTGTGCAAAAATATCAGAAATAAACGCATTAAGCCAAATTGGAATTGGAAAAAGAAACATTAGAACAAAAACAGATTAAGCTCCATTTATATAAACAAGGCAATTAAATATTAGAAAAATATTCAGCGTAATGCAAGTTTTAATAGTCATGATCCGATTAATTGTTTAAAAAAACATAAGATCACCACTACTGCTTTATTCTTGCGACCTATCACATCGAGCGAGATTACGCTTACAATACAAAAGCTATATTCAGCATCAGCTACAGATTCTGATAGCATTCCCTTTATTGATTACAAACTAACAAAATTATTCAAATTTACAAAGGTAAAGATGCTTGCGATATTAATAATCACAAACCAAATCAACCAGATCAACTGCTGAGTTACTCCACAAAACATAACTTCCTATCGCTAAATCAACTCAGTTTTTTTTACTAAACAAATCAACGATTACAACCCTGACATCTATTATGGACTGCATCTTAAAAAAACAATGATTCCAATGTAGTAGCGCATATCAATTCTGATTTGTCGAAAGCGTTTGATCTTGTTGATCATGATTTATTACTTAATAAATTGTTATACTGTGGAGTTCATCGTGAAAGCTTTAGACATGCTTAAATCATATTTGAAGGGTCGGAAACAGTACGTGGAGTTGTTTCGTTTGGATAATAACAGGAAGTACAATCGCCATTTCTCTGATTGTTTGCATGTGGCCGCCGGTGTTCCACAGGGCTCGATACTCGGACCTCTTCTTTTTGTATGTTATGTACACTGATGTTCAGAGAAGTTCGGTCGGTTAGTAAAAAACATGAAAAGGTTACAGAAAGAAACGAAACTAAAAACAAAATGCAATTTTATTGTATGTACAGGTAAAAAAGACAAAAATAAATAAATAATAAATTCAGCTTTTGTTGTTTTCCTAGGTGCTCTAGGACGAACATGATTTTCTATAGTTCCAGTTGTCCGATATCGCTTTATGATGTCATTTACTGTTGAACTTCTCATTTATTTTTTCAGCAATTTGCAGTCTCGAATATCCTTTTTCAAACAGCGTAATAATGCGCGAACGTTTTTCTACACTGGTAGGCTTGCCACGCGCCATTTTGAAGTAAATTTTCTTAATACTTTCGCGCAAAAACGACAGATACACACCAACACACAAATTTATATCTTTACGCCTGTGATAAATAAACAAGAATGATACTGCGGTATATTTCCTAAATGTATTGTTCGTTAATAATCCCCAAACGACCCGTTTCAAAAGATCGGTACTTTCGAGAAAATTCTTGGAATGATAATAAAAGGGACTTTATTGTGGTTGTGGCAATATTCCTACTTTACATAATAATGTATGGCTTTAATCCCTTAGAAAAGAGTGTATGCTTAATATTTTTCTAATTTTATGTATTAATAATTGTATACAGTGTGATACAATAAAAACAAGAAGAACAAGTGTATATTGTTATTGTGTGTTTAGTACATGTAATATGTAAATTTTAAATTGTTATATTCCATCTTTTATATTTTATGTTTATGTATATTTTACACCACTGCTAATAAATAAAATTCTAAATAATGATAAATAATGATAGCAAGGACTATGTGTATAGAATTCTAAATTTTAAATTCCATTTGGAGAACGAGCTAGAAACAAGTCCTATATTGTAATGGCCTTTTCCTTTTTCTGCATTGAAGGGTGAAATAGCTATGCGGTACTTCGTGTCATTTATATCTTTTGTTTTCGATGCTGAGAATTATTTTATTTTAAAAATGTTACTTTTTTTAACTTCTGGATATTTATTTTGAATTAGTGAGAGTACCTATCTATTGTGTTAAGTTTTCTTATATATTGTTTGCGAATATGGCTGACGAATGGGATGATGCTAGTAAAAACAAGAATAATTTGTGTGACTTCTGTGAAACTTTATCATACAAAGGTCAAAAGTGTAGGGCTCGCTGTAATAATTTTGGATAGTTATAATTTCCAATGTAATAAATTGAGGAAAGAAAATGAAGCATTGAAGTCCAGAATAAGTGTACTAAATAAAATGTTTAATCAACCACAACTTATTAAATTATTACTATCACTATTTGATACTCACACAATGAGTAGTCTCCTGGTAGTCAAGCGATGCCATTTTAACAGTAATCTGCTGCACCTCGAAATATTCTTATATATTACAAAACGGTCACGCCAAGAAAAATTAATTCAAATAATAATAATATATGGTGTGAACGTGGATAATATACTGAACAAAACTAAATTTTGTGTACAAAATAAGCTCATCGAATCTAATTTAACTATATTGTGGATAGTGCGTATTATTGGGGAGGGTGACATGGTGAATGTCGTGATGGAATTGAACCCGGTTAGTTTTAAACGGATTATATAAAAAAGGAAGCTGTTCGTAGGATGGAAAAGGCGTCAAGTGCGTGAAAACTTCCATATCGCTCCTTGCTTTAAATGTTCGAAATATGGTCACTTTGCAAAGAACTGTTGCTTGCTACAACATTGTCCAAAATGATGATGAAAACCGTTTTTAGGGGTATGTAACACAGAGCTTAGGGAAATGTTTTGCCAAATTCTAATGTCTTTGGAAGATATTCTATTCACTGGGTGCATTACCATCCTCTTGTACGAAATGATGCACTCATTAATTCGATAGGAAACGATCCTTCAAGGTGCATTGCAACAGCATCCATATCATTTCACCAAAGTTCTGCATTTGGATGATATGATAATGACGGCTTCTTCTCGGCAAGCATTCTGTGAATGGAATCATCCAAGATTCCATTCTATGGACAAATCTTTATTTGCAGCGAAAAAATTTAATAACCGTGCTGTTTATCAATAAAGAAAAAAATACGTAAAGGTAGTGATCTCGTGTATCTCATCTTTTGTGGGATATATTGTAAATACCTGCTTCTTGATCGATAAATATATATTAGTTTTCTAATAGAATAGGTACTTACAATATATCCCACAAAAGATGAGTTACATGTCACTACATTCACACATCTCTCTCTTTATTGGCAAACACCGCGATTATTAAATTCTTCCACTGTACCCAAGATAATATTTTCAATATTCATGATTAACATCGCCGGAGTTATGAGAATCCCCATTCGATGATGTCTAGAAATCGTCAACGCTGCTTTGGTTTAAATATTTGAGATGATTTGCTAAATTAAAGGCTGGTACGGTTAAGCCAGTACTTATTTTTTACAACTGTTGTAATTACTTTCCATTATTTTTAATTTATTAATATTTTGCCGTACCGCAAATTATTATTTAGACTTTCTGGAATAACAGCTTCCAGAATTTCTGAATCAATGCTTTAAAATACGAATTTTATGCACTTTGCACGGATTGTACGGACAGTTGGAATAACAGAAGTGGGCCAATATCAGATCTGACACGTTGCATGGAGCGTTTTATAATCGTTAGTTTACCAAACACGCAACGAATAACACCGCAATTGTTACGTAGCGCCATTCAAGCAAGAGCAAGATGATCTGAAACATGCTTAGTATAATAAATTTGCAATTGTCTTATATTAAAAATTAACGGTAAACGAACATTCGTTTCAGTTTTTTATGCTTAACGTCATCTAATAGTCCGTATCCGCGAATTTCGTAACGCCCTATATACAGCGCAAAATATGTCTGAATTGAACTGTCTCCTGTCGCTTATTTTTCTTAGCTTTATATGAAATAGTTGCCTAAATTTTTATTTTTGTATACCAAGATAAGGGTCGATGTAATGCGCACGTACCTAACGATTTGGAATCCCTGCAAAAATAAACTTAATAAAACCAATTTTAAGTTGTGACTATTATTTATGCTCTATATCCCGAAAGCAATTGAAATTAATTGAAATATTAGAAATAACATTCTTATTATTACAAATTTTCACCAAGAATAACCTATTCTTGTGATAAAAATATGTGAAAAAATATTTGAATGTCACATACATAGGTGTGCTAATATATCAGCTCCATTTATGTCTCTAGAAAACAAAGCACGCCACTGCTAAATTTAATACTTATTATTGGCATGTGTGATATAAAACGTATAATTTTTTATAAAACCTAAACTTTTTCGTTTATTCGGGGAAAGGTCAATCGAAATCGTTTATTAAAAATTCCACATAGCAAGTATCAGCATCAATCCATTAAAAATTTAAATATTTTAAAGCGCCATCCATGCTCGGAACAAGCTACTTCGAAAATAGGATACAGCCTGACCTTTTTATACAGATCGATATTAAAATTTCAATTTTCCATCGCCTCATGATAAACGTCGGCAGAAATTAAATTCGCGTGTATATATTTTATGGAATGCTGCACATACAGGACTCGTTTTCAGATGTGCATTGTGTACTAAAACACATCCCCGATGACATCCAGTTTTGTTGGAATTACTTTTTCGGAATTATTTAACTGTGAACGTGTTGGCAAAGTACAATGAATAGATTTTATAATTTATTTTTTGTAGTTTCAACAATTCTGCAGTGACACACTTTTATGCTTGTATAATTCGACAAAGTTTGTAATATTTCCTGCGTATGTTTTAATTTAAAATAAAAAAAAATAATAATAATGGGTTTGAGCTTCGTTTCTACTAAAATACCTACCTACCTAAAAGTATATTCTTACTGAAAACATTTAAAGACATTTGCTTATTACACTTATTACTTCTACTTCTTGGTCGATATTTTCAAAAATATCAAGGAAGTCCAGAATAACTGTAGAGTAGCGACCCATCGGGATATATGAGTTTTGGAGCATAAAGTTGATGTATGTAAAGTGTTCCGTCGCCCTGTTACCACCTCCCTCTCATTGTAGAGGGCGAAGCGCAATTAATTGTTCTCAACATGCGAATGATGATAATCATAGGGGACCTATTGAAAAAGCGCAGTGTCTAACAGTATACCACATTTAAGTCCTCTTATCATTGACCGAAATAGATAGTTGCAAAAAAATATTATTCAATGTATGTCTAATTTTATTTTCAAAGTGCACCAGATTTAGAGTTCGTTACTTAAAGGTTCCAACGTTAAAAAGAAGCTGTCTAAACATTGTATTAGAATGCCTTCGAAATGTATAAATTTTTTGGAAAAAAAACTTATTTTTTTAAGTAGCATCACATTCCATATTTAAGTATCCATTGTATAGGAAAGCGACGAGCTCGGCATTGGAATATTGCACTTAAATGGTAGAGGCTAGGAAAAATTTGGTTTTTTGCTCGCACCATTTTCGAGATATTTGAGAATAAGGGTTAATACGGACCCTTATTCAACAGCATCCACATCAATTTTTCGATTTTTAAAACATCTGATAATGTGCTCGTTTTGTGCTTGATTCCTGGTAATTTGTGCCGTAAAAATGTCGTTTCATGCTCGCATCGTTTTCGAAATATTTGAGAACGATGCTATTGAATAGAGGTCCGTGCCAGCTCTTATTCTCAAATATCTCGAGAACGGTGCGAGCACAAAACGAAATTTTTACGTAAATAGACTCATGGTGAGCAAGAAACGTTGCCAAATCAAATACAAAATATGAACGTTTTCAATTTTTAAAAAATCGGAAGTGCGGGAGTCGATTTCACGGACCCCCTAAAACTATTTGTTTCTTTTCACCACATCCACTGTTACGTTCATAGTATCAGCAATAGGTTGATGTATCCTATTTCTACCGTTAAAATGTGTTTTTATTTTTGACCTTAAGTTCATAAGTATTTTGTTTATTTTTGTTTTTTTTTGTCTTTTTGGGGGAGAAAACAACAAACTTCTTTTTCTTTGTTTTAATTTCTCTTTAGTGCATTTCGTCGCCCGATCATCCCCGCGACATCTTCAAGTATATACATAATATACTTTACATCAAATTTTAGCAAGGAAAATTACTTGTCAGCTTTTTCTTGCTTTTACTTTGCATCATATATAGTCTTCTTTGTCTTTTTTTAATCTCCTTCGTTGTAGTCTTGAATTCTTTTACCAAATTATAGAAACATCTGAAAATGTCAACAAAGAGAGACAACGAAACGTAGCAAAGAGAAATTAAAACAAAGAAAAGGAGGTTGTTTCCTTTCCCAAAAAGACCTAAAAACCCAAAAAAATTTAAATATCTACTACTCGTATGCTAAATCGAATTCTACTCTACTTGACTCGACATTCCAAAATTCCTAAATGGAAAGCCCGCCTAACACCTTTTTACATTTCTTCTGAAGTATTCTCAAGGTACAAAGGACGTTTGTACACTGCACACGAGGGAAAATCATTTAATAAGTCACAAACTGCTGTGAGAAAGCTGAAAATAGCAGTGAGCTATTTCCCTATCTGGGTAGGTGTCAGCACAATCCAGCTTTATGATACTCAAGTGACAGTTGTCGTGCGTGGGTACCTAGACAACTGATCGAGGAACACAGAAGGATTCCAATGGGCTTGTCCTTACAACACCTCTCTCGGTACGGAGAGGAAAGGGAAGACATGCTTAACAGGATTGTTACTGGTGATGAGTCATGAGTGCACCACTATCAATCCGAAACAAAGCGTGCTTCAATGCAATGGAAACATCCTTCTTCACCGTCAATAAACAAATTCAAGGTTGTGCCCTCAGCTGGTAAGGTTATGCTTACCGTGTTCTGGGACTCTAAAGGAGTGCTCCTAAACCATTCCCAGAATAGAAATGAGAACGTGACTGCTGAATCGTACTGCAGAGTTTTGTTGTTGCTTCGGGATGCAATTCGACGAAAACGTCCAGGCCTACCGACTGCTGCATAGTGATAATGCCAGACCGCATTCGCTCCACTTGACCCAGGCGAGAATTGAAGAATTAGGGTGGGAACTTCTTGAACATCCGACTTACAGTCCCGACCTAGCCCCAAGCGACTATCATCTGTTTAGTCCACTCAAAAAGCATCTTGGCGGCAAACATTTCGAGGATGATAACGATGTTCAACAAGAGGTACGCACGTGGTTCAAACGGCAGCCCAAACGCTTTTATGCAGCAGGCATTGGGGCTTTGATAAAGCGATGGTTTAAGTGCATTAATGTAGATTTTTGGCTATTTCTCTAATTATTTTTGTAATAGCTTTTTGTGGCCTACTTACTGACTTTTCCTCCTTCAACGTAAAACCCCCACAAGTTCATTTTAGTTGGCATGCTTTCTCTTATTTTAATTCTCGTGCATTGCTTCATTAACTACTTACAAAAATATAATACTTGGCCACAAAATTTTTTTTCTCATCTTAATTTAAGTACATAGTAACTTTTGCCAACCAATGTTACAAAAGCAATTGTAAACAAGTTTGATTACCTTTTTGCACACACAATAAAATGAAACCCAAAACGTTCATAGTATCACGAATTTATTATATAACTCATAAATAGTACAGTTATATACAAATATGAATATAAAATACCTTACAAGCGATTAAATTTTATTTTATTTCTTACGTTTTATGTGAAATATACATATATACACGGAATGGTTACTACATTTTATAGAATGTTACTTACAAGAGCGATCGGTAAGGAAACGACGTTATTGTATACTTGTAATCGTAGATAATACCAAGCGAATATGTACAAAGCTAAAAACGGCAGCTTTAATGACTTAATGTAGTCGTTATATGTATTCTTCTTTTAATTCCGATCTTGCCAGAGGGTAGTGTACGTTATAGTTATTCCCCTTTCCAATTTATTCTAAATTTCCCACCCCACAAATTTTCAAAATTATTGTCACATACCCTCCTTCATATATGCTAGTGGAAATTCGAAAAATAAGCACCATTATTGTCAGCTTAAATTACGCTTAATTTTGTCAATATAGATAATTACGTGGTGATATTATGTATGTAGATTACAATCTATATGGTTCTTAAAGGCGATCGCTGGCACATCTGAGCACAAAATTGTTTTAAGTACAAGTAAGTTGGTTGGTTGGTTGGTTGGTAAGTTCGTTATGGTTGAGTTTGGTTAAAACAATAGAAGGTTTACATATCTCTGAAACATAGGGGCTATATGTTCAGATCAATAAAGCTGCAGTTTACATAGATACAAAACCACACAAACATCAAACTTTGGTGCTGCATCAATAAAACCGACCAATCACAATGCAAGTTGCTGTAAACCTGCCAGTAAACCTGCTGCGTTCCCATCAGTTTGCCAATTTTTTGCCACTTTCCGCACTTACTCGTAAAATTACGTCATATTTAATTGTAAAAATGACGTAGGTACTCCACAGTTGTATACGATAGATCTGCTATATTTAAGTTATATTGTGCTAAAGCAAGCTATTGTTGTTAGTTATCAATAATAAATGAAATTAGTGCAAAATTATTTCGGACGAATTTTTACACACATCTTGCCTACTGCCTTATATTAACACTTTTTTTAACAAAGGACATTAAGATAATTTTGCTTGTGTAACATGGTCCATGTGTTATTAAGGTTGCCATAAGCTATATGGGTAAAATTGATCAAAAACCAGTTTGTGTGCTACCTTCGAGTGTAATTCTTGTGCCTTTTAACCATATCAAGGATATAGATAGATGTAAAATAAAAATACGTAATAAAATACGATAAATTTTATTTGGTGCGGTTCCAGAAAACCCCGTTCTATTTTGGTAAATTAGCCATTAATAGATACTAGCCCAGATTGAGGAAAAAGAGAGGTTAGTCAACCTAAAAGGATAGAAAGTAGTGGAATACAGTGAGAAAGGGTATAGAAAAAGATTAAAGTTGGTTGTGCTTCTCATAACTAGAGTGAGGACATTCGGTGCAGTTTGCTAGCGAGTGTTAGTCAGCCAAGCGTCGATCGGGTATATGCAGTAGCGTAGATAAATTGAAAGTTATATTTTGTTAATCGTTAAGTACGTTTTCAACAGGAATTAACTATGATATATTTTTCTAAATTGTTCGTTGTAAATTGGTTCCGTTGGCCAGTACTGCCGTCGCTCTCTGCCTATCTCCTACGTAACGAGTTACACACATGCGAGACTTAGCCTGCCACCGAACGTAACGCCAATGACAAACTGCACGCAGCGTCGCCAGTCTACTCGTAACACAATTCAAGATGAATGAAGAAGAATGAACCACTGACAAAGATACAAGAGTGAAGACGAAGACTAAGGTACTTTGGCCATATCATAAGAATTTGAGAAGACACAGTAAAGATCGATGAGACAAAAGTTGTCATATTAAGAATATTAATAGGCGAAATCATGGAATATAAACTAATAAAAAACAATTTGTGTGAAAATTTAAAATTCAACTTAATCTAGAAAAAATGTTTGTGATGAACGGAACATTTGCAGAAAGATTTTAAAGATGACAAAAAGAATTTAATGAAATATATTCAAGAGAAAACTGATAACGCAGAATTTTACGTTCTACACAGCGAACAGAGAAATATTGGAAAACTTTTACTGATCCGCCAACTGAACCACTAACACCGTTGAAATATTTCCAGTTTCTTGCTGATAAAAAAGGCTACACATGAAACTAATTTCAATTTTATTCCGTGCAATGAAGCAGCGTTATAAGGAAATTCAAAGGAGAAAGAAGTACAACAATATCTTGGAATACACATACTAGGTGGAACTGTTAAAATGACGTTCTGCGGGATTTTAATATTGTTGAATTTGAATTAAGTACACACCAATCCATGATCTGCAGCAATCATGATGCAGTGCTACAATAAGCAGCAGTTTACCGCTACATCATCAACAGTTGAAAACACATCGAATTTCTGCTGCACGCACAGATACTTGAAATATCAAAGTAATCGAAAAGCAACGTGTAGCGCAAGTTCGCTATAAAATGTGTTCTCAATATATTTCGACGCAGTGGTGGGTAGCATACGCGTCCATCAGATAGGTTGGAAACCGTTGGCAACTGTTTGCTTTTGCTGAATCTGCCCTATGTTACACCTTATAGAAGTAATAAGTGGTCGGTTGACTATAATATTTATTATATAAAAATAATTGTCAATAAAAACAATAATAAAAAATATATTAAATATCAACTTTGCAGTGTTATCAAACTAAATTTTGCTCAGAAGTATCAAAAAACCTGCGGCCATCATTTGGAAGCGGCACTTTTTAAACTGATTTTTTAAAATGGCCATTATGGACTCTGCAAAACATGGGCTTTCGATCGAGAGATAGTATTCGGAAGTACAGCCAAAATGAATATTTTAAACAATTACTACAAATTAAGAAATGAAACAAATTTATGTTTATTATAAAATTAAAGCTGTAGTTCAGACCTTTGACAATTAATCCTGAGGTGTTGGTTACCCAACCCAAATTATTACAAGTAAACGTTTGTGTACAATAAGGTTTACCTTATTGTACACAAACAGCCTCCGCAACAAATGAAACGATATTTCGTAAACAGCAAACATACAATTTCAGGCCCAAATTTCAAATTCGCCAAAGTCAACGTTCAAAATTTCATTCGTGCAGCAGATAAGCTTATTGATTGGATAAGTAATGCTAACATGCCATCCCTCATTGTTTCCTAGCGAAGAACGGGAAGAAAATTCAACGGTAATAGATGGTCCCGGAACATAATGTAATGAATCCATCCTGTGGAGAATCAAATGTGATAAGAATTCTCCCATCATGCGAGCTCTCCCTGCGGAAAAATACGCCGGAATGAGGCAAAACGGAGGGAGGCATACAGAAATTGGATGAAAAATAGAAATGCATGACGCGCGGTATTCGTATCAACCCGAAAGCAATCTACGGAAAACAGAAGCGAAAATTCGACGAGTGAAATATCGGTGTGTGTGTATGCGTGTGTATATAATACATTCTAATAGAGGAGGGTGCATTTCCATTCATCGCGTTCACTTTGTTTTCGTTTGGAATTTTCAGGAATTCTGTATGAATATGTGGGCGATATGTATTTGAATTATCTGTGGTACGAAATACACCTATTTTTTCTTTGTTCTTATTTCTTGTACACACACAATAGCTGCTTCTGGCAGTAATTTTTTGTAGGTATTGTGTGTTTTGAGAAGATTTCGTATTTTTTCTAAATATTAGTAATGGGCACTATCGACACGCGCTAGTGATAAAACTATGTAAGACTATGTAAACTATGCTAACTATATACAACTATGTAAACATAAGAATTAGTAAAATCCTTTCTTCGGTTACCAAAGTTACCAAGTTACCAAATTGGCTATTAAATTAAATTAAATTGAGCTATTTGTTTGCTTTTTTTTTGAGATGTTGCTCTGAGTACTGTATTGCATAACGTAAAAATAAACTTAAGTATTTTCGTTTTTGATCAAAATGTATCTATCAGTAAGCCTGCAGAAACGAGTGCTTTCGCAGTAGCGTACGGCTCGGTTACTATCAATATTAAAAATAATGTATGTAATTACTTACTTTTTTAGTTTGATTGTGTTGTTGATATAGACCGACGCAAAAATTCGCTGCAGTATTGTATCATTAACGTGACTTCCAAAAAACAAACTTAAACATTTTTTTTTGAGTAAATTTACAATCGATAGTACCGATGGTTGGTGCGACTATCGATAGCAAAAAAAAATACCAACAGTGCTCAATACTACTAATTATGCAATTATTCTTTTGTGTCGTAGAAGAAAAAAATACATTATACCAGAATCTGCAACATTAACAACTCATTCTATAGTTTTATTAAAAAAGAATTTTTACAATTAGCTAACGAAATTAATTGTTTTACAAAAAAAAAGTTTATATTTCATCAGAAACAGAATTATTTTGATTGAAAACAATAAGTTTCGAAGATTTTGCCAAAGTAGGGAACATATCAATTTGTCCTCTAACACTTTACAACACCTACAGTTTATAAAAATTCGCAAACTAGTCAAGCATTATACAGGACGATTTATAATAGATATAAAAAACAGTTTATACCAATTGATATTTTGTTTAGGAAGATATAAAGATATAAAGCAAAAAATGTTAAATAAACATTATTTCCAGAGCTAAATTTTAACCAAATAAAATTATTAAAATACGTAGAGAAATAACTGAAAAAGAAAGAAACAAATGACTGTATAAGTATTACAAGCAGAACACCTACGAACCAATGAGACGTAAACACGCGCTATTGTTGCACCATCTTGATAAATTTAATGAAATCTGATTGTTACCTGGTCAAGTAATTGTTCGCGTGTGTTTATTTCGACACTGTAAACCGGCAGCTTCAAATGGCCCTGAAGAGAAAAAAAAACAAACGGTTTAGGTCGAGCGGTCTTGGCGGCCAAACAATAAAACCTCCACGACCAATCCATCGTCGAGGAAAATGTGCATTCAACCATTGAATTACGTGCTACCGTAATGATCTGGAGTGCCGTCGTGTTGTTTATTTAGAATTAGCGTGTCTTAAGTAAGTCAAAATCAAAAGTTTCGAGACAATGTTTCATTTTGATTTATTTAAAATGACTTTCAAAGTGGCATAAACCTTTTTGAAATGTTTTCCATCAACCAACTCTTCCATAACCAGCATATTTTATAACAAATAAATAATTAAAAATAATAATAATTTTCTTAGAAAACATTGATTTTCTTGCAAAATGGTACAATTTACGTATACGTAACTGTACGCAATACCGTTTTAGAATTTCAAAGGGAATCTAAATTTGTGGTAAAATGATAGACATTTCATTAAAATAAGAAAATTGACATCCGCTTCCTAAGTAACCGGAAATACTTTCGCCTTAAGGTCAAAACGCCCTGCCAGGTATTTAAATATGACCTCAATACTTCGTATGTAAAAATATTTGTAATAGGCTTAGAATAAGAAAATACAGGTCACTCTATCAGTACGATTACATCGCATTTAAGTAGTGGGAAACGGCAATTCATAAGTATCACAGTAACGACCATTTACGTGTGTCTAAGGATCTTGTTGTTGGGACCTTTGAGATTTCCTACAAGCATCCAAAAATATAAAATAAAAAAGTTATAGGCTCTGAAACGGTTTCTTTTTCTATTGTCTTTATTTAAAAAATATTGCATCTCCAAAGAAGTTTCCCTTACTTACAATTCAAATGAAATTCTTTTCCGCATTCATAAAAGTCGAAATTTTGTGCTCAGATGCGATACTTTTAAACTCTACTTTCGCCAGCGAGACCGCCTTTTCACTTAATCGTTATTATTATTATTATTTCTATTACGTCCCATTTTACTTACTCCCGGTTCAGTAAAGACCGTCACAATGCGGAAGATAAGGAAAAAGAGGAAGGTTGGCTTTTTTTGTACATACACATTAAACAGCCGATCGTGCCGTTCATTTTCTTACCGATCGACCCCCGTATAAAGAGATATGATCTGGATGAGGCGAAATTGTGTCCCATTCGCTCTCGCTTTCTTTCCCATTTCCGTCTCTCTCAATCGTGCGATCTCTCGTCTTCATGTTTTCATCCTCTTTCTCACCCATTCATTCGCCCTTTTGTCTTCGGCATTCAAGAGGCTGATACTCGAAATTGGAGGACAGCAGCGCACGCTTGCCGAGTATCCATCCACCGTTAAGTCTCACCACTCTCACCGGTTCCTTCACTCGCGTGCTCTTTAACAGAAAGAAAAGAAAAGAAGAAATAAGTATCGGATGGACATAAGATGATAAGGTGAAATAAATCAATCTCGCATTCATACTCAGACATACATACATGCAAAATGTTGGACATCCAAATACACCCGATTCGTAACAAATACAGCAACGGTAACAAATAATAATAATGATAAGACGTAGCCGTTATCACAAAAAACTTCAGAACTGTAGCATCTAGCTCAGAAATTCCTGCAATACATTATATGGGACGAACTGGCTGAAATCGTCTAAAAAAATGTAAAGATTGGAAACTCGAAACCTGTTACATTAGTCACTTTATATGGCGCTAAATATGTTGGGTGAACTGTCAATCCTGTTCCAAATTGAGTTCCTTTAATAGCTATCAGGTTGCCAACCTGTTTGAGCAAATGTTCACTGAGAAAAGTGATCAAACTTTTATTAATTTTATTTATTAATAACGATGTTTCTTAAATTAATAAAATCAATCATTGTCCATACATTATGCCTACTTCGCCAGACTCCTATTAAAAATCATTAAGTTTATCCTCCTTAACAATTAAGGACATAATTCATACAAATCCGAAGCAATTCCGCAGTGACGCTGTAAAAAAGGACTGCGATTTAATAATTCTACGAAAACCGCCCCTTTTATTAAAATTAAAAGCGGCAGACCGTTTCCGAAGAGGGAGAACGTGTCTAGTGTCTAGACTGTAAAATTATTCAAATTACACGATTCTCAATTCAAACATGCGCCGCTAAAACTTTCGGAATACATTAACGACTCCCTACCTTTAATTGTTTGTTCATCCGACATCTGATTTCATTTTCGCGCAAATAACTTCCGAATTTATTACTGCATTGGAATAATCGAATGAAATAACGGAAGAGAAGTTCTTGTCAATTTTAACCAATCTACTCGCTGAACGCCAGCGAAAATTACTTTATTTGTAGCATCGTATCGTTTTCCAATGCTATTAAAGCCAACGGAAATTTTTATTGCGTTGTTTGCTTATTGTTTTAAAGGAAATACATTAATAATACGTTGTAAGTACAAGCAGGCTTGAAAATATGAGGCGCCGCAGGGATGTTAAATAAATTAGTTAAATTTAAGGAATTAGACCAGAGATAAAATCGAACACAGCTTAATTTTAAATATGAACTTATCCTATATGGAACGCAACTAATTCAGCAGAGATACAGGATTGTAATTTATTCCTAATTATGGCAAAACACCTTTCTTGCATTAATTTTTTTCTATATTTGGAAGTAGTAATTTCCAATTCACTCCTAAACACGATATTCGTCAAACTTTTTCAGGTTTTTGAGTTTGATTTGCTTTTGCATCCCACCATTTACAACTAGCAACTCAAAATAGCAAAACCTATTAAATTTGTGAATTTAATGATAACAAAAATAGTTGAAAAAGTAAAACACGAATATAGTTTGATAACTTCACCTTATTTCTCTGTAGTTTCGACAAATATTTGCCGCTTTTCAACATATAAATACTAATTTTGTTTCACTGGAACCAAGGACTAAAGCAAACACCAGTTTAGAAGAGAATGTTTAATAAAACTGCAGTTCTATGTTGAGTCTATGTTTTCTACATTTTTTAAGCCTCTTTCAATTGAGTTAAGAGCTTTTGTCAAGCTTCTAACTGTCATATGCTTTTCGGGTGGATCTAGGTCTGAAGCTCACGAATCTCTAGCAACTCATCAATTGTTAACTGCTGACTGTGTTAATCCAACAGCTCGTTAATATCATCAATATGAGCTTCTGAATCTAATTGCCCTTTGATTAGCAACTTCTTTTATGGGATGAACGACTACTGATGTTTTTGCCTAGTTCCAATGATTCCTGCAGCACCTAAATATTGAATTGTTTCCAGAAGTCTTTAACAGTCGTCGCACTGACTGCGCCGTAGCCGCGTATAGTAAGCCTTGAATGTTTTAATGACAACCTGCTCTATCGGTTAATGTAAGTTGATTGCTTTTAGAAGCAAAACCACAACTTCTACAAATAATCCACGTTGACTCTGTGTGATCAGGATTTAAACGGTGGAAAGATAATATGGTGTGGATATCTCACAAATCTTTAATAAAGTAACTGCTTTATTAAAGATTTGTGAAGTATCTGGACCATATTTTCTTTCCACCGTGTATAGCTTTTGCTGGTGGATCAATTAGGGTGGATGAAGGGTAACCAGGTATATTGTCAATAATAAGCATGACTTTAGGTGGAATCTGTTTAGACATGCAATAGCGTTCCACTGCTGCTATAAAATGGCGACTAAACCAGTCCTCTAAACCGGAAGTTGTCATCCAAACTTTACGATTTGGCTTCCACATCACTGGTAAGCTACTTTTACATATATTCTTGAAGGCTCTTCTAAGCACTAATGTAGTGCAGTAGCATCAATAACGTTTATTATTAATAATTCAGTGAAAACCCAAACCCCACAGGTGTGGTATCAAACAATGATAGAGTTAAATACACAAAGGAATGACAGACGCAGTTTGCCCAACCCGGCACATTTTTTTTTAAATCCAGACCCTACGATAACACCACGTAATAATCAAATGGTCGAATCTGGCACATTTAAAAATGTTGAATTTTTTTATTTCCCGATGCGAGTTTGATATTTCGCCTGATACCGCCCACGCGCCCGGTACGGTTCTTCCATTCCCGCGTGGAATTACCGAACGCTCGTTAATAAACTCGCGCTCGTCCGAAACGAACAAAATTACCCGCGAGAACTGGCTCTTCCGGCGTACTTTCGATAGTGATCGATCGCACACGTACATAGAACTAGACAGCGAATGATGGAGATCTCGCTTCCACGAACAACCGCTTTTCTAACCGAGCACGTAGCTAACCTATGTGTAGGTGTCGATCAGCTATTATTAATACACTGTGTACGGCTATAATCATCGTTAAGGCACTATCATGGTATCACATAGATTGCAAACTGGCTTTTCGGTGCTTGCAAAGGCACACAGACCTGTCTAAAGACAATAAGACGAGTCTCAGAGAAAACGTTCTGAAGTCGCATTTACACAGGATCCAAGCCGAGTCGAGACATACTAACAACTGCAGTCTGTGATGCAATTAACAAGTGGTACAACAGTAACTCTAGTAAATCCATGTAGTTACACAGAAATATAGCAATATAATGCATGATGTGAAGATAGAAACATATTTGCTGCCTATCTACCTCTTCGATTACGTTTTTTATGATCAAATTATATTTGCAATTGGATAATAATTGTTTCTAATAGTTTAGTGCATCGCTTAGCAGTGCTTTTCTACTTATATATTTTATATAAATGCAACAAAGAAATTAATTTGTTACAAACAAATAACGAATAAGAGATCTTCAAAACGACGAATGTGGTTATAGATAAATCGAAATGACTTGTGAAACATGGCATTCATCATATTGGGACAATCAAATTATGCTTTTCCTTAAAAGCAATTTACGTTTTTGCTTCGAATTTTACGATACTTTTACGTTTTAGGTGACCCATAAAGCATATTCGTAAATTTTATTAAGGCATTTTTGGCTGTAAAGAATCTAATAAATTTCGTTTATAACATGTATATGCGGATATGTTCCGTTTTTTATGATTCATTTTTATTGTGCAGGCCGGCACGCGAAATCGAATGAATCTTCGTGTTTGCGAAATAATATTTAGAATAGGAAGTGTAAGTGTGATGTTTTTATTGTCGATTGTAAGTCTGCCGGTTAGCCAATACAAATACCTTTTTTTTTCCAGTTAAAGTCGATAATAATGTGAAATATGTTATTTTTTAATAACCTCCTATTTTAGAAATTTAAAGAATCTCTAGTATAATGTCAATTTTAAAAGCGATTATAACGTTGAAAGTTCGAACAAGCCTTGGAAATTTCTATCTTGATATTCTACTAAATATAACCGCTTTATAGCGAAACGTAGATTCCAGCTATATATATATATATATATATATAGAAATTGAGAGAAAGTTGATCTAGGGCTTTATCAGTGAAATTATGTAATGTTGAGTTCTTCGCATGTAAAAACTAATTTTCAACGATATAAAATGAGAAATCAGTTTGTTCTACATTGGAATACCGATAATTATATTTTTTTATTATATTTGGATACATGTTCCCCCTTTGCCTTCAAACGTAAATAAAATTTAATTCGTAATAAGAATATTACTTGATACCTATAAGATATTGTCATCGTAGAGTCCTAGAACTCGCTAGTCATTCATTCTTTTTTATTTTTTTTATTCTAAGATTATGGTTGATTTGTCAACATGTTTCAATATTGTTGTGATGGTTGCTTTTGCGCACCTAAATGTGCAATCTTTGTCTGCCATTTTTTTTATATTAGGAAGATTTTGCACTTTCAGAAGTTCGCTATATTAACTGTAGCTCTCTGCTTTCTTGAATATATTAAAAGTTACACAAATTTTGCCAAATGCGATGAACTTGTATTTTTGGGGATTTTGAATGTGGATTTCTTAAAACCTAATCATTAAGTAACCAAGCCTACAGGTTGTTTTGATCATGTCCGATCGTCGTCATCTGCACTCCGGCGTTATGTTTTTCAAAATCGTAAAATTTAAAACTCAAAGTTATTTATGATATCGAACTGATTAAAGCCAAACGTGTTTAACGTGCTAAACGGATTTAGATAATGTCATGGTAGTTAATCGAAAACTCGACGTTTCGCCCCACAATCATATGGAGATCTTCAGGAGAAGGAAAGGTAGTATACCACAGTTAGCGCAGTAACTCAATCTGTGAACCATGCGGCGAGGCGAAACTAACTGAGCCGGAAACAATTGGTCAGTGCCAGAGGCTAAAATTAACTGCAGAGGTACAAGGGGAGCATCACGCTTTTATATCGGCGAAAGGTGATGCCTGTCGCTGATTGCCTGTGTGTGGCGGTCACTATCAGTCCAGGATCGATCATTACAGAAGACAAGCTTCCATATATCTGCGAGAGGCTAACTTGTATCTCTATTGACATTCTTAGGATGGTTAAAGATCTTTATATACTCTCTAATTTTTCGATTGTAATAGTGAGAAGTGGCCAGTGCCTAGGATGTTCAGCGATAGCAAAATTCGAGGGGAGGCCTGTTCTAGCGCAACGTTCGTGTTCTGTCAGACGGTCGCCTACCACCATTCCTTCTCCTGAAGAAGCCCCATCTGATTGTGGGCGAAACGAGTTTCCGATTAACCACCATGACACGGTCCAAATCCGAGACACGGTTAGTTTTAACTGGTTCTCGCCGTGGAAGTTTACGTTATTGTATCGAAATTATGTTCACAATTTAAATCTAAGGCGAAAAAATTATTTAACTAACTAACCACAGCACTCCTCAGTTTTCTTCAGAAGAGGTTCTTCATCTCGCATTGCATCCTTTAGAAATTCTCTCCCTGATATTTTGAAAAATGAAAGTGTGAGTATCTCCTACTTTAGCAGCCAGCAGATAAATTTCTAATGCTTGATCTTTCGGATATACGCACAGTAATCACATCTATTCTGTATATGGGTCCAAGGCTTTGATATCTTTGGGACTGATCAGCATAAATTGATTAATACATACCTTTATAATAATTAATCATGCACAAATACATATACTTACCCATTCGTCATCATAATTATGAGTTAACAGCAGAAATAATACAAATAGTGTAGCGCAAATTTATTTTTTTTCTTCAAGCTCTCATTTTTGCGTGAAAATATATTATCTCATTAGCTAAGCGTCAAATTATTGGAAAAAACCTGAATGGGAAGGCGTTCTCGCCACGAGAAGTTTAACTGGATTGGAGGATATGGCAGCTAAGTAGAATTAAATATGACGCCACCAGACATTATTTTACTTACAGGCAATTTGGATGTATTCCCAAGACAATTTTGTGCTGCTGTCACAAAGAACAATTTATAGAAATTTTAACTTCTTACGCATATTTTGACTTGATCTGATTTGTTTGAGATTTTGCTGGGTTTCATGTATGGATGAAAAGGGAAAATTTCCGGGGTGGGACAACTCGAATTTTGAATTTCATAAATAAGGATCACCCTAATATGCTTTTCGCAATGTTAAAATCACTACATTATATAACAATTCCCTCTTTTTTACTGGAAAATTTCTATTTTACCTTTTTTTTTATTGGAATTAATTTGTATCATGCAATAAATTTGCCTTTGTGTACATTATTTTTTTATCCCATTATCATATCATCATTATTACGGTAAAATCTAGAAGCTAAAATACTGGAACGTTTTCTTTCCGAGAGAATCGATCCGTCCCTCTACAAGTGGAGAAAAAACACAAAATACCACAACAAAGCACACGAAATTGTGTACACTCAATTACTGCGAATAAGAAGCGCTTTACCCTTGTGGTTGTCGACGACGTTAGCTGTGCCGACGATTTTTTTTTCTTCCGCGAGCAACGTTCATCCTTTTTCCATCCTCATCCCTTGTCATATTTGAAGACTTATTTTGTCCGCCTCGGCTTACAAACTAATAGGGCATTATAATTCGTGGGTACGCGAGGGCGATGTTTTCAACCGCCTCCAAATAATCCACGTAAAAACTTTTAGCAGCAACGTTGTCAGATTAACGCTGGATATTCCTCTTGTCTTTTTTGTTTTCGCAAATATGAATTACAAATTTGCGATATTGTGTAAATCCCGGCATCTTTTGGGAACTAGTCGATACTTTCCTGAGTGTATATCGTGTTTAACCTTCTCCCTTTTGGTAAAGGCGAATTATTCTGTTTACAAGCAGATACAACGCAATACGTGTATTAATTGAATTTCTAAGAAAAAAAGTGAATCCACGTGAATATAATTGGAAAATTACAGGTAAACAATAAATATTAGACACATACTGCTCCCTCCATTTATTAAATATTAAGCTTAACGTCACATTAGGATAGGTGCTCAAGGCTTTAAGTTAGTTGCGGTGGTCCTATTAGTTGGTCTCCAAGATCTCCAGATTTCACACCATTATTAGGCAGACTATTATTTAGGCAGCTGATTCAAAAATGAAGTTTTCAAGGTAAAAGTCGACACTCGGTATACACTAATTCGATATATTAGAAATGCTACAGCTACAGATATTAACCCATTAGGTACCCATGTTACATATAAGAAACATAAAACACTAGCTGCTTAAAATGGGACCAAATATATTTTAAATAGCGAAACATCCATTAGGGTAAAATTTTTTGGTTGAGCTGAGTTATTTGGGATTTTAACCCCAATGATGAGTGCAGGCAGTGTACATATATTGAACCACCGGATAATTAAGTATCAAACTCCCCAGATGAAGATTCCGGTGACCTGCTGGATAATTTATTAAGAAAACAGCTTGCAGCGAATGCCAAACCAGTTATGGGAATGGTACAAAAATAGGTAATTCTTGCGTGGTAAATGATGATGATGAGGAGGATATTCCCGATGCTGTCCTGTTATCAACTATAGCATCGGCATCAAAATCATTGAAGAATGCTCAGGAGTATAGATAGGCAAAAAAATAAAAACCTTCCGTGTGCAGATGATGATTTGTTTCCAGAATGTGATATTTCCAAATACAGGAACATGTCTCCACTTGACTTGTTTGAATGTTTTGTTACGGAGGACATTTATCAGGGGAGAGCTATAAATATGCAACAATCAGACCTCTCAGATAAACCACAACGAAATTAATAATTCTGAAGAAGATCTCTGGAGAAATACAAAGCTATGAAACGTGATAGAAGTATCGAAGTAATAAGATTTATGCACTGTGGAGACAACTCAAAACTCGATTCCAAGGGCAGAATGGCCAAATTGCGATCCCTTTTGAATAAAATAAAAGTTAATTTTCTGAAACATGTGATACCCTCCTTACAAATTTCATACGATGAAAATATGATTGAATATTACGGACGTCATACATCCATGACGCCCGAAAGGCCGTTCTGAATATTTAGTGAAACTACCGCAGCTTATATATAATTCACTACTGAGTAGTTGTGTGTTCCTATTTAACTTTCGATAGGGTGGATTATGACGTTCTTCTGAGCAAACTCCATAAATATCGATTTCATCGTAGACTGCTGCTCTTTTTTGCGTTTTATTTAAAAGATAGATCTCAATGAACATTTTTACTAAAATTGATACAGGCCAATCTCGATATTAACAAACATCGCTAAAGTTTTTGAATCTGCTCTATATTCTCAAATTAGCTCCTTTATAGTTATAGTACAGTAACGAACCTATCCGGCTTCCTTCAGTACGCCTTTGAAGTCATCGTTAACCTCCCATTTACTTCGACTCTGGTTTAAGTTTTAATGACCACGTTCAAAGTATTACATCGTCTGCTAATACTCCGCCATTTCATTATATGTTCTCCATAAAATCACTTTTTCTTAGAAATTAGTCTAACGTCTCTTTTTAAATTATTAAATAATCAGACAAATGTTAATGAATTACTTGCTAAACTTAGTTTTCATGTGCCACGTCAGTTTTCTCGCTCATTGGACACTTTTTATTCGGATTCGGCCAAGTCTAATCTACTGCTACGCTCACCGATTTATTTTATGTACTCTACGTATAATAGCATTTATTATAAGTGCGATATTTTTAATTGTTCCCTTGCGCAACCTCCAACAGAAAACAGATAAACACAGCGTTTTTGTGTTGGAATGTTTTGTGCTTATTTTTGTAATATCCATTTAAACCTTCACTTACCTCTTCAAATAAAGACCTAAATTGCGGAAAGTGTGTTTTAGAGCCACCCCCGAATTTTGCGACCCTAAATTTAATCTAAGTAATGTCCGAAAAGCATTAATTTCAAAATTTTCCGCAATTTTCCCCTCGTAAAACATTACATTATCTATATTATTCAATAATTTGTAGAACACATATTTTTAAGTGCTCTTTTTGAATGCATCGATGTGGAATATCATCCTACGCATATACACTGCCGTTCAGAGAAGTTCGGTCGGTTATTAAAAAACATGAAAAGGTTACAGAAACAAACGAAACTAAAAACAAAATGCAATTTTATTGTATGTACAGGTAAAAAAGACAAAAATAAATAAATAAAAAGTTATTCTGGCCTAATATAACATACTGAACATTATATTTCTTTTTTATCGAAAAAACTTCCTTTACTGTTAATCACCGCTCGAACTATTCGAGGCATTCTTTCGATAAGTTTTGTTAAAACGGATTGTGGAATATTAATCCATTCATGTTGCAGAATATTCCGTAAATGTTCTTGTGAAGTTGGGCATATTTTTCGGATCCTCCTGTCCGGTTCATCCCACAACAACTCTATCGGGTTCAAATCTGGGCTTTGTGGGGGCCATGTCATTACTTTCAGGGTGTGCTGTTCTTCTTGCTCCTTTAGATAGTTCTTACACACTAACGCAGTGTGTTTTGGGTCGTTGTCATGCATGAATGTAAAGTTACGGCCTATTATACGCAATCCTGATGGCACTGCATGATTCTGGAGTATTGCAAAATAATTTTCCTTCCTCATTACACCCTGCACTCTGCATAAATCTCCCGTCCCAGCAAAGGAGAAACATCCCCACACAAACACAGAACTACGCCCTTGCTTCACTGTAGGCACAATGCAGTCCGGGATCACTTTTTGGTTTTAGATCTTCGGACATAAACTCGTCGATTTTGCCCAAAAACCTCAAACTTTAACTAGTCACTCCAAAGCACGTGTTTCCAATCATCTAACGACCAATCTAGATGAGAACGGGCCCACTGTAGCCGTTTTGCTCTGTTGCCCTGACGTAATAAGGGTTTTCCAATGGCAGTGCGTCCGTGAAGGTCCGCTTGTTGAAGTCGACGTTTTACCGTACTCGCCGAAACTTGTTCTTCACGGCCGCGATTGACTTCGGCTGCTATTTGTGGCGCTGTTAATTTTCTATTGCGTTTACTTAATACAATTCTCAAATCTTCAGCTTTTGTTGTTTTCCTAGATGCTCCAGGACGAACACGATTTTCTATAGTTCCCGTTGTCCGATATCGCTTTATGATGTCATTTACTGTTGAACTTCTCGTATTTATTTTTTCAGCAATTTGTCGCCCCGAATATCCTTCTTCAAACAGCGTAATAATGCGTGAACGTTTTTCTACACTGGTAGGCTTGCCACGTGCCATTTTGAAGTAAATTTTCTTAAAACTTTCGCGCAAGAACGACAGATGCACACCAACACACGTTTAACAGTAAAACGAAGCAAATTTATATCTTTACGCCTGTGATAAATAAACAAGAGTGATACTACGGTATATTTCCTAAATGTATTGTTCGTTAATAATCCCCAAACGACCCGTTTCAAAAGATCGGTACTTACGAGAAAATTCTTGGAATGATAATAAAAGGGACTTTATTGTGGTTGTCGCAATATTTCTACTTTACATAATAATTTATGGCTTTAATCCCTTAGAAAAAAGTGTATGCTTCATATTTTTCTAATTTTATGTATTAATAATTGTATATAGTGTGATATAATAAATTTTTATTGTATGACCGAACTTCACTGAGCGGCAGTGTACAACGTACGCCGTATTTATTTTCCCCGACAATACATACGTGAAGTTTGAATTATTGTCGAGTGACAGTGGGCGAATTGTTGTACGTTAAATTGATATTATAATTAAATTCATTCGAAAATTATGAGCGAATATCGTTCGGAAATAATTACGTATGTAACAATGAATGTATTTATTGCGCTCGATTTAATATTTATTAATTTCCGTATGCATTTCAACGCCAAATGGATGAATGGAAATGAATGTTAATGGATGGTGCATTACTGTAATTGATTTATAATATCAAAATTATATCGATGCATACATGAAAAGTTGCTCAACTTATGCATGTTAATGCGGAAATAATTTCGTTTTTCATTTGTGTCGCTCTAATGTTAATGTATCGCATAAGTACTCGGAGAAAAGGCCGTATTTAATTATAGATTTAATTTTATCGGAAAGGAGTGACAACAAAAACCGATTAAATCCAATCCACGCAAGTCGCCTAAGATTACCTGCTCAATGTTGCCAACTGCATAAGTATATAGAGGCGAGATCCATTAAACTAGAAGATTTATGATATTTATTTTCTCCGTGAATTAATTTTATGAAACTAAGGTAACCGACAGAAAAATCATCCATCCGTCTGATATCCGTTTCCTATTTATACAGGTAGTTCATTTGGTTCTCTTTCATTAATAAATGTTGCAAATAGGCTTAGTTCCTAACTTACCTGAAATAATTGAAATAAATTTGACTTACTATAAAAGATTTGTGGCAATAGCAATGCCATTAAAATGCTGCAGTCACGTCTCAAATTAATGCGTTACAGACTTGCTCCAACGTAAATTGTAAACTAGTGAGTTATGATTTGATTGGTTGAAAAAAATCTAAAACAAAGGTATCAAAGGAACAAAGGAGCAAAAGGATGCTATAGGTCATTTACAATAGCAGACAAGGTACGTCATTATTTGCAATTTCGGACCATATAATAGCAAATAATTAAAATAATCAATTAGCTATGTAACTTTTTCTAATTCGATTAAATATACAACGTTGGTACTCACTGTCGCTGAAATTCCATACTTGCCCTACATATATAACATATTGCTGTCAACCCACAAAAGGTTATATTTTACGTTTCCAGTAATGTGTTGAAATTTACATTTATCCTTGGTATATATCTGCTTATCAGTTCCTATTACAACGTAAATGGTCGAAGGAGTTAATAGTTTTGCCAGTCGCGTATTTCGAAGCAGACCGCGACAACGGACTATTATTTCTGTACGGGAGGGTATATGTGGAAAATATGTTGAATGTTTTATATTCTTAACATTCGTTTTTAGACAGTAACGAGTGCTCTAAATATTCAAGTCGCAACCGTTAACACAATTTCAAGGACCAAAGAATTGCACCCACTAGCCCAAAACGAAAACGCGTACGAGATAAAGCTGTCGCGAAAATTGATGATAAATCCGGTAAATAATATTCAAACGCTAAAAACTAAGAAATATTTAAAAAAACAGGCTGCTTCTATACAGAAACATGGAATTTTAAGTCTTTTAAATACTTTAAATTAAAATTCATTCAAATAGAGTTACCTTTGCGGGAAAATATGGTAAATTTAATGTAATGATAGCAGACTATCCTTAAATATTAATTAATTTAATGCGAATTGATTTAATTAAAGCAATAACGGTCAAACTAAGTTAACTAATCACTACTAATGAAATTGAAGGTTACTTTAATAATAATTATATTATTTAATTCATTATTTTGTTGTTTAACAATCTAAAAGATACCTTGTTGTGTCTGTCACTAAACAATGTGATATTGGAACATTTAGATGCTAAATGTTACAATATCACTTACAATGTTACTTACGTCTGAAAAATCGAAAAATTCCACTAAAATATTGCGGTGATTTTATAACATTTTCTTCAGTGTATCTTTTAATATTTTCTTTCATAAAAAAGCTCCAACATTTTGGATGTTGTTTATTTAAGCAGAAGCTTCTTTTAGTGCCGAATCAATAACACCGCTAAATCGCCGGTTGAAATCTTCAATTTTTCGCACAAACACGGAATAAATCGAGAGGAGCATGATCCGTCTAAATATTTGGGAAAGAAGCGCAATACCAGTCCTCTCACCCCATGCCCTTCTTTAAAATTAACTACATCATATCCGTCGTCGTCATCTTCTTCCGCAAATACATCACAGAGAGAGGTCAGAGCGCAAAGTCATGCATGATGCTACACCACGAAGAAAGCCTGGTTTGCGGGATGTGTACCATCCTACCTTCACACACTCACACACACGCAAGCATACACAGAGGGTGACGTTCGTCCTCGCAGTCGCATTCGTACTCGTCTCAATCCAATATTTATTTAACCTTTCCCTGGATACGTATAAATCCGCCGACCGTGAACTAAACGCCTATTTACATATCAAATAAAACTCCTTTCCGGGCCGATTCTTCCTGCGTCTTTCGAGTCCGGGCGTATAACGTCCGCCGTCGCCCCTTCCCCCGCAAAACCCAACGTCTCAACCTTGCATCGCCGCCGGGATAAATCTCTTTTAGACGAGACACACGCGACAGCGAACGTATCCAATTCGACATTTTTTCGTCAAGCCTCCGTCTCCGCGTTTGCTTCGAATGCGGGGATCGAAATACCAAAGCCGAGACGCATAGCGTTCATACATACGTATGTACATACGTACGCGGAATAGAAGTTAGAAGGAAAAGTATTGGCGATTATACCAAGCAAGGATTTCGACTCTGTTTTATTGAATTCTTTAGCGATACGATGCCAGGTACTTTTATATTTGCATGCGGAGAAAATTCCGTATATTGAGGAGAAAGTATTTTTAGAAGAAGGCCAATAGGAATTCCTTTCAGTAAAATCGTCTAATGCTATTTAAACAAGTTTTACTGAAGTGTATTACAGCGAAATTTCAAAAGATATTCATTCACGTTCCGCTATCATGGCGAAAATTTCCATTATTAGTAGGAAAAAATGCAAGAAACACGATAATTCAGCCTGTAAACTGGTGCTCCTTTTGTAGTCCCTGTGAGATGCTGCTCAAGCAGTACTTGCGTAAGCGGAACTTATCGGTGATATCTCCTCAAACAGACGTTCTGTTTTATAGACTAAACTTCGAATAATCTCGTGAGAAGCCGGGCTTAATACGCGTTCTTACTAAATTTTAATAAACATCTCCCCTGAACGTGCTTCCCACTTTTCTCGGGTGGTTCGAAGTTGTTTTGACATAATAACCTTCATTTTTATCAAACTTTCTAACATTCTAAATATTGTTTACAATGTTTCCAGCTCGTGGGTTTCCTATGGGTAACATTTTAAAGAAAATCCATTTAATTTTCCTTGCCAGCAAATATCCTATTGAAGACGTTCATTATAATACATGTACTGTGTTGTCTGATGAGGTGTCACAAGAAGAAAAACTTTTACTTCGCATTTTAGAAAAAAAGTTATTTTCTAAAAAGTTGCCCTTTTTGTAATTTTTTTGAAAAAATAACTCAACAATTTTTCATCAGATGACCGTGAGAGTGGTACGCATCTAACTTTACCGAAGCCAGGCCTAGGCCTCTTTGCTTCCTCATCTCTCGTATGCGGATCTTTGTCTGCTAGAAGTTTGTACTGACCGTCTCTATATGATTTTTAAGTTACTGACATGGTATTCACCGTGCCAATCGATTCCAATATCTTCAACAGTAATACTGTCTCGCCCTGCATCTAGACGAAGAATGGTCCTTGGGTTCTTTCACCACTCTCACTAATAGATTTGGTGAATTTCCAGTTCTCCCCATTGCCCCTCTGACCAATTCACGAAAATGTTCGCGTAAGGTGGTCACTTGAAGATCCGCTGGAACAGCTGGAAATTTCTCACCGACTAGGGTGCTCCAATATGCTGACTTCGTATTTTACTTTATTGAGTCCGCAACCTTTTAAGTTGCGTATAAATTTAAACTTTAGTCTGAGTATACTTTTGACCCTTTTGTTTCTTACATATAGTGTCAACGTGAATCCTCCTGGTGAATCTCTAATCCGGATCGGAGATTCACCTCAACCTAAATATTATTAGACGCCGGGTTTCTCTTTTGGTAAATCTTATCGTCACATTACTTTTAATTTGCACGTATGAAACCTCCTCAATAAATTGTGGAGGACCTTCCTGAGTCTTCTGAGAAGAATTCTCTCGTTTCTACAAAACACGTAGATCGCGTTGCAACCGCGTGTACGACAGCTTCTCGGGACATTGTGCGTGAAGAATGAATAATTCGGGATCCTTGTGCCAGTTCGGTTAATAACGGTCTTTTGAACGATATTACCACGCCACGCCTCACAGCAAAAGTTCTACCCTGATGCTCCAAAAAAAACCTCAACACTCGGGTAGTCATAGCAACCGAAAATTAATCGCAAACCAACAAATTGCTCGTCAGGATATTGCGACCGCCTACACAAACTTGGAAAGAAAAAGGAGGTAGGGCCGTTCTGTGGGAAGAAACCGATCTTATCCGACCTCGAAATAGTCACCACGATAGCATGCTTCCAAAGAGTTGGAAAATGGGCGATTTTTAATGTAGCATTGGTGAGAAGAGGAAGGAATAATCAAGAGGAGCTCGCTGCTTGGTATGGCATCGAAACTGGGTGCTTTGCTATCATTTAAATATTCATTATCTTCCCGCAAGGGTGATCTCGTCTATTCCTCATTCGCATACAAGCCTGGCCCGTCATCGCTATCCTGAGTTTGATGAGCGCCACAGTTAACAGCTTTATTCCAACAAATGGCATATTTAATAAGTTAACAATGCAACCAGATATTAGTCAAAGTTAATGCAACCTCTTAAAACAAATTTACGCAATGTTAAGAATTTTTTCTCAAAAATCCAGGATTTTTTTGTGGATCTTAGAATAAACAAAAGCTTTTGTAAAAAATTGTAAAAGTTTTTCCTTTTGCGGCACCAATCATATGCCCGTATTACAACATTGAGGTTACAGTATTTACTTTCGATGAAGAATTTCTTTCTTACTACGAAAACAACGCAGCTTCTTAAAACGAAAAATTAATACTGACAAACAGGACCATATTCTCCATTACATAGATTAAACGTGTTACACAGTACAGATCCCATCCTCCACGTATCATGTCACACCCAAAGCAAACATTCCTTTATCGCTCGCGAAACTACACCCTTCCTATATTCTCGTAGAAACCGCGCTACCTGCTTCCGATCCGTAGGCGGAACAAGACAGAACATGCCGCGTCATAATTTAATATGTCGTCGTTAAATTTAAGGGAACATTATACTCGCGATGGCTGACGCTTGCGTTTGACAGATGCGCCCTCTATCAAATGCACACGCGCTTTTCCCCATATCCTTGCTTATGCCGGTCGTCGTTAAATTAACGTCGTCGGCACCGCTGTTATTCTAGCGTTGTAATTCGTAGAAATCGACACGGTTGTAAAGCGCCTAAAATTGGGGTTTTGTTGTCGTAGATTATGGAGGTTTCGCTAGAATCTGGCGTAATTATGCGGAAATTGGTTCCGTATATGCTGCAATTTAAGGCCATTAGGACTTTTAAAATGTTCGTTATTAGTTTGCTTTCCAAGAAGTAGAATTCTTGAGGGTTATTCGCAGAATAAGCTTACAATTAGTTTCTCGTAAAAATTCGAATATGAAGCGAAAATGGGTCACACATAAACGTTATATTTTTTGTATCAAAGAAGATTGTGACCATTGTTGACAGCAACTTTTTTCTAAAAATCACAAGGACGTTCCCAAATTGGATACTTACAAAGAAATCGGCAAACTAGAGCTAAGTAGTCGGTATATGAAAATCTGTGAAGTAAGCGCATCAAAGAAGTATTTTTGGAATGCAACTTTAATCAACTCAAAACTTTTCTTCCGATTGTGTAATTCTTGCTTTTTCCGTTAATTTAGGAAGCATCTTCATAGCTTTAATATTAAACCTCCTAAATTTCCACTACATTCCCCATACGTCAAACATCGCCCGGCACCTCCACCAAAACACGCCCATTAATCCCGTCCGACATGACGTACGTATAGATTTCGGATGCACATATTTACGCGTCGTACGTTTCGTACGATAGCCGAAACGAACGCGGCGTAAGCTTGAATCATCTCGAAAACATCAGTCGCAGGCCACTCAACTTCGCATATTTATTTAATATGTTTGGGTCAGCTGCGCCTCGATAGCCCTGTAGGTTGGCATCTTCCCCTTTGCGGGATGATTGGATACGTACTCGAAACAAGATAAGCAGCCGGCGTAACTCCAAGCTGAGCAATGGTATATGCAAATCAGTTCGATTAAATTGTGTCGGAGATGCGAGAGCGACCCCTCACGGGATACTAACGATATACATTGTGTTACACAGAACTACGCGTTTAACATTATTGATGTAAAAATAAATAAATAAATAAATAAATACGTTACTGTGCTGTATACTGTGGCATTTAACTTGCCAATTATGGCCAAAATTTAAACATTTAATTTTTCCAATAAAAATATTTACATTTTAGTTCTGATTACGCTGGAAGTGGACGTCAAGTCGTAAAATTTTAATATTCATTCAGCTATTCCCTTCAATTTTCTATAAAAAACGAACTGGAAATAGGATGAAACCTTACAAATCACGCCATAAATTTAAAAAATTCTATTGTAAATGGAGCATCTTGTATAATCTTAGCGTGTGTAATATGTTATTATCAAATTATTAATGTCTGTTAAAAACTGGACTGAAGCTTCTTCAGGAGTAACGGAGTACTACGTAACTTTTAAAAAGTAGCGTCGCCAACCGCAGCAAAAAGCAAAAAACTGCGAAGGTCTAAATGCTGTTATTTTTCTTTATTTGAAACACCAACATTTTTGTAGTGATTTTTCATTCTTCATCACCATGACACTATTGACAGTCGATGCATGAATTCAAAATACAAAGTACGGAATTAGCTAGAATTTTTTTTTTTATATTATTTGCGCTGATAATGTGATGAAACACATTAAATCGGAAAAGTTAAATAAAAGAAATCAAAACAAAAGTTAATTGTAACATTTAATTAAACATAACTTAAGATTTTAAGAAAAGTCTTATCAGAGAAATATTGGGGAAAACTAACACACATGCCAAGCCTTAAAACTCATTAAAATCAAAATATAACCCTCAAAAGAATTCTCAGAAATTGCTCTTCCTCTTTAAAGCGCATGAGATATAGTCATTTCGCAGATTGGAATCCCTATTCAAAACAGCACATTAGATTGTAAATATCATCTGAAATCGTGAAACATTTTAATTATTTCCGCCGCAGCCCTCGGTTTTCGATTCCGAATCCTTTAATGAGCATTCATTAACACGTAGCCTGGCATCCTTAACGTCGTGCTCCTCGTCCCGGATGAAAGAGGAAGCGAGTACGAGAGGCGGTAGAGGCGGTAGAGGCAATATATCCTGTGCCCTAAATTATTTCGACCACGGAAAAATTGATTACCGCCCGATGCAAGAGCGGAGGCGGTGGTGACGACGCGCGCTCCGCACCATCCCTCGCTGCCGAAAGGCAGCTCCCGCTTCCGTTTTATTACGCCCATATATTTAAAAAGTAATAAAAACCTCGAGCTTATTTTTTTACGGCGTTCGCTCCATTTGTTCGACTCCCGTAAAAGTAAAACAAAACACACTCCACCTTTGTTCACCGCCAGCATTTAGTCTTCTCTTCTCCCTGTTGTGTTCTTGGTCATACCTCCGTTTGTTGGTTCGCCTTTGCACATTTAACGTAATAAAATTTGAGATAAATTTTCAATATCATTAAATGAATTACACACGAGTGTTTTGGGACCAATTTTCTTATCCCAATAATGAGAAGTGAATAATATAAGAATTATTAGGTCCACCATAGGCATTATGTAAGAAATTCCACGATCTTAATGTCGGCAAAAATCCGCGATAAGAAATTTGTGGAGCTTCTCTTCCACAGGATATATCAGTAACTATACTTACAAAATCAATAAAATAATAAATAGTTCAGGAAAATGGACCTTCAGCTCACTGAGAAATAGAAGTAGCATAATTCAGACTAAACCAAATTAGGAATAATTGGCACACGTATATATCCTTGTTCGCTTCTAAGGACATAAAGAGAAATATGCAAAATACGTAATACTCTTAGAAGCCTGTATATTCGCTTCTTCTATACACAATATATGGATGAAAAAATGCCATGTGTAAGAGGCTCGTTATTCCTGCTTTATTTTCAAATTCCATCAAAAGCACAACCACAATAATTAATTATCATCGATTCAGAGCGCGCACCAACAGCGTCCCCTTTTTTCCGATTCACCGCACCCAGAACATATTGGCGTTTAAGTGACTCGACGTGTAATCGCCGAGCCGTAACTGCGACACATACACGTTCCTCGATATTCAGATGCCAAAAGAACGTGTTTTTTCAGCGTCCCTTTTCAATTCCTGCCGGGGCTCTTTCACGGTTCCGCAATTCGCCATAATGCGCTTATCGCGCACGAAATGGGAAACTTTTACTTCTTACGCTCACGATAATAAAAAAGACTCGGCGTCTGCGAGAATCGCATGAAAGGACGCATTTACGGAATATTTTGCCGAACGCGTTAATATGTAGCTCTGAGCTTTTATGGCAGGTGTCCATTAGCGGAGGCCCCCTCGAAAGCGATCAAATCGGAGACGGCTTTAAACAACGGTTTCTATTGAAGGAGTTCTTTTTGGTAGAATGGAGATTCAAAAACGTGTGGGATTGGGCGTAAAAAATATAAAAGTTTGCATAGATTATCGATACAAAATAGAATACGAAAATATCTTTTATATCAGAATGTCAACTGGACGCGTGAACCTTGGCACAAACGCGATTATTTTAAAATTTGCCCGCGTTTAGATCTTAGGTCAGATGTGTAACGCGCATAATGGTTTCCATGCATCATTTACACTATTATTATTTACTTACTTATTAAAGGTAAATTATTCCTTGAATGCACGTTACATTAGAAAGTACGATTTCTACATACTAGCTATAAATGATTGTGAACAATAAACTGAGACCATTTTGAGCCCCCTTGAGACAATTACAAATGGCGAACCTAAGACTGCCTCAAGCTGATCCTTAATTAATTTAATTTCCTTAATTAATTCCATTAATTCCTTAATTAATTCCATAATCCTTAATTAATCCTAAAATTAGGAAGTGTTTCCATAGCTGGCGCCGGCTTCTTGGGGTATGGTAATTGGCGTGGCGCCGGCTTCTTGGAGTATGATAACCGACTTTTTTATCTTTGATGTATTCTTACCGGCATCTCGGCTCTTGGATCCGTAAACGGCAACACCGTCAAATACAAAAGATCTATCTGATCTATTATACATTCTTTAACAGAGTGACAGATGGCAAGCATTTTAAAGGCATTTCTTTATATACTTATATTAAAATTTGGTGTTTTTTGATGTTATAAATAGGCGATAAACTCGAAATTTATTAAAATTTCAACAAACGTCTATAGGAGTCCAAAAATAAGCTATTTAATCGTTTTTGGATAAGAGATGGCAGGATATTTAAAGTTCACATCAGAAGATATCTACAGCAAATACTGAGTTAGTTATTTTTAAGAATTGCACGTATAAAGTGTGGTCAAAAATTTATTTCACGAAATAAGATAAAAGGTAGCTTCACGTTTAAGCAAAACTTTCTTGCGGGAATGTTTCTGAAGTTAAGTTTTTTAGAAGTAAAGGAATTAAATCAAAATTACAGCCAACTTCTGGCAAATATCATCCCACCAATTGGTTAATTTTTAAAGCAAATTCAAGTGCCTTAGTGTTAAAATTTTACTTCAAGTACAAGATTAATTTAAGTTCTCTCATTCAAACGAACGCAGAATTATATTAAGTGATGCGTTATCAGCGAGAACTCTGTGAATTTATGTTCATAAAAGATATTATTTTGCAATTTACCTTTTTTCAAACCATAAAAATTAAAGAAAATAAATTTCTCAAAACAATAGACAGATTCTATATTCTTATATGTTGGTATCTGACTATATTATTGGGGAATTTCAATGCTCACATTAATTTTGGAAATCTTTATGAATGGTTTGTGTTATTATAGTTTCTTAAAAAATAATTGTTTCTTTGGTTACGTAATAGAAGTAAATCGATAGGTTATGGAAACGGGTCGGCGGTCCATTGTTGAGAAAGAGTGGCAAAACTGTGGCAGGAAGGTGCTATAAGTCCAAGTAACAGTTCTTTTCATTTGGATTGGATATAATCTCCAGTAACAGTTCTCATATTGGAAAATAGTTAACTGAGTTTCACCCTTTACGACGAAGAACTAATAATGGACCACTTTACATGTATGATTTGCACATTGAAGATCCCTGAGGTCATGGTAACTCTAAAAGCTTATACATCCCGTTGGGCTGACACCATACGTAAAAAAAGATCCACGTAATGTTCCACCATGAAACTAATTCACTTTAAGCTCAATTTTAGAGTACTATTTTTAAGTAACATTGGAAACGGTGATAACATCATCGGTGATCAAAAGCCATAATCAGTAAATATTTGATATTTGATGCTGAACATATGCATGAGGTACCACGAATAATTATTTAACAATCGCCATAAGGAGTGAATTTGTGAAAATGTTTGAGTTTCAATTTAATGAAATTAAATAAATGAAAGATTTACCTATTAGATCACCGCTCATAAAAAGGATGTAATTGGAAAAACAACAAATTAAATCCATTCTACAATTTCCTATCGAAAATATCTTTGCTGAACTTATAAATGGCATTGCTGACTCAAATGATTCTTAGGATCTCCTAAAATATTTAAAGATTTTATTTCTGAATACTGGATCTTCAGCTTTCATGCACACGCAATATTAGTTGTACGGTAGCGTTGTGATAATGATTAAAATTCAGTAATCAGGTACTTCTCAACAGGAAGTGGATATAAACATCTTCACACGCAAATCCTTTTTTATCGAAAATTCAGTATATTATCAGCTTTCGTTCGTAGGTAACATCCCTTATAACTAAAGGGAATATTTCTTGTGTTATTGAAGGTTTAGGATACTACGTAAAATGAGCTATAAATAAAAAGACTAGTAGCATATTTTGTTACAATTTTATTGTAACAAAATAATAATAATAAATTAAGGAAAAATACTTTACCAAAATTTTAATCAAGCAACGCGTAATAACCAAAATTTACAATTATTCCTAGGTACGACAGCTCGGTGGTCCTGTAATAAGAGGCCCTGCGCCTGACTGGGCAGAGTCAGACGCTGTTAGTTAGAGTCCCGTGAGGATCAAATTTTCTTAGTGGATCTGGTTCATTTCTGTGTCACCATTCAGAGATGGGGGACAATTAATTGCACTTCACCCGTTACGGCGCGGGGGTTATAGTAACAAAGCCCCAGAGCATTTTACACACACGCAATTTACATACAGAAGCTCCTAAGGTTATGACCAGCTTTAAAAGCACAAAAAAGGAAAAATATGGTCGGTTTAGTATTAAAGATAATAAATCCTGCCAGGTAACAATCATTGATTTAATAGTTAATAAAAAGTCGTTTACAAAATATGTAGCCTAATTGCAACTGAAGAAAAAGGCGTTCAAAAAATTAAATGATCTTCCCACGTTACAAACATTTTATTAGAGAGAAAGAATATTTTTTTCGCCCGAAGTAGTACTATCAACGTAACTTAAAATAAATAGAAAGAAATTTATATAAAAGAGATTGTCCACTGTTTGCTTAAATACTCGACCGCCCCTATACTGATAAACGCAATTAATCACAACTGACCTGGCAAAAATACACCTCGCTAAAAGGAAAATGGGCGAAGCATGCTAATCTAAATGAGAAAATAACAGTATTAACAATTTGCATGGTAGAACGGCTACGACGGGGTCCTACAGTCAATTCTACGTAAAACCAGAAGGCCACCGACTCGACCATGTCATTCATTTAACGAGATTTTATCGTCCCCGTATAAGGCCAATAGCGACGCCAACTAAACGCTAAATTAGATTAACCGGTAGAGCAATTAAAATTGGACGGTAGTAATAACTGAAATTCTGACACATGATTCCGGTTGTACCTGAGTTTCTCGGTGAATTAAGTAAAATATGGTTTCAACGTACGCATTTATACACGTTCAGATGTAGCTAGACAATTTTAGTTACAATGTTACCAACCTAAAATTAAAACAAATTGATCTGCGTAATATTTACACAAATTCGTTCTGCGGAAATTCATTATAATTTATGCTTACTACTAGAAACATTAAAGTATTTTTTCATTAAAACACATTAATCATGGGGTATAAGTGCATACGTTGCGTTTTGTTACACAGCGTAAATATTTTATAATTACCTACAACTATATTTTGTGCCGTATTTTAGGTTTTTTTCGCACTTCTATAAATATGCATCGTATACACGATTCCCTAATGCCCGATCCATTAAATAAAATATGTCTATCCACATTTTTCACTCCAGTTACCTCAAATCCCAACGCTGAACTGCCACATATTATAAAAATATTGCTAACGAAAACAAATATATTGAAATATTTCAGATTGTAACAATAGAGATGAATAATAATTATACGTCCGCTTTATTTTCAAGAATTTGTAGAATGAATCTAAATAACATTACTCAACATCATTTCGCCAGTAATGATGGACAATTTATTTATTAATTTATTTATTTTGATAAAATAGAACTTCTTTCATCTGATTAATTTTTTGAGTGTTTTATTTGTTTTATGTGTTTTGGTACGCTTGAGTGCATATTTCTTTAACATTTTATATGTAAAATTCAGGCAAGTGCGTAACTCGGAGGATGTTACTTTGCGATGAGTCCCAAGCCATTAAGGAATCGAAAGCAATGACAAGGCAGACAAGCTGGTTAGAGAAGCAGCAAAAATGGCCTTTATTGGTTCTAACCCTTTCTGTGGGCTACAAGAGAGGCATATAAAACTACTAATTAAAGCATGGGAGGACAATCAAGAAACCTCATACTAGAGGATAAAAACAGACAAAAGCGTCAGGCTCGCCTAAGACAACAAAAATAGTGCTATTGTTCGGCAAAGGGGACGTTAGAGATAAGAACAACTTTCAATAGACTGGCTACTCACGAGGAATTAATGCGAAAAGTAACAGTATGCTAGGACCAAAATAATGGTTTTCCCGAGCATTTATTACAACTACATCTGTACATTTGTTTGTTTCCTGCTTTTTTTCTTTTTTTGTTTATTAATAAAAAGTTCGATTTTTAATAGTTCTATTTTTCAAATATTTAATATGAATACCTTCAATTACACTGGACAAATGTATCTAAAATAAAATCGACTAAATCTTAGTTACTTTTGGTGTGCCAGTTCAAGTTTTAGAGACACGTGATGCCATGTGTCCCTATATATTAACACCACAACCGCATGTCTGCCTTGTACGAAACAGCCCCTGTATACAAACAAATGACAAACACCACTATCGCGAATATTATGGAATTGAATAAAAAGCCCTCGAATATTCTCTAAAAATCTCGAAGCCCTATCTGAATATATAAGCAGCTATAAAGCTGAGAGGTTAATCAGCCAAAGTTAATGAGTCGAATCGAATAGTTGACATTGTAAGATGTCCCGAAAGTGTGTAAACAATCACATCAGATTACTTCTGTTATGCTTGTGGTGAGATGACGTTTACGTTTCAGAAGCGGTCTATTCCTCCATTGATAAAACAAGGCATATCAGCTTTATTTCTTGCTTGCTTGCGTCTTACATAAATCACTTTTTCATGTCATTCATTGTACAAGCAACTAATTAGGCTTAAAATTTCGAATCAACAGTTACGAACAACGTCATGTTTTGTTTACGGCTATCATGGTCACCAAACAATACGAACACCAAAGATCACTTACATGCAACGTCCAAATGCAGGAGTTACGCTTAAGCTTAAGGTTTTCTATTTCATCAATAAAAATAATTATTATAGTGATAATCTTCAATATACCTGCATAAATATACGCTTTATGTAGGATCTAGTCCTGCATTCCTGTAATTATGCCGACGAAAAGCGTAGGTTAGGTTTGCATGGCGTCTTTGTTGTAGCGAGGTACACTGGTGCGTTTATAGTGGAAACACATTTAATTTCAATTAAAGCTTTTAGAGATAACGGTTAGCACGTACAAAAGAATACAACGATCTTTTCCTAACAAAGGTAACTTAAAATCTGCTGTAAAAGAAGGCTTTCGCAAAAAGCAGTCTCTAAGATTAATACCAAAGTGTACGAATTGTCTTGTAGCTCTACAGTTATTGTTGCAGAAATTCTGTATGTGCATCTATTCAATATCAAACTTTCATAAGTTGTAAGACAAATGCAGGACCTCATTCAAAAATATCCATCAGATAAAAAGTGTATTAATGTACTTCTCTCCCCCTATTATGGAAAAATTTCTTCAAATTTGTATACGTAACAGAGAACTATAAATTGGTGCATCTCCTATTTTCATAAAAGAAGCACTAGAATAAAGTAAGAATTGCAATAAACAGAAAGAAATTCCAACAACCGAAACAATAACACAATACAATGAGCTTCCAAAGCAAATTAAGAACGTGAACTATGTGCAGTGTAAAAATACCATAAAGCGGATGATTAAACAAAGGCAATTGCAGTAAATGAACTGAAGGAAATTAATAACGCCAACAGCGCCCTCAATACCCTTAGTCCGGTAGGAAGTAGATACCTCACCAGTCCGAGTTGAAGACAGAGCCCGAGAGGAGGAAGCATGTACGTCTGTGTACTTCTGAATAATTAATAAATAATTTAAAAAATAAAATATAAATAAGGAATATTTGCAAATCAAAATAATCAAAGCTCGACCCACCTCCCACGCACAAACGGCAGAAAAGCAAAGAGATAAATAAGTTTATGTGTTTGAACTTATTCCCATTCCAAAGTACTCTTTAATGGACACGGTGCGCGCAGGCACAAACAAGAGTTACAAAAGCTATTACGTTCCTTTCCTCGGCGATAAGACGCTTTCGCTGAAATATACAGCAGGAGATACAGAATTAATGATTTCAGAAACACAAATTACAAAGTGCGAAATGAATGAGATCGTCTTTCATTTTTGACGCGGAATAGCAGAATACTTCGTCAACGTAGAAAATACGACAAATAAAGAAGAGGGAACCGACATCAAATAGAGATAATACCGTAATTTCTCAGGAGAAGCAAGCCCTTTTTAAAGAACATCGCGTTAGCGCCGAACAACGCAGTCGTTACGGTTGTTCCTCCGTTCATTTCTAGCGTTTCTCGCCGGAGAAAATGCGACTAGAGCCTTTGTACAAACGACAATTTCGTAACAATTGCTGTGACGCGCGTCGGTTGACCGCTTCTTTTTCTACAACCGGAAGCGGAACGGGTAAGTACCAAAATAAAGCAAAAAGTACTGTGAAGAGCTCGTCCAAGCAAAGAAAAACACCAGCATTGCATTGTATGTACTAGATACACTGTATCCAAAATTATCAGCTCACAATTGCTAAGATTGTTATTATTGGAGCTAGAGGTTCGATGAAATTAATAACAAGGTGAAGCATTTACTCTGAATTGAGCATTTTATTCCCGGAATATTTACAAAAGGCGTATCTAGCGCGATTGTTTTAATTATATTGAGTTTGTTATTGATATTTTCGTGTTGTAGGGACTTTCAATAGTCTAAATATCAGAATTAAAAGCGGCTCGTTTTGTGTTGTTAGCATTATTGGAAATCTGTATTTTTTTAATCTAGTTTTAGACTAAGGTTAATGAACGATTAGGCTGCTCCTTTTCGATTGTGAATTGAATGTTGTTATTAATTTTATTGAATGGAATTAGAAAGTTATACAATTGTCTATCAGAGCCTGGCCATATGATGAAAACATTGTCCACATATCTAAACCACATTACGACCGGAGTTGTAATTTTACAACACTATTTCTTCGAAATGATTCATAAAAATATCAGCTAGCAAAGGTGACAATGGCAGGCAAACCATCTTTTTGTTTGATTGAAAATAATTTTGGCCCGTTCATATATCTAGGACAGAAAACCTCACAACTATAAAATTCTCGAAGGAGGAAAAAGATCAACACCCTGTATATCTATATTCGCTCTACAAGGTGCGAAAAAAAAACCTTGAAAAGTGAAAAACAAAGTTCCGAGCGGAAGAAAGCGTGATAATAAAAAAGACTTAGTTCAATACAACATATAACAACCGAAACAAAAAAGATTGAGCTTTCACAAATTTCCGAAAACAAAATTTGTGTACAGTAGAAGTTAACAATTGTACTTACACAAGCAGAGTTTGTCGTATTTCACGTGTTCTCCACATCCTCGAGTAGGATGGGCCTACAAATGCCTTCCGTGGGCGTCGGACCTGGCTGCTGACAGGACAATCCCGGTTCGCATGTACCGCTGAATCCCAATTCGCCTCCGCAAGGTTCACCTTCCGTTTTGGCGCACTCCTTACAGCACCTGTAAAAGAGAAAGACGTGCGTATAGACGTCACTATCGTCGTAGGAAATCACGGCAAGTATAGGATTTAACGTATTGTCAGAGGAAAAATTTATATATATTCACCGAATAAGCAAGGACTGTGGAGGGGTCTAGTAAACAACACTGCGTGTCGGCACACTCCGCATTATACAAATTTAATTAGTTAATCCGGAACAGCTATTTCGAGGATTACTTTGATCCTCATTTTCAACCGTAGACCGAATGATGTGAGGAAAAAGCTCTAATTCTAACATGTCTATTCTATACCTACTCTCGAGATAAAATATTATTTACAGGTGCCTACTTTTGTCGGCTGCACGGTCTAAAACTAAGACATGCGAAAAATAAGTAAAGATAGACGGAAACTTTTTTTGTCGCATGTCTACAGAATTATGTTCAAAGGTCTATTGAATTCCAATACGTTAACTTTAACCTTTTACGGAGCTTTTCATATTGGATCTTCAATGAAGAGGTAACTTAATTATACAGATCTAGACAATCTATACAAAAAAATATTTTTCGTGTTAGATAAAAAAGCTGGAATATCAGCGAGATATACGTACAACATTACCGTCGTCTAAACAGGCCTAGATTGATTTGTTCTAAGATGATTTTGGCAATAATAATAATATTAAAACGAATTATTTGAGTATAGAATATATGAAATAGGAAGATAAATATACAGAGAATAAAATATAATAACACAATAATACATCACCTCAATAAGCGCGGAATTAATAGCCTAAAAGATAAGCAGCTCTTCTACCTCCCCAACTCGGTGATATAGTAAAAGAAAGATACAATTAAAAATAAAACGACAATTTGAACTTAAAATTTAAATTAAATGAAAATACTGGTTAAACAGACAATGTTTGCGCAACAGACAGGCAAACAACGCAGGCTGCAACAAGCGAATATCTAATATTCGGTAATAATATTATAAGAAGATGATCCTTTAAATATCTTTAAGTTGCGAGGTGGAGCAGTAAATAGGCTTTCGAAGCTTAAATTAGTTTTATTATGAACAATTCTAAAATTAATTTTTCCATAGAAACAGACTATTTTGACCTATTTAGACCTGTAACCTACTTATCCAACCTACCTATTCAAGTGTGTAGGATACAGTTATAATAAACACTCGAACAAAAATTAAATTTTGTTTATGTTCAATAACAGACAAAAATTAAATCTTGATGAAGGTAAAGATTTGCACAGTATCTCCCTCAAATTTATTAATAAAGACAATTGTCGAACGACATTATGGCTAATTAAATAATAAATAGGACAGTATAGCCTCAAATCGCAAAATTTTCCGCGGTTCCTCTTTCACTACAACCTTGGATGTAATTTCTCTCCACAACTTCTTATCTTCTGAACCCATTTCTTGCCAATCCCCAAGTTATTTTACCGACTGGCGGTCTCCTTTGTCTTTCTTCTAATGAGTTCGCTTTATCCATCTTTGCACTGCTCAATCCATTTTTGATCTGGACTATTTTCCTCCTAAGACACATCTCTTCCGAGTGTTTGGCACCTAATGGTACCCAAAATAATGCTGTTAAAGCTACTCACAGTACTGATAGAATCACTGACGGCCAAAGAAATGTGAGGAGAGAAAACGCTAACCAATGGGACATGTTTCAGCCCACCCAACGTCATCAGTGTTGTTCCAAACGTTTTCTTCTAGACTTATATGACCTCCGGAAACTTGGAGCCAAGTATAAGATCTTTTGGCACTAGATGCCCCCAAAAGATCTGCCGTCCAGAAAGCACCGACAAAAATTGGATACAGTTCAGGAACGAACTCCACCAGATGGCGCCAAGAACAACGCTGATAACGCCGGGTAGGCAGAAATGTGTTCGCTGGTTATGGTTTTCTCTCCTCGCTATTAGATTCCACCAATACCATGAGTAGCTGTATCAGCAATATTACTTTAGTTATCTTCTCTATCTAAGTCATGTGTTTTTTAGGTCTATATAGAGGTGGTCCAAAGTTATCGGGCCGCTATTGCTTAATTTGTTATTATTGTAGGTTAAATTACGAGAAATGTAGTGATTTTTCTGTTGCAAAGCGCCAAATGGTGATGTTTTCGAACATTTACTGCGAATAAATATTAATAATTTATTTTTGTTACAAGTTTAAAAAAAATTACAAATGTAAGTTTAATCATGTCTCCATTGCTTTTCATTTTAAGGCTATAAAACTACAAAGATATTTTACAAAATTTCTTATCGAATAATTGAAAAATGTACAAGATGCAATTCAAGTTACCACTGAAATACGATACCCAATTGTTTTCCCAACATCATTGTGATCAGTGGAAAAATCATTATATTTTTAGTAACTTAACCTACATCAAAAATTTCATAATATTGGCCCAAGAACTTTAAAGAAATCTGTATACGTTCCAATCGTCACTCGAGAAAAGGCTAGTTAAATTACATAACTATGTACAAACATATTTTCGTTAAACCTTATCCTGGATCGCTGCACACACCGCGTCAACCAAACGAAGGAAAAGATAATTTCACAGGCGAAGGTATTACATTTTTTAAAAGCGAAGATAATTACCTCCCGCCCCATTTTCCTGTTAAGAAGTTTCACGTTATCGAAAATCTCGTCGTGGGACTTTCTCTTTGGTTTATAAACTTATGCATATCAACGGTCTTGAAGCGTCTTCGAACATAAACGAGCTAAGATTATTTAAAAATTATTCAGATAGTAACCAGATTTTCTAACTAACTGGAAATTAAGGCTAGCTACTTTCCTTGTATCTTGTCTAGATTAGCGTTGAGTTTAATCATAATCTCTGTAGAATACTTTAAAGAAGAATTAATTATACATTTTTAGAAACCCAATTATAGTTTACATAATAATAATAATAATCTCTATGTACGGGAAATGTACAATAAAAAAAAATATATTAATTAATAATATCTTTTATATATAAGTTAGTTAATTAAAAGTAAAGTTTTAATCTCTTTCTCATATTTAATAATTTAAATTTAATTGAAATGATTAAAAAAGTGTGGCCCCTTTTGAAAAATGCCAATCCATGTAATTCAAATTTCGAGTATAAATAAAACATTCCGAAGAATGCGCACATTTATCCCCGTATCTTGCCCGATAAAATGTAATTACGGTATCATAAGGGAGCTCATGAAACATTCTCTTTAAAATTATTAATACTCGTCTGAACTCTCGCTTCATATTCCTACGTGTTGTATTGGTAGTTAACATATTATTTTCCTCTACTTGCTAGCTTGTCCATCTACGAAGTGAGGGAAATTATCGCTAGTCAAAGATGCAGATTGCCTTGCTTAACGTGCTGAAACCGAATTTTCTACATCATTTACCTTGCGTTAAGCAAGTAGTCTACATTCTAACATCGTCGCAATTCGAGAAAACCTCATTATCACGTAGACGGTGTAACTAACAATGCCGTGATAGAAGCGATTTGTTAAATGGAGGAATTAAAATGTTAATGATAACGTCTACGTGTATATTAATTCTTGCTCAGTGCAGTAGACCTGAAACTGTGGACTATTCTTTTTTTTTTAACGAAGAGCTTATCTTCATAGCAACATATTTAGTTTGCTGTAGAATGATGCGTTTTTAGTATAAGTTTTTAAAAAATGTCTAAAAAAGCTTCTCTGTTAGATTCTGAACAAATATACATTGTATCCGCTTTTAAAAGAATAACGTGGTCGTATCTGGCAGACGCCGGTTAATATGAAAAATTTTCGATATATTTTCGAAACGTTTTATTTAAATTCTTCTCTTATTGTTGATTTGCTAAAATATTCAAAGCAACTGCCTTAGAAGCCAATTTTTAATTATTAGCAATACAAAGTCCGCCTTAGCCTTAAAAGATAGTGTAAAACTAGGTGTTTTCAAATTATTTTTAATAACTTACAGAAAACATGTCCTCTTAAGGTATATTTGGTAAGCCCTTCAGATCACGTTCTTTTAGAAACGGAACAAATATCTCATAACATATATTTTGAACTCTTCTCACGCCAAGCACAAACGACCATACTTAGCATTCCAAAGAAATTGTCTTTTCTTCCGCACTAAAAAATCTAACAAATCTGCAGCCTCTCATTCATATTCTCCTCACTTCTTCATTTTGCTGTTACGCTTTATTTGCAAGTTCAGATTTTAATCTAAAGATGCTAAATTATAAGTATATTTAAACTTGAATCCGGATTCATTGCGCCGTCGGATTTTCCTTTTTTTCTTTTTTTTTCATTAAATGCATATCGCTGCTTCAACGTAATTCACTTTCTGAGAAGGAACATCGCTAACAGACGAAATTCCGGCCGTATACATGAAAATTCTGTTTTTGTTTGTGTAAAACGCGAGTGCGGTGGCGCGTTGGTTTACCGATCCTTCAACGTTCCTCTTGGCGAACGATCTCAGACCGAGATTTTCGCAGAAACCGGATATTAAAATCATTAATTCACAACGTAACAAAATAAAGTTCGACAAAAGGATCCCGCGTTCTAAGAAATCCCGCCGTTCTACCCTCTAACAAAGTATCTGGAACGGACTAAAATCAACGGAATAATGGCGGCCGCAGCGCCGCCGGAATACAAGAAAGGAAGGGCGGTCGAAGAAGAACATAGAACAATGCCGCCAAGTTATTCAATACCAAGGGCAAGTCTACAATGCGGGTCAGTAATTTTGAATGCATCCATTCAAAAATTGGAACGGCTGAAAAGAGGAATAGTTTCCACGCGAGAGCACTTTTTAAAGCTGAAGACTTTTACCTTTAAATATAAGCAATTTGTATGATATCGCAACTATTGAACTTCTAAAAACATTCGAGAATTATAAAATCAAGGATCCTTATTAACATTTTTGTTTTCAAAGCCACTTCACTCCACTGTTAAGTGCCTTGAACTACTAAAAATTCAAACATATTAATAAGGTTCCATATCCAAACTAGGTTCTTCCGCAATGAAATGGACAATGGAAACCACTTGAAGTTGGGAAAGCATTACCATGAATTTATACAAGTCCAAGTTCTACACAAATGTTGAGAAAGGAGGATGATGTGTGCGATCCAGAAGAAACATGGTTAAAGGCGAAATAGAAGTAGAAGGCAAGGCATAAAGAAGTTATAGCGGGAGAAAAAGCGGATGATGTTTACTCTGAAAGCAAAGCGGTTTCATTCTCGATCGCCCAACGTCGTCGTGCTGCCAAGTACGGTGCCAGACCGAAAACCAAGAAACTCCTTAATTAAGCAGCGTACATCCAACAGAATCTATTTGATTTAATTTTATTTATTTATTTATTGTTATCGGTACAATTACTACGTTTTTAGTATTAACAATGTATATAGTTTTTGGCATCGCTAATCGGATAATTGCCTGAAAGCAGTTCACATTTTTCAATCAGTTTTCTTTTCGGGTAATTTTTCTTCGGGCAGTGGCCCATTCTTTTTTCGATCAATTGTATTTCGGCCAATTATCCATTAGGGCAATTGTCCATTCGGTCAATTGATTTCGGGCAAATGGCTTTCGTGAAATTGTTTTCGGGCCATTGTCCGAAGGTAATAAGGTTAGTTTTCTTGAATTTATTCATTGTATCACTTCGCTTTCATTCGTCAAATTGCTGAAAGAGTTATGACATTAATAGACCCGAATTCGCGACAAAACTGAGTGGAAGATCATACTGTAAAATTGCTATTGTTATAAACATTACAGAACACATCATCACATCATAATTCAGAGTGATGTAGCGTCTTCATGTCGTTTATTAAATTAATTAGCCATAAAAGGATTTACCACTACATCAACAAGCTTACAGTGCATTATTAATAATTCCTTATTATCCAAGGTTTTAGTTCTCCGCCAAGTAAGAGGCATGCCGCTCGTCGGTAGCTGTAAAGCATAATAACGGTAAAGCATTAAATATCAGGTGTAATAAAGCATTCACGAAAGATAAACACTGTCGTATATTTTCGCGTTGTTTTCACACGTGCGATGGTGGACGTTGTAGCCGCGCCGACTTAGGCGCTTTGCGTTGCGGCAAAATTGTTCAGGAATATTTAATATTTAAGATAAATCGTCGTTGCCGTCTAGAGTTAAACCAAGATGACAAGATAACTTATTATTGGAAAAGCTGCGCTTACCGAAAAAAAGAGCAAGGTCTTCAAGATCTAAGTACACTGCCGTTCAGAGAGGTTCGGTCGGTTATTAAAAAACATGAAAAGGTTGCAGAAACAAACGAAACTAAAAACAAAATGCAATTTTATTGTATGTACAGGTAAAAAAGACAAAAATAAATAAATAAATAGTTATTCTGGCCTAATATAACATACTGAACATTATTTTTTGTTTCATCGAAAAAACCTCCTTTGCTGTTAATCACCGCTCGAACTATTCTAGGCATTCTTTCGATAAGTTTTGTTAAAACGAATTGTGGAATATTAATCCGTTCATGTTGCAGAATATTCCGTAAATGTTCTTGTGAAGTTGGGCATATTTTTCGGATCCTCCTGTCCAGTTCATCCCACAACAACTCTGTAGGGTTCAAATCTGGGCTTTGTGGGAGCCATGTCATTACTTTCAGGGTGTGCTGTTCTTCTTGCTCTTTTAGATAGTTCTTACACACTAACGCAGTTTGTTTTGGGTCGTTGTCATGCATGAATGTAAAGTTACGGCCTATTATACGCAATCCTGATGGCACTGCATGATTTTGGAGTATTGCAAAATAATTTTCCTTCCTCATTACACCCTGCACTCTGCATAAATCTCCCGTCCCAGTAAAGGAGAAACATCCCCACACAAACACAGAACTACGCCCTGGCTTCACTGTAGGCACAATGCAGTTCAGGATCACTTTTCGGTGTTAGATCTTCGGACACTCGTCGATTTTGCCCAAAAACCTCAAACTTTGACTCGTCACTCCAAAGCACGTGTTTCCAATCATCTAACAACCAATCTAGATGAGAACGGGCCCACTGTAGCCGTTTTGCTCTATTGCCCCAACGTAATAAGGGTTTTCGAATGGCAATGTGTCCATGAAGGTCCGCTTGTTGAAGTCGACGTTTTACCGTACTCGCCGAAACTTGTTCTTCACGGCCGCGATTGACTTCGGCTGCTATTTGTGGCGCTGTTAATTTTCTATTGCGTTTGCTTAATAATACAATTCTCAAATATTCAGCTTTTGTTGTTTTCCTAGATGCTCCAGGACGAACACGATTTTCTATAGTTCCAGTTGTCCGATATCGCTTTATGATGTCATTTACTGTTGAACTTCTCATGTTTATTTTTTCAGCAATTTGTCACCCAGAATATCCTTCTTCCAACAGCGTAATAATGCGTGAACGTTTTTCTACACTGGTAGGCTTGCCACGTGCCATTTTGAAGTAAATTTTCTTAAAACTTTCGCGCAAAAACGACAGATGCACACCAACACACGTTTAACAGCAAAATGAAGCAAATTTATATCTTTACGCAAGTGATAAATAAACAAGAATGATACTGCGGTATATTTCCTAAATGTATTGTTCGTTAATAATCCCCAGACGACCCGTTTCAAAAGATCGGTACTTCCGAGAAATTCTTGGAATGATAATAAAAGGGACTTTATTAGGGTTGTCGCAATATTTCTACTTTACATAATAATTTGTGGTTTTAATCCCTTAGAAAAGAGTGCATGCTTAATATTTTTCGAATTTTATGTATTAATAATTGTATACAGCGTTATATATCACACTGTATACAATTATTAATACGTGAAATTAGAAAAATCTATTATAATAGATTTTTATTGTATGACCAAACTTCACTGAACGGCAGTGTACATAATTTATGCAGGGCGTAAACATTTGAACTTATTGTTAAGTTTCCTTATTCACTTTTCTTTGTTTAAAGTGCCTATCAATCATTTGGTGATTGATAAAATTAGATATAGAAGGCATACTGTTGTAGTGAATGGCATTAAGCATCGAAAAAAAGATGGCTTCCTAGAAACACGTGTAGACAAATGCAAATCAATTCAACCTTATACTCTTGAAAAATAATCAGAAACGCCTTGCATTCACTTCGTTTTGTCGTAGTCAATAACGCCGTTTAAGCCCAATTATGCTTATTAAAATTCGGAAGCCTACGTAAACACGACTTGTCGCCTAAATGAAGTAAAAGTTTAAGTAATTTAGCCGTCTGTAAACGAACCCTCATCCAAACTGTCGCCAGATTGTGTACAGGCGGCGCAGCACACGAAACTTCGTCGCTTCACCGTCAAAAGTCAAAGCCAACCCTTCAAACGAAAACCAACCATACCCGAAACCGAGAGTAAATATGGGGAACAAGAGAGATATAAGTTAAATATCCAATCTTCATTTACCTGCGCGGCAAACTTTTTCACTAATTCCCCTCGAAGTTCGCTTTCGTAAGTACCCTCAATTAAATGGAATCGAAAGTTTCGAGACTGCATGAACCAGTCAACAAATAGGCGGTCGAAGGTGTAAAACTTGAAACTTGCGACATACTACACGCCCACCTCCGAAATTAAAAACACGGTAGATGACATTTTTCCACGACAACAAGGCAGTATCCATCCCTGGATGCATTTTTAATGTCACCATTTTCGAAGTAGGTCGCAAGCCTTTTGCTCGTTTATTTTCGTTTGTTTTCAAACAATTCTATGCTACAGATATCGACAACTTGTATAGACAGGCGAGCTCGCGGTGTTGAAAACTTCTTCGACTGAGGAAAATTTATAAAAGCTACGTAAATGAGAAAAGTTCATCTAAGGTAGCTTGACGTTTATTGAAAAATGTCACAAGCTAACTGAAACTAAAAGCCTAGCGGGCATTTTAAGTTTAAAGAATTGAATCTATCTCGCATCGCGTTTGATTAATGGAATTATTAGAATGCGAAAGTTTAGCTTCTAGAACTTCTTCTTAATCTAATGGGTTTTAAAGTTAATAATACTTGACTGGCTCCGATTTTATTTTGTCGTATATCTCTAACTTAAATGTTGTTTCTTTTTTTTAGTTTTAGCTCGTTAACAAAATAGAAAAAGCTATTTTTTTCTTTTTCTACATTTATTTCTTTACTACGTTTTATTGATGCGTTGTCAATTTTTTCAAGCTATCTACAAAAATGTTTTAATAATTTAATGAGTCGCAATTGTTTTTTTTTTAATTTTAATCTATGTTACCTTATCCGCTTTTTATTTCTGTTTCTTTGTTTTTACTTCATTTAATATTAAATCCTTTTGAGAACTTTAATGTTAATAAATTCGTTGATCCTTAGAGATCCTTAGAGAGTTAAAAAATTTTAACAAAACAGAAACGAAAAACGAACAAAGAAAGTGGATGATAAGGTAAGGTAAATTAAAATTTAAAAAAGAACAATCATAACTGATTAAATTATCGAAATTTCTTTGTAGTGTGAAATTAATATTATTTATTAAAATTATAAATCCCAATCCCCCATCTCTCATCGCTCTCCCATCGATGAACGACCACCTTTCTAACCGACGTAGAGGTGTTGATCAGCTATTATTAATTATTAATAAACTTAAAGAACAAACTTTCTCCCAATTTCCTTTAAAACTATAAATAACGGAAATATTAGCCGACCTTCTGAGGACATCCTCATAATACTTTCCCATTTGATTCTTTTGCAAAAACATAATTTCCTAAATTTCTGAATCCTACGCTGACTTCGAAGAACTCAATTTCAAAGTTCAGCATATATGCCAATATCGCATAACCTAACTTCATATCGCATCGAACGCGAACGAAGAACACGATAGATGCATTCGGAGAATTGTATTACACGGGTCATTTAAGAATGCAGACGGATAAATCTTGATGATGATTCATTCCTCGGGTATTACGCGGTGCTTTCTTTCTAGTTGGGGGTGCCGCTGTACAAAATTCGAGAAACTCCGAAGAATCCACAACTTAGTATCGCCAAGACACAATTTGCTTTAAGAATATTTACTTTGAGGCGGCACTTGTACCAAGGAGAAAAAATCGATAACGCGGATTAGTTCAATCCGGAAATCACATTCGCAAACCCCTATTCTGCAGAACAAGATGCCAACTATTATTTGGAGATGTAAGCATCACTCGGAAAACTGTATAAACTTACAAGAAGACTATTTTGAGAATAGGCTTACATAAGTTTGACAAAAAAAAAGAAACTGTTTTTGAAAACTTTTCAGACATGATGAATTATGAATTTTCTTTCATATCTGCGGAAGAAAATTTTAATTTTGATGTATCTATAATACCTGTTTATTTATGGCGGTACTGTAGATATACCAAACTCAAACAGTAGAGCTCCCAGTAGGGAAATTATATTATGCTCAGATTCCGCAGCAACTACATACAAGTTAGTGCAAAGCATGCACTTGCACAGATACGTGGCACGAAGAAGCACATGAAACTCGGTCGATACCTATCTTCTTTCAAGTGGCTAACAAGGAACTTTACCCCATTCCCAAAGATAAACCGAAGTTGGCTCCGTCAATTACACTTGGCTAACAATAACGGCGGTTAGTTGCCTTTATCAGGTTAATGTTCGTGTTTATCATTTAGTACAGTATGTCAAGAATTAATTAAACGAGTAGAGTGCAATTTTCTGTTTAATACTTTAATTATTACTTAGTTAGTTTCGGTAGTTCATCACAAATTAAAAATTCATCTGAGGAAAGAGATACTGTTATGTAGTTTAAACGCGAGCTATTAAGTTGAAAGGTTATTAAAATTATTAAAGTGGCTAGATTACTTTACATAAATTTTAATTTTAACGTACCGATTCGCAAAAGTGTCTCGTTTATACGTAAACAGATTTAGAAAGGAGAAAAAAAGAGATTAAAAAAAAAACAAAATAAGCACAGAGCGAGATGAAGAAGAATGAGAAAATAACAGCTAAAAATAGAATAAAAAAAAACTCAAAACACAATGACAACAACTTAGGAAAAATGCTGCACAAAATCAATATCTCAAAATGTCTAGTATTTCATTATTTCTTTTTCCTTTTCATTTACTTCCCTAACCTGATTTAGTTTGCTCGTCTACATGAAATCATAGTGAAACGCTCGGCTACAACAAAGTAAAAGACGAACAAAACATTTCAATATCGAGATCATCTGCAGAAACGAACCAATAGGAAATGTCAAGTCGTTAAGGAACGCAAATATCTATCCGAAATCGCTGACTTCAACTTTTTTACTGAATTCAATTCCTTTTGCAAAAAATTATAATATACAAATCAAAATTCAGGTTGGGCATACTACATTAATTCATCAACCAAAATGTTAATTAAGGAGAGAAGGAAGGAGGAGAAAGGGATGATAGAGAGGAAGTAGAAGAAGGAGAAAAAGGTAAAGAAGGAAAAGAAGGAGAAGAGAAAGAAGGAGGAGAAAGGCATGATAGAGAGGAAGCAGAAGAAGGAGAAAAAGGTAAAGAAGGAAAAGAATGAAAAGAAGGAGAAGAAAAAGAAAAAGAAGAACAAGAAAAAGAAGGAGCAGGATGAGATGAAAGAAAAGAAAGAGAAGAAGGGGAAGAGGGAGAAGAAGTAGAAAGAGGGAAGAATAGAAAAGAACTAGATTGAGGAAAAAAAAGAGAAATTGAAAAGACAGAGAAAATGGATTAAGAGTATCACATCATAGGCAAAGCCAGGTTGACTCAAAGAATGCGAAGCTATGTTTTTAAGATTGTCAATCCTCTTGTCATTTCCTGCTGAATATTATAGATTATAGACGCTATCACTACCTGAAGTTCAAGTATTTTCATCTGAAATCGCTTAATGAAGGAAAATATATCTACTTTTGGGCACCTTATGACGTGAATACTATGTAAGAAATAATTTAATATTTCCTCGTTATCATCAGACTTCGTTGGAATTTAAAAACTCGCGTATGCTCGCTTTGTTTTTCTTCCTTTTCTACCTCATTTAAATTTTATCAGCGGCAAGATTTTCGAGCGTGCAAGCGTAGTTTTCACCCTCCCCCCCTTCGTCGGAAGGTAATTAAGTTTCGTTATTGGCCCGAGCGCGCTCCCCCACGTTAACGTGTCCTATATTGCGGTATGTCGCGGATGTCTCATTGGTCGCGCACTCATCGGTAAGGGGTCTCCCCATCTTCAGGTTCGCCATCGTCTCGCGGTAATGGTACAAAAAGGCGTTTTAATAAACTCTCACCGGTAAGATCTAGCGTTACGCGTCATTCCGTATATTTGAGAAACGTGAGAAGCCGGCTGTGCGAATTGCAGGGCGCCATGTCATTTGGAACTTGTTTGTTGCTCCAGATAACCGGTTAAATTAAATTTTAGTGCCGGGTGGGCGCTCACTGTCATGGAGCAGCACAAGAGTTATGAAGCATCACTATATAGGAGCTTTAAGCTACTGTAATTGCATATTATTATACAAATAAGCTAACACCTTACATTTATTTAGAGTCCATTTATCAATCTATGTCACGTGCACCACAAGTTTGAACTTCGAATAACGATTAGACGTAGGATTGATAGAAAACTGGAATGAATTTAAAGGAAGGGAAAACTGAGAAAAGTTGATTTTTTAAATTAATCAATTAATTTTTACGGTTTGTAGATCCGTGAAAGGGGGATGAAAAAAGGATACCAAAAGCAGCGTCGTAGCTCTAAATGGTTCTTATAACTATTTTTTAAGTGTGGTATTAGCGCAATGGGATAAATTTTTAAGTTCGGTTACCATCACTCCTTTGCCATGGAGGCTAAAACGCAGTTAATTATGGCACAGGATGTGACTGGTGATTCGGAATTGTACCGAACCTACTAGAAAAACCTGCCATAATGCAGTAAGTAATTTACCGATGTAAATAGTCAGTTCTATGAATGCAATATTTAATTTATTATACACCAAGTCGATGAAATATAACCTCGATCGCATGTTAGAACTGCCTTTATGTATATTATCTACGTTCAAAATCATCTAACTCCGGCCAAGAAGAATAGGGTTGTAGATAAAATAATTCTATTTACCTTTCGAAATATCGAGAGCCGACAGTATTTTAACTTTTTCTTTTTAGAAATCGACGAAGATATCGATGAAATTGTTAAAATATTTGAAATCGACATAATTTCGAAATTTGTGGAGACTCCGAGGCCGAAAACGATAGACTGTGGGCTTCATTTTACTTCAAGTTTTTTTTTTATCAATAAATATAAAGAATATAGACATGTATATAATCAATGCCCTTTCTACCCTTTAGGGTGTAAGGATGCTTTTTTTCTGCAAGCGAGTCTGTTTTGTTGCTAATTTCTTAGCTTCTATACTATGTTTCAAAAACAGGAGGAGTAGCGGAAGCAGAACGTTTCACACGCATACAATATAATGAGATACGACCATAATACGACTATTCCAAACAAAACGGATAGAAGATGGCGGTTAATTTGAATCTATAACGCGTTTACCTCCTATAACCTCAATATCGTTTTACGTGTTACTTTACTTTTGCAAATAGGAAATTATATAGAAAAAAAAATATACATAATAAAAATATAATATATAGAAATTATTTCAACAATTATTTCATGCAAAACACTATTAGCGATACGTTAACAGGTTATAGTAAACACTAAACATGGCCGACGACGACTTCCGTTATGATTTTGTTTGTATGTAAGTCGTGTTTGATCAGAGCCAATGGAAGCGCTTAATTTTTGCGCGAAAAATTTAAATCACTCTTCCTGTTATTGAGACAAGGTATAGCTCCTTTCTTCTGTAAAATGGTCCCTACTGCGTTATTCCATGACATCATTCTCACTCCTTCTAACTTCCCAAATTCTTTTGACAAGTACAATCGTGTTCAGTCTTTGCAAGTCCAAGTTGTCTTTAAATATAAATAATAATTATAATAATCTTTTTTGAAGAATGAAAAGCATAATTTTTGGTAAAATAATAATATAATAATTAAAAAAAAAAACTAAATGGACACTGGTCCACCTCATTATGGGTATGGCAATTAATCATTAACATAGAAAGCCTTCAATTAATATTATCTAGACCCTAAATAATAGGAATCAACCAAAAAGAACTAAATAACAAATAGGCAGGGAATTGTGCCTTACAAAAGGTTTAATTTATAAGGCGCAATGCAGGAAGTTCAAAAGAAGCTTAAAAATCTAGTCAAATCTAAAGCAACAAAAACGGTTAAGCTTTAGGTTATAATTCTCAACGCCTCTTACCAAGATTTAATTATTTCTTAAACAATTGTTCTTTAAAAATTATGTCCAGTTACAATATATTTGTTTCTAAAGGTAGTAATAAGTATCGGTGTCAAGAAAATTAAATTATGGAGGTATCTTGAAAAGAGCCATAATAATATGTCCTAATGAAATAAAATACAAAAAAATAGATCTACTTCTTCTGGACGACTCTATATGTACGCCCTAAGTATATAAAGAGACATAGCTCACGATAAGCGAGTGCATTACGGCGAGCGCTTGAAGAAAAGCAGTGAAATATGTCCGCGAAAAGTGCACTTGGAAAACAGATGTGTGATAATTTAAATCCTGTCATGAAGACGACGTAAACACAAAGTAACTGAATGCATCTTAGCGTTTAAAATTCACGTCGCCCTCACGACATGTTTAGCTACATACAGCCCATTCTAAAAGTGTACGTGTAATAAAAAAAAAGGGAAAAATCAATACGCGCGTAATTTGTGTACTTACGTGAGTAAAAACAAGTAATAAATACACTGCTGGTGGAAAACTAATATTCTGTTAGTAGGCGTTGTTTAAACGAACACACGGTTTATGGATAATAAAACTGGCGCAGATGGAGAGATTAAACTTCATGCAACATGTAATTCATTCTAAGCAAATAACGCAAATGTGGTTCGTAAAATATTTTTTATTTGTTGAAAAGCTGTTATATCACGTAAATTTAAAAATCATTTCCCTTGGCTAATGGCATTGCTGAAAGTATTACAGTCGTTACAAATTTAACACTCAGAAAAATTCTCTAACAACAACTAACACTGTGTTATACAATTTTTCTGTACGGTAAATGCGGCACACACCTCGCCACAAAAATTATTTGATTAATTCGGAACGATCACTTTGAGAATTCGTAAATTCCCATTGTCCATCGTATGATCGAATGATGTGAGAAACAGATTTTAATTTGATGTATCCCTGCACTAAAACACGTGCGAAATATACGACACTAAAGTGTTCTTGCCTCTAGCACCAAACGTAAACATGCGTCCGTTTTGCTTCAATAAATCCATCAGAGCTGATAATGGCTAAATGGATCCTTTAGATTTACATTCTTTTTCATATAATTGGTCTTGTAACCGTTTAACTTTCGCAGCGAAGTTATGTTTAAATTTAATATTATACTCGGTTTCGTTTACGTATGTGACACTTGACAATTCATTCCTTTCACAACGGTAATAAGCTGTATGTTCTTTCAATCTGGTGCCTATGAGCCGTTACGTTTGCCCAGAATAAGCTCTATTACAGTCACCCCATACGAGTGTTTTAATTAACGGAATGGTGTTGTGTGCAGTCAAGTTTTGCACCAGCGCACAATAGCGGCTATCACATAATACTCTTGGTTTCGGGGTTGAAATCGCGTTGCTGTCAACAAGTTTCTACCAATGTTTCGTCCACATTCTTATGAAACATCTCTAGGACTGTTACTGCACGAATAACCACCCCCACAGATGATCGTAATAGCGAGTGAATTCAATCGCGGAGGTCAGCGTCCGATTTCAGTTACCACGGTCAAACGCTGGACGGTAGAACAGTGGAAAAATGTTCTATGGACCGATAAATCAATATTTAAAGTGGTCGGCCAAAGCAGGAAGGTATTTGTGAGACTGTCCGCTTATTAGAGGTTGTTTCCCCAGTGCATTGTAGCAACAATGTAACGCGACGGTGGTTCAGCTACAGTTTGGGATTGCTTTTCTTACTCCGGAATACCACGAAGTATTGGAATCATTCCTTCCGGTCTGCGAGAAATCGACAAAAGATTCACTTTTATACACGACAATGATCCAAAACATACAGCTCGAACATGCACACTGTATCTGAATGAGCAAAAAGAAGCGAATCTTTTACAAATTATAACATGGCAACCGCAGAGTCCCGATCTCAACCCTATTGAGCTCCTATGGGATGAACTGGATAGAAAGGTCCTATTTCCAAGAAACAACTCTGGAACATTCTCCAACAAGAGTTGAACAACATCTTAGGTAATACGCAAAGAAAATTAATCAAAAGGACGCCCCGAGTTGTTCAAGCAGTTTTCGATGCAAACCGTGAATTTTTTGACAAGAAAAATATTTCAGAATTTCGTCAACAATGAATAATAAAAAAAATGTATTACTTTAAAAGATAATAACTATCGAAATCTAACCCAAAATTTTTATTTTTTGGTATTAGTTGCTTTTCACTTTTTGATTGTTTAAAATTTGATTATTTGGCCAAACTTCAATGGGCGATAGTGTACATGTTTACATCACTAAATAACGAAATTTTGCATACAAAATTTAAATTAATTTGATATCTTAATGATACAAAACATCTGTATAAAAAAGAAGGAAGGATTTCATCAAAATTAAAGATAAAAATTTTATGAAAATTGCAGCTAAACATAATCAATTATAACAAATGAAATTTGAATGGTAAACAACAAGAATTTGTTGAAAGAAGAATAAAAACATTTTCCAAAACGTAATATGTAGCAATTTTATTGAAAAAACGAAAAAAAAAAATAAACCGGAAATCCCGGCGAATTGGGCCGACGACGATCTGGTCTTACGTCGAACCGGCGACAGCTAATAGTCCCTTCCCCGACTTACAATTAGTGTGCTTTTACTATTGGTTAATGCTACAGTTAATTACTCTTTTACTCTCTATACACACCAAACTTTGCATATAAAATGATTTCGAATAGTTTTTATATTTTCGTTTCTACTCGTATTCTATGCTAAGAAGATGCTACCAAATTAACACTAACAAAATGAAAAATACACCTCCTCCTGACTATACAAGCACCTTTACAGCTATATGTCGTCATATCTCCTTAGGTAAACCTCTAAGGTTTGCGCAAGAAATCACCACCTCCTTTCATAATTCATAATAAAATAAATAAATAAAGTCCCACATTACCGCATTAAATCTGATACCTTTCTGCAATAGCCTCCGTGGGAAATAATAAATCTTGTGCATGAAAGCAAGATTCATAAAAATGATTTGTGATGCAATACCGCACTATCTCAAGTACAAAAGTTCCGACAATAACAGCGACATTCACCAAATTAATTTTTGTGCCGCGAGAAGGCTCCGGCTGTTAGTAAAATAATGAATGTTTGTTGAACGTTAATGAAAACGTAATTACGAGTTGTTATTTTATAATAAAGTAACAACCTCCGGGTACAATAATATGCAACATAAAAGGAAATATTGTTTGGGTAATTTAAAATTTAATATTTTGATTAAAATTCAGCAGCGTATTAATCGAACTAATCAATAAATAGTAGTGTTCAGCCGACGATGTCTGACCCATAATTGCGTAAAATTGTAAATAATCTTTTGCGCTGAAATTAAATTCATTATTAATGTGTGCATAGGGAAATCAACTAAACAATTTCTCCCGTCATGCGCAAATTAGAAATTTAAATTTAACAGCGTCATTGCCATCAAAGATATTGAAATGCGCATAGGGGATTGAAATTGCTACGTTTGTGGAAAAGTTCATTATGATAACGGTGGTGGTTTATGTAAATATTCAATCGTTGCAAAATAATTTCTTCCTATTCACAGTAAATATAACGTTTAGAATCCGTTTCGAAACTCCTGCTTCATCAATTTTTCCAAATCTGGAGTGTTATGGCTAAGATCTTCCAAAATGTTCCAAATTAATAGTTTTAAACAATTATATGCACACAATTGGTTACCCCAGCACTAGATAAAAATACAATGAAGCATATTTACTTTAAACTGACCTTAAAGTCCACTTTAGCTTAGACGGTCGTTTAGTATGTGAATGATACGACTAAACAACACAGTTTACATTTAACAAATTTAATTTGAAGCAATATAATGTTTTACGTTCGTAAATTTTAATTTACACACTTAAAGTTGGTGACTGGACCTTTTTAAGAACAAATTGGCCTTACCGTAATGTACACAGGACTAAGCTAGGGGAAAAATCAAGAGAAGAGCCCATTTACTACAATAATAAGCATTAGAACTTCAAATGAAGATACGGATACAAATAGGCTTTCACAAGTGTACACTGCCGTTCAGAGAAATTCGGTCGGTTGGTAAAAAACATGAAAAGGTTACAGAAATAAACGAAACTAAAAACAAAATGCAATTTTATTGTATGTACAGGTAAAAAAGACAAAAATAAATAAATAAAAAGTTATTCTGGCCTAATATAACATACTGAACATTACATTTTTTTTTCATCGAAAAAACCTCCTTTGCTGTTAATCACCGCTCGAACTATTCTAGTCATTCTTTCGATAAGTTTTGTTAGAACGGATTGTGGAATATTAATCCATTCATGTTGCAGAATATTCCGTAAATGTTCTTGTGAAGTTGGCATATTTTTCGGATCCTCCTGTCCAGTTCATCCCACAACAACTCTATAGGGTTCAAATCTGGGCTTTGTGGGGGCCATGTCATTACTTTCAGGCTGTGCTGTTCTTCTTGCTCCTTTAGATAGTTCTTACACACTAACGCTGTGTGTTTTGGGTCGTTGTCATGCATGAGTGTAAAGTTACAGCCTATTATACGCAATCCTGATGGCACTGCATGATTCTGGAGTATTGCAAAATAATTTTCCTTCCTCATTACACCCTGCACTCTGCATAAATCCCCTGTCCCCGCAAAGGAGAAACATCCCCACACTAACACAGAACTACCCCCTTGCTTCACTGTAGGCACAATGCAGTTCGGGATCACTTTTCGGTTTTAGATCTTCGGACATAAACTTCTTGGTTTTTCCCCAAAAACCTCAAACTTTGACTCGCCACTCCAAAGCACGTGTTTCCAATCATCTAATGACCAATCTAGATGAGAACGGGCCCACTGTAACCGTTTTGCTCTGTTGCCCCGACGTAGTAAGGGTTTTCGAAAGGCAATGCGTCCATGAAGGTCCGCTTGTCGAAGTTGTCGTTTTACCGTACTCGCCGAAACTTGTTCTTCACGGCCGCGATTGACTTCGGCTGCTATTTGTGGCGCTGTTAATTTTCTATTGCGTTTGCTTAATAATACAATTCTCAAATCTTCAGCTTTTGTTGTTTTCCTAGATGCTCCAGGACGAAAACGATTTTCTATAATTCTAGTTGTCCGATATCGCTTTATGATGTCATTTACTGTTGAACTTCTCATATTTACTTTTTCAGCAATTTGTCGCCCCGAATATCCTTCTTCAAACAGCCTAATGATGCGTGAACGTTTTTCTACACTGGTAGGCTTGCCACGTGCTATTTTGAAGTAAATTTTCTTAAAACTTTCGCGTAAAAACGACAGATGCACACCAACACACGTTCAGCAGTAAAATGAAGCAAATTTATATCTTTACGCCTGTGATAAATAAACAAGAGCGATACTGCGGTATATTTCCTAAATGTATTGTTCGTTAATAATCCCCAAACGACTCGTTTCAAAAGATCAGTACTTCCGAGAAATTCTTGGAATGATAATAAAAGGGACTTTATTGTGGTTGTCGCAATATTTCTACTTTACATAATAATTTATGGCTTTAATCCCTTAGAAAAGAGTGTATACTTAATATTTTTCTAATTTTATGTATTAATAATTGTATACAGTGTGATATAATAGATTTTTATTGTATGACTGAACTTCACTGAACGGCAGTGTACATGTATTGCCTTGTTTTCAAAGAAGAACAAAAGGGGCTAGCGCCTTCGACACTAGGTATTTAATTTAGGAAATCAATATCATTTGTAATGACAACAATCATTCTTAATTGCCAACAATAAAACTGATGTGTAGTCAAAAAAGTACAAAACTCTATCCAAACAAAGTCCGCAAACAAACAAGAATTTCTGTGGTCCAACTTCATGTATCAATTGCCCGTTAATAATTTCGTCGCGAAACTTCGAATTACCTTTCTCTCCAATCTACCATTCGCTGAGCTATCTGGTAAACAGTATATTTCTCGCTTCCGTTCGCCGTCGGATTTCCGAAGAAGAGGGAATATCTGAGAACGAGGAAGCGTCGAAATTCAACTCGAATGTTTCGCAAAGACCCAGACTTCTCCACTGGACGGATAATTCAATATAAGTTACACAAGTGGTGCAATCGATTGGATTGCGTCGGGTAGAATACGCGAGCGTGCCTTATTGCGAACTCCGATCGCAGCGTTGCTATTCAATTGTCAAATATTAAATGGTCTACATTACAGCATTGTTATTATTTTATCGAACTTCAGGCTTCCCACGTATCGATTCCCCTTTGGGATATGTGTTTGGAGAAAGGTAGTTCCGTCTGCTAGAGTTGACGAAATATAAATATTGAACTGCGCCATAAATAATATAGTTGAAGAGCGATTATTGAATTATCTGCATTGGGTAATTTTTTAAATTAAAGCTTTCTCTTGCTCTTTTTCTGCTTTAGAGCGAGTAGCCTTATCAGCCATATTAGCGAATGTTTAAAAAAAAAGAAAAATGAATATAAAACTATCGCAGTCGAGACAAGCGCCTAGTTTAAACCGATGCACATATCGGCGGAATTGTTCCAACTGCAAATGGTGACTGGCACCAGTATACTACAAACTTCGTTGATGCACGCAATTTTCATTTTAAAGTTTGGTTGCTATAGTTGACAATGTAATCCACAAACGATCACAACTTTACAAAAATCATCATCAGAAAGATAGGATCAAACAATGCATAAGTTATCACAAGGAGCAGTATCACAAAGTACTATAAAGAACACAATAACTTGATAGCCTATCTAATCCCGTTATTCATTCTCCGTCAAACGAATAGCATGGAAATTTAAAATTTTCTAACCAGACATCAGTTTCCCCATTTCGCATGCAGCAAATTGTTTTTTTATGCGTCGAATTACGTCCGTAGCTGTATACATAGGCTAAAGCGTCGCTCCACCATTTCGCCGACTTTGAACCTTTATCGGGAAAAAAGATTAATTTACAAGTCGACAGGGTGGAAAATTAGTAAAAAAAATGCGTTTCACAAAGCTTTGCCGATGTCACTTTACGACATGAATCCTCGAGGGGACGCCTTTCTGTACTTCCTCTGAAATCGGCTATCGATTTTAACGATTAAAACGAATTTCGAACTACCTACGAACGAAACAAATTCGCATTTTAAAATAATCGTTTAACTACAATGTACAGTAAAGATGCTAAATAGACAAGGAAACTGCCGAATCTTTTCGCAATTTTATGCATGATTTGAAATAATTGCGCGGAGACCATTAGTTACTTCACAGATATCTCTGCTGACAAGCAAATTGCCTGTTGAGGTTATTTATAATACCCTGCATCATTGTGTTACTACATCGTCGACAACATTTATCCCATAAACCCTTCATCGTTAATCACGAAATATTTCAATCGTAATAGATAGCTGGACAAAAGACAATTCTAATTTTTGCTTTGGGTCATTTTAACTTCTTTTGTAGGACCTGTTTTATACTTCATTCTGCCCTTTAAGTTTCATTAACTCTAACATTGGCAACATGAAAATTCAAGACAAATAGAAAATTTAGAGATAAGCAGTCTAAAAGGAAGTATTAAAAAATCTAATTACCGAATCGGCCCAAAAATATTTTAACAGAGTGAAAACCTTCTCTCAATTCCCTACGCTTTTTCTATGTTGCAAAATAACTGCAATAATTGGAATAAAAGTTAAAAAATTATTGATACGTATCAAAATATTCAATTTTGACCACGACACTGTAAAAAGTCCCGCTTAATTTTAATTTGAAGCATATGAAAGAACTTTTCTAAGCATCGCCCATATTTTTAAATTTCAATATCTAAAAGGTAGGGCCACATAAATAGTTACAATGCAAAAACAAGTAAATTGATAAAAACCATTTAAATGAGCTAAGAAAATGATCTTAAGAAATGGAAATACACTGGCCGCAATTAAAAATGCACCGCCAAGAAATTTTTACAAAACAATATTTATTAATACAAAAATGCTTTTACTACTTATAAACATATAAATGAAGGACAAGTCAACAAAAGAAAAGTAAACAAGGTTCGTCTAACACGTCTTAAAAATAGTCGTAATAAAGGCCGGCAGTGACAGAAGCTCATACGCACTATTAGTACGTAATGATTTTCTACGATCGATAACGTTCCACCACTGCTCCGTTAAGAATGTTACCGACTGAAGCCAGTGTTGCACAATCAAACGCTTCAAAAGAAACTGTTCTCGGAGGATGTGCGCCTGAACCTGCTCTACATTTGCATTCCACAGGTTCCAACACCGTAACACAGTCGAATCATTACGATTAAGTCTACGCGCAATTTCTTGGAAACTAACACCGCCTTCATTTTCATTTTAATTGTTTTTAAGGTGCACCTTCTCGTCTACGAGGCATCACTCACAGTTGCTTGAAACACGCGTTTTACTCATTTTTGTGCAACTATCGGATTGCAACTTTTGTAAAAGCCGGAAAACAAACTAAACCAATGCAATGTATGGCAAACATCATTCAAGTCGATCTTCAGAAATGCATTTATAATATTTTAACGAAATACTCCAATGATTTAGGGATGGTGCATTTTTAATTACAGCCAATGTATTACTCTGTTTGCAACGATACTTTACTATAAACAAGCTTACAAGCAGTATCAACTGATTTTTGTGACTTTCGCCCTATAATTGTTAATTTTATTGTAAGCACACATTAATAAATTGACCTTTTCGTGATCAACAATCGAAAAAACTTATTGAATGGATAATAAAGTATTATGTTACTTTTTTCTTTTTAAGAATGACTAATTATACAATGCTCTATAGCAAATAAAGGCTTTAATAAGCTGCTTTGAAAGCTATACAAAATTGGCTAAAAAAAAGCTCCAAATAATACTCTGAAGCGCCAGGTTGATCCAAGTAGCTCGCTGTTGGCAAGATAATCATAACAATTGCTAAAATATCAAATCTCAATCTTAGAAACATTGTTTTAGTGACTACATTCTTCATATTTTCATTCTTTATTCTCATTATTTTCTCTTATCTTCACATATTTAATTAATTATTGCTACTTATTCACTTATTACAAACGAATACATTTTCGACTGAATTAGTTCAGCCTTCGCCTACGCAAAAAGTGTACATCAACAATAAAAATAGAATACGCCATCTTCTGAATCTTGAGAGCGTAGAATGTGCTGACGATTGACTACGCCGAAGTAAATATGTCAAACTTCCGTACCTATTCGTATTTGTTTTGTTACTTCTTTATTGACAAAAAAAGGGACAGTTATTAGTATCTACGTATTACTCCCGTAACCTACATTCGCTAACTACCCTAGGAGATGGCGCTATCGTACAATATTTAGCTGTTACAACAGTATAAGGGCCATTTTATGCTGAATTTATGAATCGTTTATGTTTAATGAACTAATTTGACCTAAGACATTCCCAATAACTATATATACCTGTGTTAAGCATAGTTCTTCATGCGAAAGAACTAGTTGAAAATATTTTCCTCATGGTCAATAGTAGTTTCCTCCTTAGAAGATTAAAGACCATAAAATTTAACTACATGTTTCTAGTTCTAGCTCTTTCTAATTATGCAGCAACAAAACAGATTAATAAAACAGAGAAATAACGCGACCTATATCATTATCGCAATAGCAATGGGAGACGAATGTATCCAGGTCAAGGGTTTAATGGCGCGGAGAGTATTTATTTAGGGCTGGTTCAAGTACCGAAGTCGGTTAAGCTACTCTCTGCTAAAGTGTTTCCCGTCTAAATTGTTTGATCTGACGCAGTGGTAAATTACTCGTAAAAATATGCGCATTGATTTTTCAATGTATTCTCTCACCTAATAAATTTAATGTATGAGATTTTAGTTTGATCCACACTTTTTACATTTGAAGTAACTCTGGCTCTAACATTTCAAGCTAAGAAAGAACATTGTACAAAGGATGATTGCGAATGCAATAATTGGACAATAATTGAGAGGTATCGAAATAGGTTATTAATCATGAAAAAATAAAACACATGCACTTAATCTCAATTCCAAGAACATAATTCAATCAGATTTTATGGCTATTTAAAACTAACACCGATAAGCTCCCACTACAACCTATTAACGTTGGAAACCAATTTGATTTATTAACTGGCTCGCAGTTCCATTCTCCTTTGTGAAACGTGTAGCGGGGTGTCGGGAAGTGTGAGGCGAGGCTGGCTGCCTAAATTCCCTCCCAATTCGCGCGTATATATGCCTAGTTATGGATTTTCAGCCCCACTTTGCGCGAAACGCACGATATTTCTCAATCGGCCGCCAATTTTCTCCCGTGCACATTACCTTGAAGTTTCCTCAATTTTCTCATTCTCGCCTACCCGGCGTTCTCTTCGTTTTCCCTTAATCACCGGCATTCCATTCGGTTTTATGTCACACGTAGATCTGGCTGCCGTGCACGAACGGACGTGGAAGCGGAGGGAAGGGGCAGTCGGAGCCATCGTCGTTTTGCGCTGCGGAAGAACGTGAAATATTCTACGTAACTCTTTTCCACTTACCTACGTCGCATCGATCTCTGTGGGACTAGATTTCCGCAGGCTACGCGGTTTCTCGCTCTCGCACGAGTACGAGCAGAAGCGCGAGCACGGTCGCTTGAGGAATGTACTACAGAGGTGGAAGTATGTATGAGTTGGCGGCAAAACGTACCCTCTTCAATGTTAATTAAAGGAAATTCATATTAAAACAATTATTAACGTGTAAATGTGTTCGTGTTTCGAAAACATTACAAGTATGCGTACGCCAGATTTAATTAATCGGTATAGAATAGTTACGCTCTTTAAAATGTTTAAATATTAACAGTAGCAAAAGTTGGAATTAGCAGTTCCATATTTAACCCATTCAGTCTAAGCCTGCAGAAACGAGTACACTTTCCGTGCGCTTCACGAAATTAGCAGAGACTAGACAGAGTCGTGTTTTGTCGACTCCCGGAGAAACCTGTGGGCAACACGAACCCATTGTCATGAGACGAATAAACACGAGTCTGTCTAGTCTCTGCTAATTTCGTGAAACGCAAGTCGTTTCTGCAGGCTTACTTCACACCTGATTTAGTGTTCTCCGTAAAAGAAAGAGTACAGATCTGTTTCAAATTTTTAACAAAAATTGTAGATGGAACTATATGTGTAAAGCTCAATTTTTTCTGGTCAAAGACTGTACATGCCTATTTACTGAATCTCACTCTAAATTTAAAGATAGCACTAATATGCTCCGTTTTCAAAAACGGTGATCGTGCAGACGGGAAGAACTGCAGACCTATCAATCTAATCCAACTTTTCCAAGCTTTTCAGGCAGATACTTTATCAAAATCTGCTCCCAAAGCTAAGGTCATATACTAACTTCGCTTGCATTACCCAAGACGTTGCAGAAGAACCTGATCGTGGAAAGTCGCTGTATATGACGTCCATTTGACCGGACGTTATAAACACCGACTTTTCACGATTATTCGACTCTGTTGATCACGAAATTTTACTTCGGAGGTTAAGCTACTTCTCATCTTGCTCCATAACTAACTGGAAATAAGATCCAATTATGTTTACCACGATGGATTTAAAGCTTACGCGTATACCTTGGTCGTAGCGCAAAGCTCGAACTTTGGACCACTTATCTTTAACATATTTATTAATGATCTGATGGTTTTTCTTCCGTGCTACTCTTGAGCATACCTTGATTATTTAAAAAATATTGGATAATGAGATTCTCATTGCTCGTGATATTGTCACAAAGAATTTAGACGTGACCAACTGAATTTTGCCCAACACATTTAAGATGTCTGTACACCTGCTTCCAAGTCACTTGCTACTTCTTCAGGTGAAAAAATTAGACCAGAGATAAAAGAACCTGACTGCAGAGGAGTACTCAAAAGAGTATAATGTTATATAAAATCATTATAATTAGCACCATGATGAGGAATGGTTAGCCGATTGTGACGGAGCAACCTTATGTCTGGGTTATCCTCTTCCTAACCCATTTAAAATTGTTTTTGATTTTATACCTATGAGGCTCTCCTCTTTCGGTTGCTGGGGTTTTATTAGGTAAATCCATCTCCAGCCAACGGTAATCCCTGGGGAAGGGCTAAATAATCCCTCTTGGTTCCACTTTCCTCAGCTTCTAAATATCCGTATTTTTAATGTTTTCTTTTTTACAAACACGTATAAGCCTTTACCATAATTTTGCAAATTAAATATAATTTTGTAATAAATTCGGTAGCAAATGCCCATATTCGACGATTGCCGATATTTCCTAATCTCATTATATTGTCATTCAGAGAAATTCGATACCATAATTTCTTAGACCCAAAATATTTATTTTTATATTGGGCAGAGTTACGAAATTGTTGGCGATTTGCGCGACAGGAGGGTGTCGCTTGGTGGAGAGTCGCAATGGGATGTCAAGCGGTTGGTAAAAACAGCGCGACGTATCGAGAAAGAGTTATTTTAATTATTTATTTGAGATAACCGCAGTATTACCTCTAACTAGCTTTATATAAAATAATTTTTGTCTGTGAGTCCTTCAACAATATATAATTCCTTCTGTGCAAAGAAGGCGAAGACAATTCCATCAGCCGGGAAAGTTATAGTGACGATTTTTTGGAATTCGCAATTGATTAAATGAAGATGACCGGTTACGGTACGAATTGGTAGGCTATGCACCAAATTCACCAGATCTGGCCTCTTGTGACCTCTTTATTTTCCAAGCTTGAAAAAATTTCTTGGCAGAACGCGGTCACATCAAATAAAGAGGTCGCTGCCGAAATACAGGCTTATTTTGCAGAGTCCGACAATTCGTATTATCTGAATGATTAACATAGATATCATACGATCCTCGCACATAGATAATAAATTTTTAGTTCTTTTTGTGCGATGTTGAAATAATCACAGTAAACTTAATTAAACTATGGGTAATTCATAATGAATATTGCTCCTTGTATCGCATGCTAAAAATACAGACAAAATAATCCACAACAAAAACAATACAATAACCTAACAGATGTAAAACTTTTAATGAGTTACATATGCGAACTATATCGTTATGAACCCAGACTACTAAAACAAACTGGATTGTCGTTTATATGAGGTACGATAATAATAAAGTTACAGTTACAGCGGCTTCATATAATTGGCTTTTTAATGAATAATGGCTGTATTTTTTTGTTACCGCTGAACTTAATATTTCAACCATTTCATCCGGTACTAATAAAGGGCAATAAAGAGGTCCCTGCGAGATTTTCACCGAGAAAAATTTAATTCATGAAAATAAGAGGTTTTGAAAAATCTCATTTTTACGTTGTCTAATTTTACTTATTGGAACAATAAAATGAAATTGACTTGTTCATTTTTACATTTCAGCAAATTGTAATGAGACCATTTTGAGAATAAATGAACTCCTTCGGGATAAATGCTGATTAGAATATTAAACCCGTGGAATCTAACTAAATTTTGTTATTTTCTAAATAAAGCTAAATATAAAATGAACTTATTTATTTATAATTTTAGTTCATATTTATTTATAACTTTAACTCGTTCGAAGAATTCTGAAATTTCCGTTTGCTGAAAAATTATTTTATCCCATCTACTCTTGTTTTCAGGTACACATCCAAATTTTATGAATAAAATTAAGTAATCGCCATTCTGATTCCAATATCCACACCATCATGTGAGTAATAGCACATTCGCTAATACACAATGCATTTTAGAAATATAATTAATGTTTTCATACGATGAATTTTGTTTTGCGCATTAAATAATGTTTACTGTGCAACGGTGTTAATTGCAAACTAAGTGAAAATATCAATAAAATAGCCACTTACATTCAAATCTCTTATTTTTAAATACTGATTGAGACTCTCTTAATAAACTAAGCCCTTAGCTTCTCAGATCAAGCTTCAAGAAATAAAAATAACAATAAATTTTAATACAAAAATGGTAAATACAATGTTACAATTAATAACAGCAACTATAAAATATACTAAATTTATTACTGAGAGTGGGAAAATTTCCGACAAAAGGGATATATAATTTAAATTACTCAGAGCAACAAGTTTGAAACAAATATGAATATAAAAATAAAAAAAAAATAGTATGTCTTGATTGGTGCGGTCCATTGGCGGGAACGCGACAGCGTCTTCTAGCCATCCTGGTGGTGGTAATGACCCTAGCTCGCGGCTCTTCAAACGATGATCAGCTTCACTTTAGACGGTTGTATTTTTCACTCAAATCACTATTTTAGCAGCTAGCCTGCTTTTATACGTTATAACTATGGTTCAATATCACGTAATTTTCCATAAATCAAGGTGATTTATTACCCTTTACTCCACGTCTCGGGCAGCAGGGCTTACGTGTCTTACGGCCTTAGTCGCTGGAAGAAAATTTTTTTATTTCACAATGCTTAGGGTGACATCATTTTAGTTTCTTCGCGCTTTATTCCTAAATAGAATGCACTAGCCATCTCTCACTTTCAATTAAATTAAAAAAATTAAAAAAAAAATTAAAAAAACTCAATTAAATACATTTCTCACGCACTTATCTGTTTTTTTTTAATGTAAGCGGTAAAGTATTTAAAAAGTATGCCTTCAGCATACAGCCGTGAAATAAAAAGTAGACTACAGAAAATAAATACATTCAGAAAATTTAATAAATGAAACCAATTCCATTATGATACTCCAAACAAACGAAGATAATTCGCAGCATTTATTTCTATTTCGGTTACAAATGTAAGGGGTTTACAGAAGCGAAACAGGATATTATCCTCTGCATTATAAGCCGTTCGATATTTTATATCTCCAATGAACCGTTTAATGCATAGATAATGCCACCGCTTACACAACGTTATTCCGCTTAAGCAATACGAGGAACACTTTGATCCCCATCGAGGCAGTATGTTTATCCCCACGTTTAATACAATTATTGTCGTACGCATAATGCCATTGTTAGTCGCAGGAGGATTTCTTGGAGTGATTCGCCACCGAGCAACAGAGCCGGTTCGGTCTTATTGTGATACGGCGAAAGCTCCTTCTCGCATTGTGTGCGTGGTATTTCACGCGTTGCTAATACCACCGGAACTAACTCGGGGAGACATGTGTGTGACTGGAAAGCGAAGGGAAGGATTTCAGGAATATTCGCTACCCGAGATTGTCTTCGACGTTATTCCTATCTTCTAAGCTGATATGAATCTTGCTACTTACCAGCTTATTTCTTCTCCTTTTTTTTAATAACACAATAAACAAGAGAACTGTTTTTAATTAACTTCCTCTAACATGTCTATTTAACAAGCACCTCCATTCAGTGAACACTTGTAAATTTTCAGAATACGTTTCATTGATCTTGTATCAATGTGTACGTCTATTTAGCGATTAGATAGTCATTTTAGTTTTATATTTGATGCAAAATAAAAGTTAGTTTCAATTTGTTTCTTGTGCATTTCGTAACAAAAATAGTGCCTTGCACACCTAAACGTTTAATTTTAGAAGAGAAAATAAAAAGTACCCGAAAGGTTTTCTGTTATGCTATTAACAAATTGTTAGTAAATGCCAAATTGCAAAAAGTGACGCCAAAAGCAGACCAAAAATCTTCCATTTTCGGTTTGTTAAGTTTCGAATCAAATTCTGCACCATAACTATACTGGAACAGTTCCTATAAGATTGCTGGAAGCAACCCAATAACTGAGGAGAAGGTAATGAAGAAGGCAAAACGTAGTGGATTTGACTACGTTTTGCCTGTGTTTCCCTTATCTAACGCCACAGAGATATTCAGCAGCTGAAAAAAAGAAAATAATGAAAAAACCTCTCTGCATACAGCAGTACTATGTGTTCATGAGAGGTAAAGACCAGATAGAACGACATAAAAAGATATACGCCTTTAAACTTATGTGAATTATTAGTATTTTGAGATCATCTCTGCTGAAAGATAGCATTATTTTAATTATCCTTTGCGAGCCTAAAACAAATGCTTTCGCGTGACTTCCTCCTAATTTATTGTGCCCAGTAAGAGGTCTTTTACTTTTTCCCCAGTGTCTAATTTCCAGTTTTAGGTGGCTCTTTTGTAAATCACGTTAAACGTTTGGATCAACAAAAAGCGTATTTACCACTACTTTATCCAACTTATCAGCCTTTTTATTGCCCTCAATCAGTTGGTGACTTGAGTAGAGCAACAATAATTCCACGTCCCAGCTGTCTTAGGTACTTTACTCATTTGTGTATCAGATCAGCCAGTAGCCTTGATGATTGCTTCCTCCTAGGTTCTTCTTGCACCAAATTTTTAATTAATTTTCTGCTCTGGATGGGTTAGTTTGGCACTTTTAAGTGATAGATCCAGTGATGCCAGAGCCAGTTTTGACTCCTTCTCTTCCAAAACCGTCTGTGTGCTATACCCTAGATGATCTTTCAAATTATGTTTTTTAATGATCTTCTAAAGAAAATCATCGTGTTCTTTACAATATATTTTACGCTGAGATTTTCAAAAATTTTCTGATATCGTCCCGGCAACTTTTCTTTCATGAACACCTGGATTTTCTTTGATATGGAGTTTACAGCCGTTCATCGAAGAACTTCTTGTACTACCTTTAAAGGAAGCGAGAAACCTTTCTTTCTGAAACTGAAACACGTTCTGAAACTTTACCTGAACAATATCTTCAGTGTGATATTTTACTTAAAATTGCATCAAGTACCTCTACGGTGAATTTAAATGTTGGAATTGGGTCACCTTTATTGATATTCTTTATTAAAAAAGATGGTGAAAAGTATGAAATTAGGAGATTTATGAAAATTTACTAGATCATAGAAACCACCAGCAGATTTATATATGTATAAACGCCAGCGCTGCCGCCAAATTTTTGATGTATTAACAAATGTATATGACAATATTAGAACGAAAGAGAAGATGCTGTCAACATCAGAATACGAAACATTGTACATTTTCGTTTATCCCAGACAGAAAAAAAGCTAATTTTAAGAGAATTGTAGGCTCGTACGTTTCCGTGAAGTGGAAACAAACCCTAATCTCCTTTCGCAATTTCAAGAGCAATCATAGACGATTCCCTTTTCCTTCTTTGACCCGGAAAAGACGAAATTTACCACATATTTACATTCACATCATCGCCACTAGACCGACCACTTCTCCGAGCGTAGACGCGAGCGGTAGAACAACGCGTTATCCCCAAGTCAAACAAACGGCAACGTTTGAAGGCTAATCAGATCAATTTATATGAACGAGGCAGCCGAACGGCGTACATAAAGAAAATGTTACGGACTCAATCATCTCCCTTTTACAGAATTAATGCTATCGCTGCGGGCGCCTCTCGTCCGATACCGAAAATACAACTCGTAACGTCAAATCCTTATCAGTTTCCCGATAAAATATTTACCGTCTCATTCAGGGCGAATGATATATTTTTATGAGTATTTCTCGTTTCACCAAACCTATCTGCTAGCGGTGCCTATTCTTTTCTGTTGGCGTAGCTGTAACTCTCTCGTGATACAACATCACGAATTGTGGGTAGTGACGACGGTAAAGAGATTTTGATCTGTTAGGGGCCATATTGTTTGGAGTTATGTTTTCGTACTCTATGTATGTAAAGTACGTTTAAAATTGTTCAAAAAATTCTATGAGCAAAGAGATTTATCAATTGAGAATAACAGTTATATTACGTATAAGTTAAGACTTTTCTGTTCTTTGTTGTTAGCAGGAAAAGGAAAAAAAATAAATAATAATAAAAGCATCATTTAAAAATAAAACGGGCGTTTCCGGTCAAGCCGGAAGTAGCATGAACAATTCAAATTATCCCAAAAAATTGTGATCCAGAATAAGCCCCTCAAAATTCATGTTTTTATCTAAAGTAATAAAAAGGTTACAGGGTGTGCTTGTATGTAACTTTTATCGTCATAATTACCGTGTCCAACGTCAGCAAAATTCACTGCACTGTTGTAAAATATGAAACTAGACTATCGTTACTGACACAACGTAGATATTTCCTAGAATTATATAAATCAAAGGCTTTTCATTATATCGTACCACAAAGAGGATTTGATTTCTTATTCTCTTGTCTAAGATCGGATAATGCGGTAGACACTGAGGGGAAAAGATAAAGCGATGCTGTAACTGCTACAAGCTAATTACTCCAAAGGCGAATCGAAAATTCACAAAAGAACTCGTTGCAGAGAAATGTCTTTGTTCCGATGAAATGCCCTAGAGAAAAGTATTCCTCGAAGCCGTACATAATGAGTATCAAGTGTCTTCTTAAGCGAGAAATAAATCATGGACTTTATGATTCAAAAGTATGCAAATATTAACGTAAAGAAACGAAAGAATCGTAGGAGATTGGTTACAAAATAGAAAGGAAAGGTACTTCGAAATACGTAAGGCCCTTGATAGGCCATTAGCAGGCGACTAGATAACAGTGAAGAATGGTCTGAGGAATTAATAGTAAAAGATGTAAGTAATAACATTTCAAAATGGATGCCACGTAATTTGTTAAATAAATAATAACATGAACTACAAGCATCCAATTACGAAAATGCGACGTCAGATAATGATTTGTTGCTGTTGAAAATAAAAGAAATACTTAGCAGAACGCATGTAATTTATTAATCAGTTGTATTCGTAGGATTTTAATATAAAACGGGCACAAATCAGAATTATATTTTTTTTATTAATTTCACTGCATGAACTGTTCTTCACTATTCAGGCTTATAATGATCTGGGAGGACTGAATGATTATAACGGAAGCATTTAAGTTGGCACAAAACAATCGTTACAAGAATTACAATTAAATAACTGATGATCTAACCTGTTTGATCCAGTATAGTCGATCGGTATATGTTGGCCCCCCTCAATTGAATAAAATGGCGACTACAGCACGTAGTGAAACGTCACCTTCCTGTGTTACTCCTACGTGTTCCCAAATGCCAGAAGCCAAATTTAAAAGAACCTAAAGAAATACATGTAGCTGCTCTACCCTGGACTGTATGCGTACAATTCTACTACGCATACCTGAAATGTTGGGCGGTTTTCCATAAAATCGGAAAATTGAGGCTCACAATATATCCGGAAATATTCCAAGAAATTCCACAAACTCAATAAACGATCAATATATAACGATCAGAATTAAATCCTATAAATTGGGAAAAACACAAATACTCTCAATTAAATAATTCTCTTTGAAAATTCTATTCACGATTCAAGATTATTTTCCGACGAACACTTCAACGATTTTACGTGATATCTTTTTCTAACTGTGATATTATAAAAATCATGTAAGTACAAAAAAAACAGCAAAAACTAAGCAACATAGCTGTTATATATCAGAAGACCGATCTTCGGTTGAAAATAAGGATCGACCTAACCTCGAAACAACTGTCCCGGATTAATCAATTAATCTTGTGTAGTGTAGAGCGTACATTTCAATATTAAAAATCTTACAACTCGCTTCCCGATAAAAATTCTTTGAACGAAGATCAAATTCGTAAAACGCATTCAGCCTATTCCAAACGAGGCAAAAATCGCAGACAGCAACGACAATTATTTCTAAAATAAAACTAGAACAAACTCCAAGGACTGTAGAAAAGACAATGCACCCTCTTAAGCCTGTTAATGCCGCCACTGATTATAGTGCTGTATTTTCATATGCGAAGCACCCGCTCATTTTAATGATGTTAAGCGAAATAATGCCTAAATAATTAAGAAGTTTTGCAAGTCGAGGGCAGAGAATGTGAAAATTTCATTATTCTCGTGTTAGTACGTGGCCTGTTTCACGTGCTCTAAGTCCTTCATTCGTCGGCAATTTGCTCTTGCATGACTTCACGTGGAAACACCTGCTTTCAACCGCTATAATTATTTTTGAACGAACTATATCCTATCTTTGAACTTCCTAGGGTTGTTTTTCTTTTTATTCTGTTTTCGACACACATTTCCGAGATAATTAACTAATTTCAGGACCGACTCCCAGGGATATGTGGTAATCTGTGGTAATCAGCACTCCATTCATATTACATAAACATTAATTTAAATCTGTACACGAATCCATGCACGTATCATATATTTATCGTTATTACATATTCCGTTTCTGTAATTAAATTAACTAGATTACATCTCGTTGCATGCCAATTACGCGGTAATTGGCTTCTGGATATTTCGAATTTTATAATACAAACCTTTCCGACAAACAACGGACGAAAAAACTTTACGTCCACATCGTCTGATGTATTCGCAGCGTTTTCGTCTTCTAACTTGCTCAAAAAAAAAATGATACTATTCAGAAGTCTGTGGATTCGAGTAATGTTTTAGGGAAAAAAAAAGAGTTAACATTTTTGTAATTTCCTACTCGATTCTACTGAAAATAAGAAAGTATCCTAAAGACACTGTACGCAATGTTTGAACATGTAAAACTTTTCTGTGGTTGAAATAAACTTGTTTTAATCCGATTTACAAGTATTTTTCGCTTTAACTTTTTTAAAGAAAAGAGAGAGATCTTCAATTTCAATAGTAACTAATATAATATAAAAAAATATAATAATGGCCAAATACCTAAGTTTCCATCAAACCAGCAATTTCGAGAATGATGTTGCGGTCGCGCAATTGCAGCTACAGGCATCATTTTCGTAATAATTTTTTTGCTCTTGCAGGTACGGTGACGTTCTTCGTTTTGAGTGAGATAAAGTCTGGATGAGGTTTTTGGTGGATAGAGACATTTTTCGTCTAGGTGGATAGTATCCACCATGTTTTTTTTGCGCCCAAACAGTACTTAAGACGTTTGATTTTGTTCTCATCCATGAGAAAAGGCCTTACGGCGTTTGAATGAAGTTTAATTAAACCTGATTTAATATGTTTATGCCGTGCAGCAATGGGAACATGAAGAGCATAGCCAAGAGACTTTTGATTCAGGGGTACGCGTTTTACCGCTAATAAATCTAAGATTTTTGGGTTTCGACCAACCTTGGGAGCTGTAAGTGATGCTATTTTGGCACTACTTTAGAACACCATTGTTGCTTAGTTGTAAAAGATGTTGGTAAATGCCTTCTCGAATGTGATTAGGCATATTGGGCTTTTTTGCCAGCTTGTAACCTAAACTTGTGTTCATTAACATGATCAAAGTTGTATGCAGAGTCTACATTATCAGCTATGTTTGTTGGCAATCTACATTTTTAACCAAATACTAATTCATAAGGCACATACTTGGTAGCTAATATACGGCGTTACTAAATGAAAAACACCAAAAGGGTACCCACGTGCTCGGCAATTTAACAACTAAATGTTTGTGTGCATTTGCAAAGACCCCTCATGTTTGATAATGGCAGCTAATTGAATTGGGCTGTGTTATTCCTAACAGTGTAGCTGTTTGTTTAAATAACTTCGCTATTTGTAACGATTTCTTTAAGGACTCCGTAATTCAAAATATATAGGGTGTCTCAGAAATCTAGCAACAAACTATCTAGGTCGAATCTATCTTAGAAAATGTGTTTAAAACCTCTAGCAAACATATGATAGAAATAGCTTGGGATCCGAAATATTCGCTTATATAGGTTGTCAGGAATATGATCCAAAAAGGACAAGTAACAAAAGCAAATATATTTTATTTACGGAGTGACGTGCAAGACACAAACAAATCAGGCTATGTTATAAAAATGGCTCGAAATGTCACAAAATACATCGCCTTAATAACGAATTGCGTACACGTTCAACACTGCAAGTATGTTTCTAACTGATTCACAAACATAGCAGTAATTCCGCTTCTGTTTCAAACAGAAAAGAATCCGACGGGTTCAGTTCCGGTCAGGGTGTTGGACCATTTCCTTCTAACCATTTATGATAGTAAGTCAAATCAAGAAAGGCTCATGCGTGGTGGCTAAAATGAGCAACCAAATTTCCTGCCTAAGCTGTAGGTTGACTTCATCCATTCAACTTGATGAGTCATTTGCCAAAAAGCGACCGAGCAATAGACCTATTAAGTAACTAACAGCAATTCCATGGCAATGTCCTTCAAGAGAATTTTTTTCAGTCTACACATGCATATCACGACTGTTAAACATTCCTTCCTTCGTAAACGCGGCTTCGTCAGTAGAAAGTATGATTTTAGGGAACCAATCATTATGCCGCGTTATTTTAAATTTAAGTTCTTTATTGCTGTTTTTGTCGCGTTTTGTTGATTTTTTGTGCCTTAGTTACTTGTCAATAATTTACGAATTTACCTAAACAGAATTATCTAGGTAAGCGTTAATCTCCGCCGTTTATAAGAATAAAAATGAGAGTTTGGTTTGATTCGAAATAATCACTCCACCCCATTAAAGCCGCAACTCTTTTAAAAGCCGCAGAGAAAAATGTCCTGAACGACCAAACGCCGCAGCACCTATTAGAAAAAATACGGTATGTCAAGTTTTAATGAACAAAAACTGTGGATTTTACATCTTATTATAAAATTCAGTTTTAAAGTTCGATATACATCGCCGGCTCTCATACAAGCAAACACTTTTGTGAAAAACAATTTCTTTTCAAAAATTAATAGTAAAGAAAATTCTTCCACCTGTGACACCTATCCAGCAACACTCTGTATACGTACACACATACATGACGCAAATCCGTAGAATACCTACTACATATATCTACGTCTATGCGTATATTCTCCTAATTAATCGTTTCTACTTTGACAGTAATTGTTTTCCGCCTAGAAAATCCACCATTGACGCATTTCCATCAATAAAATAGAAAAAACGTCGAACGCAAATCCGCGAAATACCGCCGAACGCAAATCCGCACGTTATCCTCGGTGCAATTTTAATGAAACGATTTTTCACGGATCCGTGCATCCCCTACGGCCACCATTGGCTAACGAACAAAAACAAAACGCCAAAACCATCCCGGCAAAAAAGACCGCCGACCGCCGATGATGCTCCGTATATTCATTCGACGCATTTTTATTGTACGTATAACAAAAGACGCTCCGATAGTAGGATCCGACCTACGTCCAATGATAATGATTACGTACAGTCGAACACGTTCGAATCAATATGTCCGAGCTTCCCCGCTGGTCGATTAGGGCACCTCCAAGGGGATTTCGCGTGTCGGTTTAGAATAATGGCCGTATTGGCACCGCGGGTACGCTGGAAAAAATCCTTGCTCCAGACAGTTATGAATTATGCATCACAGTGGTAGCAAAAACTTATTCGAAGATAGGAGGAATGGATGAAGTTTGTTTTAATGAATAATAAACACTATGCAAAGAGATGTAGGGCAATGTTTATAATATATAGCTTGGACGCCTGGCCGCAAGAAATTAACAATTTATTATATCCCAAACGATTCACCCACAACCTCCAAATAATCTAAGCTTGTACATGACAGGAGCTCCGTCAAAATGAATTGCTTACAAGTTCCCACATCCCTTCGTGTGTTATGGAATTTCTGCAAAATAATAATGATAATAATAATAAAAGTTACTAGATTCAATAAGCTAGTCTTCCTACATACCGGATATATGCACCCTCTAATAAATAGTATGAACAAAGCAATATACAGAGATCGGCAAACAGATGAAACCCAGTAAGCATCTCTCAAGTTTATTAAATTCTGTAGGTATAACGAGGACGGCGGGATACAATGGAAAACAACACTAAAGTATCGGCACACTCCGCACTACACCAGCTTAAATATATAATTATTGTTGTATATTATTATATACAATTCTAATTATATAATTCGATCATACGGTTAAAAATGGAGATCCGCGCATCTTCGAAACAGTTGTTCCGGATTAATTAATTAAAATTGTGTGGTGCGGAACGTGCCGACACTTTAATGTTATTTGACTAATAAAAAGGTTTCTTTCATTCAACGCAATAATAAATAAAACCTTGCACATAGGCAATTGAGGCCCGAGGATTAATTATCAAAGGTCTCGATTATAATTTAAATTTTGTAAGAAACTTAATCTTACTTCAGTTCTTACACGCCAATGCGCCCATAAATTTGCAGAAATTTTAGATTCTTGTGAATATCTCGAAAACATGTTTTTTTTTGTTTAGAACATAATTTGGGGGCCAGGGTACCCTTTACCTTTTATATTTTGTGTCCGTTTTTTATATTAGGGTAATTTGAAGTATATTACATAATCGCAAAAATCATGTAAATTATTTTCATATTTTTTACAATATTTTTTTAATTATCAAAAATAAATGGGTCTTTACGTAGAAAACGGTGCTATATAACAAATTTAGACAGCCAAACGTTAAAGATTTATACTATTTGTTTCAAATATTATTGAAATGAGCTAATAAAAAAATATATAAAATATAGAAGGTATAGGGTCCCCCGGCCCTCGTTGTTTATTTTTTCGGAAAATAACTTGCATCATCCTTGTCTATGTGCATAATATACTACAAATTATTTAATTAAAAAACATGAGGGTGTGGAATACTTCGACCCATCGCCAAGAATATAATTTGCGCCATCACGTAATATACTTCAAATTGTCCTCTAAACAAACGAAAAAATAACTTGCATCATCCTTGACTATGTATATAACATACTTCAAATTATTTAATATTAAAAAAAAATTAAAAAATATGAGGGTGTGGAATACTTCGGCCCCTCGTCAAGAATAATTTGTCCCATCGCGTAATATACTTCAAATTGTCCTCTAAACAAATGAAAAAATAACTTGCATCATCCTTGACTATGTATATACATACTTCAAATTATTTAATATTAAAAAAAAATTAAAAAATATCAGGGTGTGGAATACTTCGGCCCCTCGCCAAGAATAATTTGTCCCATCGCGTAATATACTTCAAATTGTCCTTTAAACAAAAAAAAAAATATTTGTTATAATTTCTGAGATATTTACAAAAATTTAAAATTCGTGCAAATTTATCGAGACACTGTATGTACCACGAAATTGGAGGATTTAGCCACCAAAATAATAGTTGTTCTTATACCCTGACACAAATCTGAATTTGCGAATTACCGGTGTTCCCTTATTAGTGCTGCATGCTATACTAAGAAGGTTACTTATACACATCTGTTCAATTTAAGAAGCCCAGATTATTATTCTTAGTATTGTACATGCATCCTATGGATGAAAAAAACTTTATATTATAAAGATGTTATTATTGCAATAATTAAATGTTTATTATTATGGAAAGGTTCGTGTATAAGCGAAATAATGCTGCAGAAATGAAGACGTGTAGATAGAATCTCTCTGTATAGCATTATATTTTGCTGATTTAAATACCAATTACACAATTTCTATTATTTCGATGCATAAATCCTGCAATGTTCATGAAATCCTGAAAACGAACACCAAACGGAGATCAAACATTATTTTAATACACTAAGTGTTAGTGTAAATAATGTAAGTTAGTAAATACAATAGAAAAACTACGTTAACCTAACAGCCTTTTTTATTAATTCGTCCAATGAATGAGTTTATCACTTTAGTAAATTGCTGTTTATTATATCAATGAACGCATTATGTTTTTTAACATAAAAAATACATTTATTAGTGTCTAATGAAAGATTCCTAAAGTTTGTTTTGCTTTTCACAAAGTAAGTTAATAAACGAGTATTGATTATATTGATAAACATGTTTCAATTTGATAAACCTAGTTCGTTGATGTAATAAATTTATTAGTTAATATAACAATTTTTTTTATTGCTTTAACAAAACGAAGTGTAAGAACACGATTTATTAATTTTATTCTATAGCCAGAATCACCTGCTCTCCATTTACACTAAAATGACTCACAACTAGAGACCCTGGTTTCTCCTTCGCTGAAGGTCCGCTGGTCGCTAAGTCGTCGCCTTCGCCGTGATCGCAAAACTAGATGATTATCATTTAAACCAAAGCCAAACTATTATATACATAAGTAACTCGAAGTATAGGGAACAATGATTAATGATAAACCAACATTTTCAGGTTTGCGCTTTTTCCATCTTTTGGTATATTTAGTTCAGGACGTATGGAATGAAATAAACGATTTAAAAACCAGCGCTGCCGCGTCTGAATGCAGTATTTTATTAAAGTATTTTAGCAGTGTTTTATTAAAAGCAATTTCCAAAAGTGCTCCCTCGGCAATTATTCAAGAGATGTCACGAGACAGTGGTCGCAATAAAAAATTTATTTTAATACTAAACTTGCCATAGCAACATTTGAAAAGTACGTGTGTCCAACTTCTCTTAACTCCACGTTAACGGCTACCCGGTAGGTATACACCAAAGTTGGCTATTAAATATTGTAATCCCTCGAAATTTATGTTTCATTCATTAGACGTTTATAAATTCAGATTGACTTAAGTTCCTGCCCAAAAATTCGGTAATCAAATAAATCCGCCCGAGATCGGCGTAAAGATTAAGGGGGAAATTGCGGAACTCGAGCGCAAGGAAGAAAAAAAAAAGACTTATTGAAAAGAAAATTGACGCGCGGATCCTTTGATTGAAGTCTTACTTCGGTCCTAGCGGAAAGACGCTACGGCATCACCTTGTTCGGGGGAAAGGAATGGTCTTGTAAGAGGCGCACTGCTGGCAATGCGAAAAGGCGGTGTCTGTGACGTCAGCTCCAAGTAAAACACGTTAATCTTTCCGGCTCGGCCGATTAAACGCGGACACGGTAAAAAAGTTTCGGCACGTTGAGAAAATTTCCGAACGTTCCCCATGAATGATAGCTTTTCGTGCATGGTTTATTATGCATGAATGTCTTGATTTATTTGCATAGTGGCTGTTGATTAATGATTGCGCAGCCCAGATACAGGTTATTGTTATCGTTACGCTAAATTTGCTTCAAATTTTTTATTTACGAGAAAAAAAACGAATATTGGGAAATAATGCTTTGGAAGTAACATGCAGAAGTTCGGTCAACAACAAGGTACCGTCTACCAGGTCTACGAAAATAAACAGAATATCACGAATACCATTTAGAAGTTACCAAGTGACGTGTTTGAAAAATAGCTGGAAACTTGGGCAGAAGAATCGGTTCAGTTCAAGTCAATAGAAGAGGTCGTCTAGACTGTATGACAAAACATAATTGATGACTTCACAATAAGACAAAAAATTCTCGGATGTTATTATTATTGAAATGAGGTGGCTCGTAGCGGTTTCCTGCACTGCGGTCCAATTGACTTATTTTGCCCTCTAAATATTTTCTTAATCCCGTAGGACTTCTATGACCTTTAAAAAGTCCACAATTTTCTTCGGCTCTAGGTTTAAAAGCTTTCCCTGGTTTATCTTCCGTGCCCTTAAACCATTTTGTAGCTTATAAGTTGTAGACGAGCTTCCTCTTCCTCCTCGCATGGTCCCATTTTGTGTAGATGCTTGTTTAGTTGATAGTGACCAGTTACGGTGCTAGTCCACTATCTAACATTGTGCACAGGAACAACGGATTTGCTCATGCCCAAAAATTTCTCCGATTTTTCTTTTAGAGGTCCTACCAGAAAAGCCTTCGAATGAGCGTTTCCTAGTTTTTCTTCCCAAATGTTTTTCATGCCACTGATATATCTTTCTTTAAATCTCCGCCTTGCAATTAGCCGTATCCAAAGGAATGCTGCTGTTTGCTAATCGATCTACCTTTTCATTGCCTCGGATACCCATACCAGTTTTAACATATTCTTTTCTCCGAGTATTTTCAGTAATGGAATACATTCCTGATCTTGCTTCGAACGTGCTTAGAGCTTTTAAAGCTACTTGGCTGCTTGTAGCTATTATTGTGTTCCATTTTAAATTTCTGACGCTCTGGTTAGTTAATTCTCTATAATCGCTATGAACGAATTATGAAATGCATCTATCCATTGCTAATCCTTATCATAAGAGATTTTCAAATATCTTTCGAAGTTTTTAAATTCAGCTTCTTCCCTTGTTTAATCATGTAAAAGCTGCAGCACTATGACAGTAACGTTTTATCCGATCTCAAATTTAATTATGAACCGCCATTCAATCTTGAGTAGTTTTGTCTTTCGTAGGGGGCGTAACGGTAGTCTTGTTCACTGCGAAGGCCTCTATACGTTTTATTAACGCCGTAAAATGCGAATCCTAACCTATTCAACTCCCCTCTTTTTCTAACGCGAGCGACGGAATGCGCCCGTTTAACACCTAACCATAAATTTCCGAGTTCCAGTTTTAAACGAAACGGAAATCCCGATTTGTCTCCTACGGTTTTAACGCTCCAGTCTTTTACAACCTAACGCGCGCCTTATCCACCGTCGCCCTCGTCATGATTTTACGTTGATAGTTTAGCTTGGTGTGACAGTTCGCCGCCACCCTCGACACACAGTCACTTATCTTTCGACTGCCGACCCGTAGCCTCCCACTCGTTATCATAGCACTGTCTACAAGTCTGCCTGGACCCTCATTAATACTATTATAATGACTGGTTAGGTTAATCTGGAATGGCAATATTGTATATCTGTTGAATGAAGATAATTTTGGAAAAAAAAATGATTTTATGCGCAAATAAACAATTTCTCAATAAACTAAAATATGGACACTTCAAAAAAGTGACTTTATTGGTGAAGATGAATGGAGGGAAAGAACGCGCAGTAAAGTAATACATAGACGTTGATTTCAGATCGGATATACAGTCTTCGACAGAAGTGGATAGATACGTGGTTACTTAAACATTAAATAGGGAAATACGAAGTGTCGTCTTTATATTTACGAAGTAGGCATGAAAAAAAAAGATCAAAACAACAATAAAAAATTATTTTTCGATATAGGCCCCTTGCCTTTGAACATCATTTCAATAACATCTCTATAATCCATTTAAAAGAAGTTCCTTCGATTTGCCTGTCTATACACCTTTCAACAACCGTTGTAACTTCGACATCGCCCATAAATTTTATTCCTCATAGTGAAATTTTGAGACAAAAAATAAAAGGTGGATGATCGATTTCTGGAAAGCCATATTCAGCAACGACAGGTCTTGAAAATCTTGGCTTGTGGACTAGGACAGGATACCTTGAGTCAACTCTCCGCGCTTTTTACTTTAATAGAATCTCTGAGGCGATGCAAAGAAATAGTTGCCATTATTCTTCCTGCAGAAGAGGTGACTTTAAACTTCTTGGGAGGATCAAAATGATGGACCCAGGTTTCATATCGGGTGACAAATCAGTTGATAATTAAATCTGGATCATCTTCACATATCGCCAGAATCTGCACACGCGTTTGGAATGGCGAAAGCATTCGTTGGAACCATCTTGCACCAACTTTTGTCATTCCAAAGTATTCGTGTAGAATTCTGAAAACCCTAGTTTCAGTAACATCAGAAGTGATCACATCAACAGGTCAACCTGGACGGAGATCATCGTCCATCTATTAAATTAACTTAAACCAACTTAGAATATAAAAGAGAAAGTGGTTACATAACGAAAATTCGTGTTCATCAAGTAATAAATCAGCTAGCATATCTCGCTGCCAAATCATTATTTAGTGAGGAAAAAATTAAGGTATTTCTTCCTAAAGAGATGAACAAATGTGCACGCCTTTCTATCATAAGGTACGGGATTATATACAAAGGCAATTTGATAAGTAAAGCTTCTCTTAAAGAATTTAAGCGTATGTATTAGTGGTGTGGAAGGTACCCTTGAATCGAATTGTGCACATCTGTCCTGAATTTAATTTTATTATAAAGGTATGGCGGTTGGTAAGTGGTGCCAATGCGATAGAACAATATAGCTGGATTCAAAAGTCTCTACTTTTCAAGTTCTTTTAATTTGCGTGAGATATAGCGTCTACGTCTAATGCCAAAGATTAAACGTAGACGAGAATGTTGAACTTTTTGAATTTCAAAAGTATTACTGACTTCTGAAATAGCAGTGTCACATAAGGCATCATACAAATTGACATTGGATAGAACGAAAGGCTTTAGAGCCATAGCAGCTGTTTTATTCTTTTCAACAGTTTTTAACACGGAGCAGGAAGGCTGAACGCGGGTATTAACAACAAATAGCAGTAAAAAGAAACCTGTAAATAATAAGAAAAATAATCGATCGTTTCAGGAGTTATGACAAACGAGTGAGGAAGGGACCATCCCCAAACAATATGAACCATATAAACTTTCCATAATCAAAGTTTCACGCAACGAATTATCTATTTTGTCATACATTAATTAGAGCTTTAGAGCTTCCTTTTCTTACCTGAAAGTTTGAAATTATAAAGTGTTTTCAACCAAGCTTTATACGCTTCTGAAACTGTTAATTCTCTGAAAATTTATGATAGTTCAACAAATGAATTTCTATTACAGTTTCTCACGCGCTGATTACGGCAAAAATAACGAAAAAGTACCACGATGTAATCTTTTGGCAATAGAAGATTTTTATGTTTGTATTTGACGAAAGTCAGCTAATTTAAAGACAATTTAAAAAAAAATCCAAGGTGATGGGAAAACTATTACTAAACTCACATTTGAAACCAGAACTTTTTAAATGATCAAGTTTCACTGCAGTATTTTGATCGTGCATTGAGAAAAAGAGCTTTCCTTAAGCAAGAAAATGCATCTCCTGAGAGTTTATCGAAAAATGTTAAAGTTTTTATCTTCATACAGCCACCCATGCATACTGTTATAGTTATGTTAACATGAAAAGCTGCTGACATTAGCGCCATATAGAGTGGCGTTCAACCAAATTCTGATCTAGGAATATCTAGTATCGTTAAGCCGTTCTGACTTTTTTCAGTTTCTTCGGTAGCTTATATACCTCTCTTTGACGCTGGCGTTTTATTAGATGCGTTCTAAACCTTAGTTTTTAATGTGACACATTCCAACAAACATGTATAAATTACGAAAATTAAATATCCCGTGGTAATAGGTCATCATGTCCACCAGAAAGTCTCCATATTCGCTAGTTGGCAATGCTCGCTAATATAAAGACGTTAGATCGCGAACTCGCATGGTATATTGCAGCTGTAATATGGTATTAAAGGAATAAATTTAGTTTATTGTATTTATATAGAACACCACTCCAATATGCCCCGCTTAATTGGAATCATTTTTGGGAGAAGACCTATTTGACTGTAAGTGATTTATTTTTAAAACAAGTGAAATGTTAGTGATTTTATTTCGTTTTTTTTTAAACGTTACTATTTTGTTATTTACCCTTTTCAAACTGCCGAAAATATGTCCTCCAGATCTACTACCGTGAAAATTAGTCATCTTCGTTTAGAAGACAATTTATTACTTTTTCAAAATTACATTTAAGACATTTGGCCGTTTCAAAACGAATTAGGTCTGCAGTAGCTTTCGAAAGAGTTTTAACAGATGCTTCGATGGATGCTATAATTTGTTCTACTAGGATGGTTTTTGGGAAAACTGAGAAATTTAGGCCTTTTGATAATATAGATTCCTCATTGTTAGATAATTGATGCGATGAAAGATATTCTAGCTTTGGAAATCTGCTTATTGCAAGGTTTCTTAGGGGTAAGTTTTTGAAACGTGAGGAGATGAGCTTGAGATGGTCAGTTTGAAGGTGTTGTCAGCTTGCGTAGATGTGATTCTGACGAAGAAACACATTGTGGGCGAAACGTCAAGTTTTTATTTTAACAAAAACGACATGGCACGGTTCAAACCTGGAACACGTTTAGTTTCAATTCACTCTAGCCGTGGAAGCCTACATTTTTATTTCAAACACGTGTCTTATAGTTTCTGTTTCGTAAAAAAACGTTCCTTTTAAAATTAAAAATTAATAACGTACATTTAAAAAATGTTGGGCATTGTCGAAAGCTACGTCAAAAGCCCTACAATTCCCAAAAGCTATACTTGCCAGACACAGTCATAATCAATCATTAGAAAAGGACGCCGCTAGTACTTTTGGACACAATAGACCGCATATTACTAAGTTCTAATTTAGGATTTTCACTTATACAACCACATCTATTCACCTTATATACCTTAATCTCACGACCTACATACATCCGATCATATGATTATAGTCGATCCGTACAATGGCTTCGAATACCTAACTCGGGCGCTTTGTAAATTTGATACCCAGAAAATCTATTCGTGTGATTATATTGCAGGAGCACCGATAATAATATATAATTTCACGTCCTATAAGGGAATCGAATTTGAAATTCTATTAAAGCGATAGCCGATGGTAGATGCAGATAGGCGTCGTGAACCTTTTCAGTCGACGGAGCCAGAGACGCAATGATCAACGCTAGCCCGTTCACATCCAGAACTCGTTCCTTATCGCCGACACTACACGGGAGAATAATGAGCGTCCATTACAAACTGGAAGATTTCTTTCAGTCGTAAGCGCTACGCTTCGTTTCGCCGATAAACTAGCAGCACGAATTCGAATCGGGGAGTAATTTTTAGGGTGCGTCCTCTCGTACGTGAGCTACGCACCTCTTACTATCTCCGCGAGGCAGGAATATTTCGCAGCGAAGGGGTGATACTTTCCCTCGAAATCGTGTTTTCCATATACACGAACGAAGTGGTACTTTATCGGGATGTATATTTTAGAGGAACGTGCCTGTTTTCCGAAACAGTTCGCGATTTATCTGCTGCTAAGTATACGATTAGGGTGTTTATGTATCGTGTTATACCGATAAAAACGATACCCTTGGTGTATACTCAACTTTATCTTATTGAACGGAAATATTTCAATTCGTATTTATATTTTGTTTTCTTTTTTCTTTTTACACATAAAGAAATACTTTCATCCTTCCACGTAAATTGGGAAATGAATTGAACAGAATTAGCAGTAGGTAATCGATTGCCTTGACTTACGTCTATCAGCCTTTACTGTGTCCTATTTGCATGCACTATTGTTGGGTAACCAAATCAATACGACCACAGCGTTGCTTTTTTGGGACGAAACGCTATACATTGTTTGCCCAGATGGCTTGTGTGATTTATTATTACATTACACTTGCGCGTCTACGAAGCGAATATGACATCAGGACGGTCGTCACTCCGTTTTATCTGCGGTCATCCAGATGTTTTACGACGAATGCGGAACATGGTAATGCGGTTGACACGTTCGCAATAAACGGCTCGACGATAATGCCTTTCGGATTTCCCGTCTCTCCACCTCCCAGCGCCGGGTACTCCTCGCCATTTATTGAAAACCGCAAGACGGGCGGGACGCGTTTTGAACCAGATGAAATATTTACATCAATGGAAACGCTTTACGTCTGAAAGCTTTTCATCTGCGCGTCGGCAAAATGGTTCATTGCTTTCTACGTACATTTCTCCGCTTCCCACGAGCTGTTCATATCTCGACAAATGTGGGCAGAAAATAGAATGGTGTAAGTTATAGTAATCGGGAACATTTGCCTTTCCAACAGCTGGCAACTTTTGTGTCAGTCTAAATTTTAAAAATTTACGTTTGGATAGCAAAAGAATGAGACGATGGCCAAGTTATAGTTTCGTAGTATCTATCAATACGGATTGGCTTCGGGACTAGAAACCCGTTGAATTTGCACTCGTTTGCCTAAATAATAATAATAATAATTGAATTTTTTTGGCGCCCTAGAAAACGTTTTAAAATGAATTTTCTTGGTAGCAGCGACTTGGTTTTTAATGAACAATTAAATTATAAATACGACTTTACATTTCGACAATAAATGTATTATTTTCCTCGTGCATATTATTGTTTTCTGTTAAGTTAATCAAATATCCAATCTAAAATTAAGTGTAACGTTAGTTGTACAATTTTTTACCTTTTTTGTTACTTACGAAAATAACAGATAACTTTTCATAGGTGGCAGTTCTGTGGTTGTCAAGTCTGATTAAATGTCTGTCACCTATAACTCTGATCAATTTTACAGATTAAATACTTATTTTATACGGAAACATATACAAGGTGAGTCAGCTACGCGGACTCGGAAAATTGTGCGTTTGTGAAAGGAGATCTTTCCAAGTGGTTCTATGTGGGTGAGTTTTGAAATTACGCCACCCAGAATCCTTCATCTTACACGTTCAAATTTTCGAATGCCGTGAATATAACGAAAACAGCAACGGAGCATTTTGAATTTGGAGACGGCAAGCAATAGCCCTTTTGATAATAAGATGGTACAACGTTAAACTGAGAAAAAAAAACAACCGTCTCACATAGTAGTCTTTTTTTGTTTGTTAAATAAAAGTATGCATTTATATGAATATAGGACATATGAAAACGGGGCACTATACGCCGTCAACATTATGACGATGAACGGTCAGCGTTGCAAGTTCAGGGATTTCACCAAGACGCATTATTCGCCGTCAGCGTTGTGAAGATGATTCTTGTCAAGGATATCGCTATAAACCGTCAGCATAAAGGTGAATCTCGCTCAGAACAACGACAAAACCGTTGCAAGTGTTAGAGTGAAAGATTGCTACTGAAAGAGGTTCAGCGCTGGCTCAAATACCCTAGCGGTGGGTGCCGTAGACCTTTTTTTGAATGACGTACTGTGCAAACACCAATAAACGAAACGAATAAGCACTTACTATTCACAAGAAACCTATACGGGTTTCCAAAAGTTTAATAAAATAGATAAAATAAAATAAAAAATGTTCAAGATGTACATTTTATAAGATTAACATAAAGCACTGTTATAATAAAATATTGATTCTTTCTTTTCAAATAAAAGTACTTTGAAATTGTGACAATCGGCGGTTCGTCATGCAACAAGCAGCATTGATAGGATGATGGTACAGCGGCATGCAAAAGTTGAACTGAGAAAGAACAGCCATCTCACATAGTAGCTTCTTTTTTGTTTAAAGGTAATCTATAGGAATAATGTTTTTTAAATGAAAGTATGCATTTACATGTATATAAAACATGAAAACGGGCGTTGCAAGTATAGGGATTTCACCAAGACGCATTATTGGCCGTCAGGGTTGTGAAGATGATTCTTGTCACGGATATCGCTATACACCGTCACCATAAGGGTGAATTTCGCTCAGAACAACGACAAAAGCGTTGCAAATGGTACACTGAAAGACTCCTATTGAAAGAGGTTCAGCGCCGGCTCAAATACCCTAGTCGTGGGTGACGTAGCGCTTCTTTTGAATGACGTATTGCGCCACCAACACCAATAAACGAAACGAATAAGCACTTACTACTCATAAGAAACCTATACCGGTTTCCAAAAGTTTAATAAAATAGATAAAATAAAATAAAAAATGGTCAAGATGTACATTTTATAAGATTAACATAAAGCACTGTTATAATAAAATATTGATTCTTTCTTTTCAAATAAAAGTACTTTGAAATTGTGACAATCGGCGGTTCGTCATGCGACAAGCAGTACTGATAGGATGATGGTACAGCAGCATGCAAAAGTTGAACTGAGAAAGAACAGCCATCTCACATAGTGGCTTCTTTTTTGTTTAAAAGTAATCTATAGGAATAATGTTTTTAAATGAAAATATGCATTTTTATATGGGTTTTCTTACTTTTTTGCTACTGGAAGTTTCATATTATTTATTTCTATAATTATTACACAAAATTAATTAAAAACACAAAATTATCGCAGACTGTCTCGTTTGCAAGGAGAGTGATCGAATAATGAAATGACTAACTCTCTCAAGTACCCTTCTATGAAAGAAAACCAGATAGTCGTAATAAAATCGGATCAATGGATTTAATAGCTCCCAATCAAATATTAGCCATTAGATTGCCAGTACTCTTATCGATATAATTAAAAGGGCACATGTCAGATAATGGTGTATGTACATATTCTCACATAATGCTGCCGACCCACGCTGAATTCGTTGTAATGTTGATGGATGTTCTAGGGATAAGGCATACACATTCGCCATTTCGTCCCCCATCCAAAACCATAAAGTAAATATTGATCTTGCCTATCCTGCTCATTGGAAGCGACGAAAATGCGAGCGCAATGACACAGCCAACATCGTAATGGCTTTCGGTCTACCGTCTCGGATCGCCGCGATTAATTCGAATTTAATAAGGGTAATAATATTGTTTGCGGGACAACCAGTGCGCACCGTTTTCTCCCCGAATCATTATTCAATTAGGGCTGGGATAGCAGGGCGCCGACAGCCTACACGTTTCAGTATTTATTTACGAATTTACATATACAGTCCCTTGTAATTGGATTACCCCCGCTAGGTGTAGGATGCTCTTCAGTGTGTAAACTTTAAATTAATTAAGCATAAGAAGATAATTTCTTGTCGTGCGACTGATAGATGTGCAGTGCCGCTTCTGTAACACTAGTGAACAACGTTTTTAGCATTTGTTCATTGAATGAAAATGAAAAGCAGGTCATTACTTTTTCGTTTAAAATTCAACTCTTGGAATTTCACTAACAGTTCATTAACAGTTCACCAAATAAATGGTTAACCAACATATTTGGGTACCACCTTTTCGCCACTCTATCAAACGAGCTCCATGCAGCAACCTCGAGTTCATTAAAGCTGTTTTCATAGACAAAAGATACCAAAGATGTTGCTGTAGCTATAACTAATGAATTGAAGAGTTCAGTACAAAAACGTAATAGTATACAAGGTGTTCCTCAAAAAATAAACTTGTATCCTCAGCTCTTGTCTCCGATTATTCCTAGAAACAATAACCAAAAAAAAGCAAGGTGAGGAAAGAAACCGCTAACCAAGGCGCACACTCATTAGCGTGACTCCGAGCGTAACCACGTACCCACATCGCTGTTTTTTTCACGGCTTATATCACCCTCCCTCAAGAACAAGAAGCCAGGTATATCGTTTGGTGCCATCTAGTGCTAAGAGATACACGGGTATGTCGTCTAGAAAGCAACAGAAAAAAGCGGATACAGTTCGCCAATCCACCCCGAAGGATTCTTAGACTGCTTAATTAGAGAGAGTGCCGCACCTGATTGCTGGGGAGTAGGTTAGGGAACTGTACCCACTCTTTGTCACTAGATGGCGCCCAGAGATATATCTGGCTTGTCGTTCTTGAAGGAGGGTAATATAAGACGAGAGGTAAATACTGATGTGGATAGAGATAATCTCGGAACCACGCTGATGGCGCCAGGTAGGCAGAAGCATCTGCTCAGATTGCTTTTACCACGAGTGATTCCACCAATACGTTTACTATAGAAATTGCTAATAAGCACACTGTCTTATGTTTCTGCTTAATTCCGTGCATTACAAAAAAAATAAATATCAACAGATGCATTTTGGTTAGGTTATGACAAAGCAAATCAGTGTTCTCAATTTTTAACGCTAACCGCCATCTTGCCCATTTGTCAATATTATTATATTTGTATAGGCCTGGTCGTAATTATTTTGAAGTAGGGAAGAGAAAGATTGAGTTACAAACAAACTTAGTTGAGCGACCGTGCAAAGGTTAACAAAGCTACATGTTGAGGCAAGCAATCTCTTCATGTACAGCATCCATTATTGTATTATTAAAAAAACTATGTTTATATAGCCTCCAGTTTACGTTTTCTATTTGTGCTCTCTTTATTCATTAAAATTAATACAGATCGTATTTTGCCTCGCAAATACTAAAGTAAATTTTTTTTTATGTAGTGCACGCATATGAATGGTGCTACTTATCTCTATCCACTTTTTTTAGAAAAACGTTATCTCGCATTTATGAAGCTCTCTGAAGGTTGTTTGAACTTTAAATGTTAATAAACGCGTATATGGACCAACAGTCCAACAAAAAAGTAAGCAAAAGAAACTAGAACAGAGTAATATTTTTGAATACATTGAAATTGAAGTGGTTAGTCATTTTGAAAGAACTTTTCAAGAGTCGGCAGTATTTTAATTATGGTAGACAGAGTTACATAAAATGCAAAATAATATTTAATCAAGTTAATATTTGTGATTCCCTTAGGTTATTCAATTAAATGTACTAATTTTTGAGGTGAGGTGAGGTTTTCAAGGTGACACTGGTCGCATCGACAAGATTTTCTTCAGGAAAAACATAAAAAACATCTTCAAACTCTATTTCAAACTGTCAGACAGCTTTCCTTATCAAACACCGCAATCTTCTGGAAGCCCCTGGTGTCTACAAGATCTCGTGTTCGTGCGATAATGTACATCGCTGAAACAAAGCGACCGGTCAGCACTCGTGTTACTAAGCACGTGCGTTCGCCGCCGTAGCGTGTAGCAGGGTTCGCGCTGGCTGAGCATGTCCTGGAAACTGGCCACCAAATCCAATTTATCGTCTTATCTGGCAACCCTCATTATTCTAGTAGGAAAATCCGTGAATTTATGGAACTGAAGAATGACGATATTCAAGTGTGCATGGCAGAGCCAAAAGGAACCAAGTTCAAATGCAGAATTTACAAGCAAAATTAATTGAAAACTGAAATTTTGTAATTTCTATGATCTATATTTAATTGGTGATTAACTTATAACACATTAGAAAATGCCTAGAGACAATTACCAAAAAGAAATGCTAAAATAGCTTCCTCGTGATGTTGATCATTTAGGGCAAAAGCAATGCAAGAAGAGAACAACCACAGTATCCACGGACGTGTTTCTGTCTATCCGGCATCTTCAACGTGATTCCGAGAGTGTTTTTATTCCGCCTTGTGTTGCTATTTGTCTTACAGTTAATACCACAACATTCGAAACAACGAGTCCGACATCGCTTACCCTCTAGTACCAACAAACACTTGCCTTTCAGCAGTTCTTAGACTGCTTAACACGAGACACGAGAGTGCGTGCGCAGGAGTGCTTTGAGAAACTGCACATCTACACGATTTCCACTGGCTTAGAAAATGCTTAGAAACAATAACTAAGAAATAATTTTAAAATAGCTTCCTCCTGGTATTGATGGAATTATTTATGGCAAAAGCAAAAATACACTATCCAACAACGATACAAGTGGAGTAAAGACACTTTCGGAACCACGCTGATGACGCCGTGTAGGCAGAAACATGTCCGTGGGTAGTGTCCTTGCATTGCTCTTACCGTAGAGCTATTCTCTGTTATTTTCTTCATTTAGACACACATCTTACTTCATATAGAACCAGCCAGAGGTACGAATGGTGGAAAAAATATCACCAGAGCCCGCATTAAAAATGCTAATTGCAGAAGAGATGAAAGCAACCATTAATTAATTCATATTCCTTGGCGTGCGTACAATAGCTAATGCTCTTTTAATTGCCGTTTTTCACACGTTATTGTTGTGGCTATACCGACGATGTTTAATTGCAACAATGCTAACATGGTATCATAAATCACCGTGCACTTCCATTTTTGCACAGTATATTTCATCGTAATTGAGGAGTTTCATGTCGGCGGAGTATTGATTCCTGGCTTTTTTTTTAATTTATCTGACCTATAAATCTCCACCATTACATACGTTCCCCGACCGCATAGGCATTACTCTCAGTTTAGAAACGGCGTATAAGAGCTACTTTCGAGTATTGTACATTGTTGGGCTTTTCGGCAAAGGAAGACAAATTCTCTTATAGAGAATTTCGATGTTCGGAAATGTTTCATGCGAGTCTCGGCGATAAATCAAAACTTTTAAAAGAAAAATTACGAATTCTATTGGAAAGAACAAGTTAATGTTGTATGGTGACTTTCTTTGCAAGATAAAATTTAATCTACAAAAATTTTTCCTAAAAACTAACATATTCCGTTTGTTTGGAATTCCACTTATTATTTTTATTGGGAGAACGATTAAATTTATTTGTATTTTAGAATCCAGTTTTTATTTGAAATATTTAGTTTCCTATTGATGATCATATCTAAGTAGCAATAAGCCACCTAAAAAACAAATATTTTTTTATTAAGAAAATTATATTTGTCTTCGATGTAACCCTTACATATGATTTATTTAAAATAAATATAACGATACATTAAAACCGTTTGTACTGCAATGTTGTAAACAAGGGAAAAATTAAATTAAATTAAGTCGAAATTAATTAATTCATGTTACGATATGTAGCTCCAGAAGTGTCTCTAGTGTGAAGAGACTATAACCACAAGCTACATACAGGGTTCGGCAAAAGTAATGCGTCAGTTTAATATAATCTTTAGAAAAAAAATGTTATTAGCAAAATTTATTAAACAAGTTTACTGTTATTATTATATTCCACCATATGTATTTTTTTAACGACTTCTTATAGTAATAAAAATTAAACAGTTGCATTCATGGTGTTAGAGGGCTACTCATTCTTACTGTTATCCTACGCATCAGCAAAACATTATTGACTTTACAGAATGTTGCTGGGTTTTAATGCATTGGACTTTTTCTTTGGGGCAACTCAAAGAGAAAAATATACAAGGAGGGATCTCAAAACTTAGAAGATTAAAAATGAATAATGAATGCGAGATACAAGCCATATCACTTAATGGGCATCGAAATATGCTATTAAATTACCGAGAAAGAGAGAGACTAAATAAGTCACAATCGGAGGCGTAACCCGGAGATAAACTACCAGTTCACCTACCTGGTGAAGACCTCAGACGATGTTCCTAATTCTGTGACGGACTGTCTGCTAGTAGTTAGCAGTTTGCTTCGCGGCTTAATTCAGTGGAATGGGTGGGTAAGCTCATAAAGGCAGTTAGATAATCGGTATAGGGGACCAATTTTGTAATTAACGCTGCGAGCCTAATATCGTTAATTCGCACCGAACCGGTTGATGAGGAGGACCATTCGATTAATTATTATATGATTAATTAAACTTGTGTGGTGCGGAGGTTGCCGAAATAAATTCGTATGTTCACACACCAAAACTTCACAACACAACAAAAATTCAGTAATTCGAGTAGCCGATGTTACGCACGTAACGGCGCCCAGGTTTCTTATACCTCCAGTCGGAAGGACGGAAGTCCTGGTAAGTCGCTGTTGGTGGCGTAACTGCCGGAACTAACTCAACTATGCGCCTTTGCGGTGATTGGCTATTAGATTGCATTGATAAAGCGCTAAATACAAATCGAACCGTCTGCAATTTTTGAGAACATCTAGGACACTGTTATGCCGTACGGAACTTCCATTTGACTCTTTAATTTTTGTATTCTTGCTTAAATTTTAATTTTTTTTTCAATAAGCTTTTTAATTTAACCTTGCGAAAACACTGCATATGTTACCATTTAAAAAGATATTTTTTGTAACCATAAGAAGTCACTTAAAAAAAAATCAAAAATTGAGGAAAATAATAGAAAATAACTTGTCAAACAAATTGTGTTAATAACATTTTCTCCAATAGTTTATATTTGCAAAGATATTAGATTAATGTGTTACTTTCAAAGAACCTGTATATTACATATACGAAAACCATGTGGAAAGGATGTAACACACAGCACAAAGGATCGACGACCTGTTGGTTTGTGAGGAAAAATACCGAAGCTTATAGGCATATGGAACAAATAGAATTTTAACCTTAAAGATTGTGGAATGGACCAGCATGGCAGGTAGGATTCACAAAGGATTGTTAGCATAGTGATGATGTGCACCTACCATGCCTTACCTTGACTTCATTTTGCTCTGGCTAGCAGCCAGCAGAAGCAGTGGAGGATTAGCTTTATTAAATAAACTGAATGCGTACAGATTGTAATGAATTCCCCTTAAAATCCCATGAAACTTCCATGAAAACTAATCTACCATATCATATTTAATACAGTCAATCTGTGTATGAACAAATTGGTAATTTTATATGTTCATAGGTGGAATTCTACCAGTGCATGCTACCGAAAATTACGACGAGTTAATTACATTTCTCATAATACATCCAATCCGCTATTTACCTTCATGCCATAGATACGACGATACCACGCTGCCTAATAAGTCTGCTTCTCACTTTTCATCTGAAACTTCCAACGATATTACGTGCTAACGTGGCGCAGTTACATAATATTTATCTCTCAATTTTGATCACACTTTTATAACGTGTTACATAACTTCGATATCGGAGCTACATCCAAAACAACCATAAAACAATATTAAAGTCTCGGTATATCTACCTGCCTATCGCTTTACAGCTTCGCGAAAGACATTTAGAACTCACTTCGATAGAAATTTCATTCTGTGAAATAATAACATTCCGTCGCCTACTCGATCCTCTGGCAGAGAACGAAACAATTATCTTCAATGGACGCGTTATAAAGCTATTGGTCTAAGCGGCGAAGAAAGGGATATTGTGGAAAGGAAAGGGACCGGCCGAGTAATGGAACTTTGTAGTTGATTAAATTTTCATAATGAATATTATCTTACTACGGGATGCAGAAATACATTCTGCTAGGTTTATACGGGGCGGTAAACGCTTATATGGAATTAAATTAGTTTTGAAGTTATTTTAGAGATTTATGAAACTCTCGAACTGGACAGAAAGATAGATCTTCTAAAGGAAATTTGAAGTACACAGGATGATTCATGCAAGTGCAGTACAAGATAGATGTTTTTTTCTACACCCTGCATATTTTTTTTTTTTTTTTGTATGTTGGATGAGCTGACTTCAACGACCTATAACACATAATTTAACTGATTCCTGATTACTTAATTGCAGGAATTAGAACTACAATATTTTTGAAATATTTTATTCAAGCTAATTTTACTATTTAACGTATTAAATGTTCGAATTCTTATCCGTTTACTTGTTGGTAAAACTGGAGATGAAACATTTCTTATTTCTGTTTCTATTCTTTCTTTTAAATCATCAATGTTATCTGCCTTTGCTGCACTTCTCTGAGACTGCCCAACACAGACGAAAGTCGAATGGCGTAAGCTTTGGTGACCTAGTTTGCCACCTAATAGGACCTTCGCTCTATCTATTTATTAAGAAAGGCTTCATTTAGATGGTTTCTTACGATGAGATATTGCCTCATTTTGCCGAACCAAAGCTTTTTTCAAGCATGTCATAACTGCGGGAGCTTTTTACTGTGTAAGTTGTTTGTGTAAAGTGTTCCATGGCCTTATTACTGTCACTCCCTCGCCGTAAAGGGTGAAGCGCAGTTAATTGTACCCCAACTGCGAATGGTGACGGGAGTGTACCAGATCCACTAAGAAAATTTGTTGATCCTAGTGGCACCCGAACACTGTCAAGCACAGGTCCTCTTACCAGTGGGTCACCGAGCCGTTAAATGTAAATTTCTTCAGCTCCAATAAGAATTATGCAGTTTTCCGATATCAAATTCCTTTCTATAAAAATTGGACCAGTTGGAACAGAAGATTTCAGCCCGACTATGTTTTAGTAATCATAAAAACAAAATATCAATACTGTGGCTGAACGTTCGTAAAAATTACTGCAGCCATATTTCCTTAACTGAAATTCAGGTACCCAGCCGTGATTAAATTTTTCCCCAAAGGAGATCTTACTCCCGGTGAAATTAAACAACGATTAGGTGGTATGTAGGGCGGAGATTCACCTTCATATTCCACGACAAAAGAATGAGGAAAACAATTCCGTTTGGGACTAGAGAGCATCGAAGACGAACCACATACAGATCCACCAACTGAAATGCTTTCTGAAGAAAAAGTCGTCCTAGTGGAGCGTGGTGTTGACAGATATGTATTTAAAGGTAAAAGAATTGTCAGGAAAGTTAGGGCCTTCCGATACAGTCATACGACGCATTCTACATAAACATCTCCACATGAATATTTTATTTATTTCCAAATGGATACCCCGACTTTCGCTATCAGCGCAAAAAGAGCAACATGTAACTTGTACTGAGCGATTTTAGAACCTCTGTCGTAACAACCAAAAGAAAGTTGTTCGGACCATTGTTACATGGGATAAAAACAATAATCTTCATTAATATCCTTTAGCAAAAGGAGAGTTAATGGAATGGCGTACGAAAAATGGCAAAAGAAAGCAAAGGTGGCGCAGTCGACCAAAAAAGTCATGGCAACAATCTTCTGAGATTCGAAGGGAATCTTTCAGTTGATTTTAAGGAAACCAATACAATGGTAAACGATGAGTATTATGCCAGCTTACTGCATAAATTGCCCGTCGCTATCAAAGAAAAGGGATCCTACCAATTAGCGTTGTAATAACAAATTTGTAAAGATCACCTCTAGTAATTCCGTTATTCGCCGTGACTTTTTTTGTACATTGTAGTATGCAATTAAAATAAAATTAACTGCGTTAACTATTAGGAAGTGGGCTATTAGCTATTCACAGGAGCGTACTATTCGATATTTGACGTGTTGGATAAGATATTAAGTGAAGAAAGCATGGCAGATTTAACGTACGTCAGTAGTTAATTAAGAATTAATAAAGACAACGATCTTTCTCGAGAATCTAACTGGTTAGATGAAGATGTTATTTCCTTCATATCTATAAAAATCTATCGAACTTAGCCCATGGTATAGTCCTCTGGTATTCACAGAGACGACCACCAAAAAAGTTTGAGGAACTATCCTCTATTTTGGAGGTATTCCAAAGAATAATTGTCGCTTGCGACAAGAAAAGATGAAGTAAGCGTAGTTCGTGAGTTGATACTTGGGATGCACGCATCCTCGAAATAGTTTTTCCGGACTAATTAATTCCGGAACAGCAAGATTAGGCGATGTTACGAAATCTAAAATACACAAACGTCCAATAGTGTAGAAATCGGATAGACACAACATGTTAACATTTTTCAAATTCTATAAATTTGATTTTCTAGTTCATTTCGCAGTATATTTTACAATTTAGAACAAACTTTAATAATTTGACTTTTATCTGTTTTATAATAACTCTCGCCTGTTTTTTCTATATTTTCTATATTTACATAAGTCGTACTGCTGTGCTAAAACCACACATTAATAAATCCGTTCCTGGTATTCTTCCTCATGACTTTCCTAAATAAGTATTCGCGTAACTTTAATAAGTAGAAAAATATGAAAATTATTCCTTTTCAAAGTACCATTACGCGAGCTAATGTTTTATGAGTGACACGTTAAATGCCTTTGTTAAAATAACAAAGTATAGTAAAACCATATCTCCGTATATGAAGCGAATCACGCAATCGACTCATTTGTGAACCTCTTAAAAAGTCCGTCCATATGAGCGGGTATTAAGGAAATAATTCTTTTTGATTATTCGTTGTCGTACTTGAGAATTCTGCCCGTTTTGTTAGCGAAGGGTACAATTAAGTTCAACTGCGGCGCCATTAACTTTTCAGTACGCGTCTAAAAGGTTTAACTTGACGAGGGCTGCGTGAATAATTCATTATTTATTGTTGTTTTAATTCCGTAACTACAGAGCTTTCTGGATGTTATAAGCAAATGCTTTACCGTTAGAACCATTTTGGTAACAATACGTAAGAGATGATACTATATGAGAACGTAATATATGTATACGGCAATGTTTTATTTGAAATAACATCCAATCGGGTATCGTCGTACGTATGTATAAAGGAAAATGCGTTTAGTATACATTTGGAAAGTTTTCTCCCAATGGAATCGAGGAAATTCAGTACTAAGAGATCGATGAAATTGCTTTTCTTCTGCAATATGAAATACCTTGTGTGTGAGATGCAATTTCTGACAGCTTATCGGATTTTCAGTCTCAACAAATTTATCGTTACAATTGTATAGATGAAACGAATGAAAATATTTCCTAGAGAAAATAGCGTTTGTTACAGATTTCAACGTTTTTATAGACAAGAGGAAGTTGAATAACTTCCAAATAATTAATTTAATGTAATGTAAAATTTTACAACTTCTTGAATTAACGTCAGCATTTTTCGAGGGAGCATGTTGACATTTGTAAAGTGGAAAAGGTGTTGGAGATAAAGCATATCTATAGCAAAATTGATGCGCATTTCGATATAGAAACAATGTGAGAACTTATGCTAAATTTGGGCAAGTCACTTTTTTGGTTATGCGCTAACAATAAGTAAACAATACTAGGGTATCGACATAAACCGCGCCACACTGGTTTAATTAATTAGTCCGGAAAAACTATTTCGAGGATCCCAAGTATCAACTCACGAACTACGCTTACTTCATCTTTTCTTCCAGCGAACCTGTCTGTGTCGCAAGCGATAGTTCTTCTTTGGAATACCTCCAAAATAGAGGAAAGTTCCTGAAACTTTTTTGGTGGTCGTCTCTGTGAATACCAGAGGGCCATGGGCCAAGTTCAATAGATTTTTATAGAAATGAAGGAAGTAACATCTTCATCTCACCAGTTAGATTCTCGAGAAAGAAACTTTTTGTCTAAAGCACTGGTTCGTATCATCGTTGTCTTTATTAATTCTTAATTTACTGGTGATGTACGTTAAATCAGCCATGCTTTCTTGACTTAATATCTTTCCAATACGTCAAATATCGAATAATACGCTCCTGTGAATAGCTAATAGCGCACTTCCTAATAGTTAACGCAGTTAATTTTATTTTAGTTGCATACTACAATGTACCAAAAAAAGTCACGGCGAATAACGGAATTACTAGAGGTGATCTTTACAAATTTGTTATTACAACGCTAATTGGTAGGATCCCTTTTCTTTGATAGCGACGGGCAATTTATGCAGTAAGCTGGTATAATACTCATTGTATTCGTTTCCTTAAAATCAACTGAAAGATTCCCTTCGAATCCCAGAAGATTGTTGCCATGACTTTTTTGGTCGACTGCGCCACCTTTGCTTTCTTTTGCCATTTTTCGTACGGTCTAGGTCATTCCATTGACTCTCCTTTTGCTAAAGGATATTAATCAAGATTATTGTTTTTATCCCATGTAACAATGGTCCGAACAACTTCCTTTTGGTTGTTACGACAGAGGTTCCAAAATCGCTCAGTACAAGTTACACGTTGCTCTTTTTGCGCTGATGACGAAGTACCCATTTGGAAATAAAGTTATTCATGTGAAGATGCTTATGTAGAATGCGTCGCATGAATGCATCGGTAATTGCATTAACAAAAAATACCAACATTAAATAATAGAATCTTCCATGTCGTAATAGAGTTCATTTCGACACACGTTTGCGAAAAAGTACATATTTCGTATGTAGAATAGAAAAATACATTTTATATACAGTTCTTGGATAGTCCAAGTAATTAATCACCGTAATTACTTGCAGACTCTACGCAATCAGAAGCACTCGAAATAATTTTATAAACAACCGTAAAAGAATCTACAGAGTTAATTAAGGTAATTTACATGGTTTACACCGGCATTGCATTCAAATGATTCTTTTCCGGAGAATGATTCGAAATTAAAAGCTCAGCAAATGGAACTAAAATGGAAATATGCATTATTTATTGCGGTGTACGCGCATCGGTGTACACGCTGTTATTGTGGACGTGGCCTACTGTAAAAGTGCAGTTTTACGTTCGGTTACCGGGCGTCCGCGAATATCCGCGCCCCGTAAAAAAAAATGCGCTAAACGAATTTCCGGGTTTTAGCAGGACTTAAAATTTATGGAGCGCGACGCTGAAAACACATACGCCCCAACGTGCGCCCGGAGCTGATGCCGTAAAATGGAGTTGTATGTAGTTCGGTTTTTTGCTCCCGATGATACACATTAACATGCCATTAATTAAGGAAGAACAACGGAATAATTCATTGCAGATAGATGAGAACGCGCGTTCGCGTTGAACATACGCGACCGAACGTTTTTGCAATGGTGGCATACATGGCGGCATATATGGTAACATCGCAGCGTGGCGTTATATCCCCGTAACCGGCTTAAACCGGTCGGTTACACCGCGGGAGCAATTTATTCCGACTGCGGCGCAGTTTGTTTTCGCGGAGGGAAACAAAAACCGGCACATCCGCTCTTTACGGTTATTGCATACTTTAATATAATTTAGTTTCGGAACTGGTTTATGCAAATTTCTTTTCTCCTGTACAACCGATAGCAGACACTCTCGACTTAATTAAGGCCGTGAGTTATATTACGATGGTCTTCATTAATTAAAGACATTACGCTATTTATTTAAAGCGTGGAGGTTTGTAATATCGACTTTAGATGGAACGCTTAAGTAATCAATACGAAGTAATATACAGGTAACCCTAATTTGAAATTTTACGTATATAGAAGTAGGTAAGGTCTCGAAAAATTAACCACAATTCGAGAACATTCTATCGGATGGTTACATAATGATAATAAAGGATAACATTTATAAATATTATAGGATGTTGGGGTTCCTAAATTAATTTTCTAGTTTGTTTTTGAATTTAGCGCTTACTTGTGTTACATTTAGCAATGTTTAGTATGCAGTATCCATCGAAATCTTGTTCAGAAATGATAAGAAAATTGCTAACACAAGCTACAAACAATACTTTTTAAACTGATTTTTAAGTGGTTTCTTTTCAATTGCCTAAAGAAAGAACGATGATTTTGGACTACGTTAATATCCATATAAATTGCCAAATCTAATTTCTAAAAGGCATTGTTAATTTTGGTTTGTAAAGTTATTAGAACACAGCCAACTAAGAATGGAATTAAGTGGGCACGATCATCGAAAGGAAGTATGAACAATCGCATAATCCATAGTAGAAATGTCTTTCGGGTGATGTCGTGTAGTTAATATTTTACTTGACGTTTCGCTGACCATCCTGTCAGCTTTTTCAGAAGATTTCTAAAGACAGTCTTTAGAAATCTTCCGAAAAAGCTGACAGGATGGTCAGCGAAACGTCAAGTAAAATATTAACTACACGACATCACCCGAAAGACATTTCTACTATGGATTACGGTCGTGAAAGCCTACAGTCAACAATCGCATAATACATTGGAAATATACTAGCTACTAAATCGTCCATGCAATCGACGTGCCAGTGCTAGGGGAGACAAAATACGCAACGCGCCGAGGATGGCGTTAAGTAGGCGAACAACATTATAAGAAAAAGATCTTTTGAATGTTTCGAAGTTATGTTTTGGAGGCGTCAACAACCTCCTAGATCCAATGTTGATCGCCTGCACAACGGTTCTAAACACCAGATATCTCGGCTTCTTATTATAAATGATCTTATAATAAAAAACGGATGCCATATATAAATCTTAGGCATGTATTTTGTGTCCGTTGTAAACGCATTCTATCAACATTATCATAGCATTATTGCTATGTTAAATAATAAATAGTTAGGAAAAAGTTAAGGTGAGAGAGCACAAGTGACTCAGACAATATTTTTCTTAGGTTTAGGTCCAAACAATCCTTACAGCCATACAAAAGCTTTAAATTGTAAAATGCTTTTTTAACAACAGAAGACACATGTTCCTTAAAACACAATCCAGTATCCAAAATCAATATCAAATTATGGGCACTCTCAGAATGAGGAAAATTAACATTATTAATTACTATTTTAATATCATCCAAAACAGACGCCCTAGTCTTCTTCCGAGCAAAGACCAGTACAGAAAATTTTCTCGGATTAATAAATAAAGAGCGTCGTGTAGACTCAGTCACAATCGAGGCCAGATCAGAATTGATTTTAAAAATACTGTCATCCACAATAATGATTGAGAAAGAGTAATAGAGTTGCGTATCGTCAGCATACATGTGATAATTGCAATATTATTAGACTTTTCATAATATTAGATGTATAAATGGTGTATAAAGGAGGTCCCAGTATACTACCCTGTGCAACGCCCGCTGCACGGTTGAAATGTCACTCACACAATCATAACGCACATGTTGGAAGCGATTAGTTAAGTTAATTATGGAAGGAATTTATTGTTTCAGGTGTATATTCCGATATTATGCATAACAGCCAAGAGGGTCGAGAGCATCGAAGGCCTTAGAGTAATCAAGCAGAACCAATATCCATATTAACCAGCAGAACCATATTATCGGCAATGCCCCTGAAAATATCATATGTTACCATAGCCAACGCAGTAGCACAGCTGAAACCCTTCCTAAACCCTGACTATTCTTTCGGTAATATGTCGTCTTTTCCATTTTTAATTTTTATAAATTTTCATGGAAAATCGCGCGGAAGCTCTATTTTCAGCTCTTCTTTCCGTTATTTGTTCCAATTTTAATGAAGGTTATAGCCTACCTAACACAATAAATATCAACTCACCTAATTCGAAGCTTAGCCAACAGATGACCATAAAATAATTAAATTAAATAAAACATGTTACGCAGCCACCAAGGTTTACCAATAAACAAAAGAATTCGCCATATTTTTGGAAAACTGTCAAAATAGCCTGGAACGAAATAAGTATTTTTGTCACAAAGGACGTAAGTGCAGGTTTGCAGTCGAGGATGTCGTTTACAGGCTAAAGCAAACAAGAAATCTGCAATACATACAAATCTTATTTGAGATTATGTTCTTAACATAGATCGAGCTTCAATTAACAATACTCTGCGCAGAATATAATTTTTTTCTCAATATACATTTTTATTACTTCCAACACATTTACCAATTTTCTAATTTCATCGACCTAGAAGCATCTACAATATCTCTTCCTCTCATACTTTACACTTGCCTAAAAAATTTTTAAGCAAAATCTTTTCAGACCATACAAAGAATATTTCGCCATTCATCCGATATTTTTATAAATTTTAATTCATGCGCAACAAGTAGAACTCCTTTTCGTTCAATTTTGATGACACAAGGCTGAAACTGTAGTTTTCCGCCCTGTTACATTCACCATATTTAACCATAGATAAAAATTTACGTAAACCTATGACCTCATATTATTAATTTTACTAGGTATAAATATCTTTTGTTATGATATGTTTCAACGAATTAGCTCTTGTTCAGTGGTGCAGTGATAAGGGGATCTGCGTCTGGATGACCAGAATTAGGCTCCGTATGTTCGCTTCACCCTTTACGACGCTATGGAACACTTTACACACACAAAAGCTCCTGAGATTATGACAAGCTCTAAAATGCTTATGCACCCCGTTGGGCCATCACTACACAAAAGTGAATGAAATGGAAACAACCGCAAATAACAAGCACCAAAGCAAAATTATACAAACTCCTATTCACTTCTTACAAGAACGTGAAATGCTCGATACATAACTTAAACGCGTTTCTCAGAATTAAACTCGACGGATGTTCGCATTGAAGTCAAAGAAATTAGGAATCTAAAATTATTCCGCCCTAGAGATTTCATTAGCGTTTCTCAGAATTTGTATATTTGGGTCAACCCACAGATCCTATGAAGTCGAGAAATCAGTAACGTAATTGCAGTATCTCAAGTCGCATAATAAATTATCTTTATTCAGTTTACTTTTTGACTGTATTTAGTAAAATAGATTTGAACTAGTCAGCAAATAGTGCGTATGTAATATTCAACAGATTTAATTATTCGAAAGGGAAATTTGGAAATGTTTCCAGGAGAGTAGGGTTTTCTGAAGAGAAATTGTCAAATTATCATGTTATATACGTTACACACGCCAACACCTGTAATTTATGTTCGAACATCATAAATTATTACGCGCAGTTTTCGTGTTTTCACCCACATCTTCCCCAGACTTGCATATGTACAACTTTCCACATAAAACATACATACGTGCGTTCGCACTTATCTATTCTATTGAAGTTTTGAAGCTCTAATCGCCAGACACAAATAGGTCATGTGAATAAAGCGCTTATATGGATGAAATTGCTAAAATATTAAAAGTGATTGACATAATAATGTATACATATATACGGAGTCACCCACGACGACCGTTTGTTACGTACGTAACGAAGGTATTGTTTTGAAATTGTGGAAAGTGATAAATAAATTCCACCTACATAAATGTTTATATAGGGCTGGTAGAATTTCCGCGCGACTTGTATACATGCCAAGAAATGATACTTACATACAATGCAATGTAATCGTTTGTAATATATATTATATAATAGCTCCTCCGTTCATCTGCAAAATCTATTTCTTTTTCAAAACACAACGAAAATTGTGCAATTACTATCAAGCAATGTTCTGTTTATCGCGCCAGTAATTCCAATCCGTATGTGCCCTTTTATGAAAACTGCTTCTGTGAAAACACAACTGAAGTATTCGCTGGAACCTTAGTCCATCAAACATTATGATTGAACCTACTATTTCACAGTTATATGTTGTCATTAGCTTAAAGAGAACAAAGCCTACCTAGTTAACATGTACTTGGAAACATTTACGTACACTGCCGTTCAGAGAAGTTCGGTCGGTTGGTAAAAAAAAACATGAAAAGGTTACAAAAACAAACGAAACTAAACACAAAATGCAATTTTATTGCATGTACAGGTAAAAAAGACAAAAATAAATAAATAAAAAGTTATTCTGGCCTAATATAACATACTGAACATTATTTCTTCTTTCATCGAAGAAACCTCCTTTGCTGTTAATCACCGCTCGAACTATTCTAGGCATTCTTTCGATAAGTTTTGTTAAAACGAATTCTGGAATATTAATCCATTCATGTTGCAGAATATTCCGTAAATGTTCTTGTGAAGTTGGGCATATTTTTTGGATCCTCCTGTCCAGTTCAACCCACACCAACTCTATCGGGTACAAATATGGGCTTTGTGGGGACCATGTCATTACTTTCAGGGTGTGCTGTTCTTTTTGCTCCTTTAGATAGTTCTTACACACTAACGCAGTGTGTTTTGGGTCGTTGTCATGCATGAATGTAAAGTTACGGCCTATTATACGCAATCCTGATGGCACTGCATGATTCTGGAGTATTGCAAAATAATTTTCCTTCCTCATTACACCCTGCACGCTGCATAAATCTCCCGTCCCAGCAAAGGAGAAACATCCCCACACTAACACAGAACTACGCCCTTGCTTCACTGTAGGCACAATGCAGTTCGGGATCACTTTTCGGTTTTAGATCTCCGGACATAAACCCGTCGATTTTGCCCGAAAACCTCAAACTTTGACTCGTCACTCCAAAGCACGTGTTTCCAATCATCTAACGACCAATCTAGATGAGAATGGGCCCATTGTAGCCGTTTTGCTCTGTTGTCCCGACGTAATAAGGGTTTCCGAATGGCAATGCGTCCATGAAGGTTCGCTTGTTGAAGTCGACATTTTACCGTGCTCGCTCAAACTTGTTCTTCACGGCCGCGATTGACTTCGGCTGCTATTTGTGGCGCTGTTAATTTTCTATTGCGTTTGCTTAATAATACAATTCTCAAATCTTCAGCTTTTGTTGTTTTCCTAGATGCTCCAGGACGAGCACGATTTTCTATAGTTCCAGTTGTCCGATATCGCTTTATGATGTCATTTACTGTTGAACTTCTCATATTTATTTTTTCAGCAATTTGTCGCCCCGAATATCCTTCTTCAAACAGCGTAATAATGCGTGAACGTTTTTCTACATTGGTAGGCTTGCCGCGTGCCATTTTGAAGTAAATTTTCTTAAAACCTTCGCGCAAAAACGACTGATGCACACCAACACACGTTTAACAGTAAAATGAAGCAAATTTATATCTTTACGCCTGTGATAAATAAACAAGAGTGATGCTGCTCTATATTTCCTAAATGTATTGTTCGTTAATAATCCCCAAACGACCCGTTTCAAAAGATCGGTACTTCCGAGAAATTCTTGGAATGATAATAAAAGGGACTTTATTGGGGTTGTCGCAATATTTCTACTTTACATAATAATTTATGGCTTTAATCCCTTAGAAAAGAGTGCATGCTTAATATTTTTCTAATTTTATGTATTAATAATTGTATACAGTGTGATATAATAGATTTTTATTGTATGACCGAACTTCACTGAACGGCAGTGTACATCATCCAAAATAACTCGGAAATAGCCAATTTTGAATTGAGTAAAACAACAATTAAGTGTTTAAAGTATAGCAACGGTGTTTAAATGCCTCCGCCCACAGTGAAATTAGCGCCTTTAAGTTGACGCATACTATGTTTTAGAATTGCACGAATGTGGTCCAGGCAACAAGGTGATGTTTGGCAATATGATAATGTTTAAAACTATGTTGAAACATACTATAATTATAGTGATTCTGATTAGGCGGATTAGGTTAGGTTTATGATAGCTTGAATACATCAGTCGTTTTCATGCGCCTCCTAACTAATAGATAATATTATTTAATTGTGATCAATATAGTTTATAGAAAACTTAATTAGCGCGTGTTACAAAATGAATGATTAAAAATTGTTGTTGGGGTCGTGAATGTACCTTTATCTGTAATTAATTTAACCTGGTGCAAAGTAATGCGTAATCTTTTTTTTTTTTTACTAACCAATGAAATTGGTTAACAATCTTGATTTTTATTTCAACATCATTAGCATCAATTATTACTTTATCAAACGTGAAAAATTTGTGTTTTCTATATTTGCTTCATGTTTATGCTGCTAATATACCCTATACGGCATTGTAACTCCTGGAAGGCAAAAAAGCGGCTCAGAAGAAAACCTCCGCAGGGGTCAAATTCAGATTTTGATGAAAATCACTTTAAACGCAACTCGTATATGGCTGTTTAAATAAAGAGTATTCCTGAAATAAGTAACAACAAACAAATGACATATCTAATTAAAGATACTCTAATCGCTGAAATTGTCGAATTATATTGCTATATCGACCTCTACAGAAATAGACAGTATTTGCCACAGAACCAGCGAGGGTAGCACACTTCGACTACGAGGCTAGGCACACCCAGGGTAATATAACAACAAATGTATGCATTTCAATACTGGCACTTCACGCGTATGAAAGAAAGAGGATATTAAAAAGGTAGGAAGCAACTACACCAACTGTTAATATGAAACGGCATTGTTTCTTCAGTCCACATATAAACGTATGAAGTTTTTTTCTGCGGCTTTTATAAAGGCAGTAATATAGAAGGCAGGACGTACAATTTTTCCAACAAACAACTGTTACGTGTGTACGCTGACGTCGGCGTAGAAAAAGAAGCACGCGAACGACTTCTGGCTTTCCCGAACACTGGGAACAACCGAGTTCAAATCTTCGACAAAGTAAATAAATCGTCTGAAAAAAAATTTTCATTACGCTGTATTGCTTTATTGTGTCATCAGTCAAGAATGCGTCTCATCAGCTTGTCCTTTATTTCATATTTTCTCTTATTTCTATTTTTATTCGCAGTTGCTCTCTCCGGGTAGCTTAAAGATTCATTTATCTTCTGAAATTGAAAAGAAATGCGTTCTGCGCTTTGAACAACAGCTCGCCTTGGCAGGGGAGTTATGGCGGAAGCGCCGAGAACTAAAAATAGTATATCTGTAATAAAGCGGCAGAATATATATATATATTTCGAAAAGTTAAATTATATACAACGAAAAAGAAACTGCTGTATTAATGGTTTTGTGGAAGCAATGCCACCAAAATAAAAATATTTTTGATTTGGAATTAGTAGCAACAAGACAGTTAATTTAAAAATGTTCACAATAGAGAAAGGGTTATGTGAAAAAAATAAAGAACATTTAGTAAGGGGAATACAATTTCTTGAAATAATTTACGTACTGCTACGTATTTTGCTACATAACTAAAATACAAGCAAAATATTTCAATTTTCTTGTAATTTGATATAAATTTAATTCACACTCTACCCGACAAGTTTGAACTTGCTGAGATATTAAATATGAATTATTACAAAAAGAATTAAATAAAGAGTAAAATAATGCATGCAAAAATGTCTTAAGCAAGTAGTAGAACTAAGCGCCACCGTAGTTTCCTTAATTAAATGCAACTAACCACTCAATCGAGCAAGCACTAATAATGCGATCTTTAATTAGAAAGCCGTATGCAACAAATAAGGATACTAAATAGTCGAGCAAACCGACTAAAACTAACAACAAAGGATTCTAATTATAGTTCGTGTGGTTATACAAAGAATGTGCTTAAGACTAACTCACATTTGCGAGTGACAGGCTGGTCGGCGAGGTTCAGAACGGTTGACGAGGTTCAATTGGGAAAGTCCCGTTCGGGCGAATGAGAATAACCTCGGTGACGGTGGGGTTAAGACTATTGCGAATTATTAGTCGTGATCCGCGATAACCATTGCGACAGTACGTATTTTGTACGATTGGCTCAAGAAAATAGGGGCCCTGCGCTACATATCACACCTTAGTATTTATGCCGCTTGGCAAATGTGTAGCATGTAAAAGTTGCAGGTATACGGTTGCTGTCAACAACCAACAAGGTTTACAGAATATCCCAAAAGTGAGCAATACTTCGTGTCTTATAATGATTCTTAGGTACACGCGATGGCTCAACCCATCGTGACGTATCGACGAACATCAATGAAATGCGAGAATTGAAAGCATTGGGTTAACTATACGCAATGAGTACTGCTATTAACTTCTTCCGGATTTCGCCATGCGTCAAAACATTCGCTCGAAGTTTCACCATTCATGCTGATGGCCTCTTCAGAATCTCGGTTGTCCGACATGCTTCTTATATACCCCGTTGGTGCTTTCAACCGTGAAGCTTCCGCCCTACTGGGCGTGACGGTTCTACGTAGTAGACTCTTCCACGTCTTGCTTACGTGGTACGCTTCTTCTTGACGGTCTTGTTCTTTTCTATTTCTATGGCTTTCCTGATGAGTCTTTTTCCGTAGTTTTTGGTGGTGGCTATCACTTTTACGTTGTTGAAGGCCATTTTATGTCAAGTCTCGCGTATACCTTCTGTCACTGCTGATTGCTCGATTGTTTTAAATCTTGCGTCCCTTTTGTGTTCCTTTATTCTTACCGTGATAGCTCTTCCCGTTTGTCCGACGTAGCATTGCCCGCGTTGACATGTTATCTTGTAAATACCTTCTGTCCTGTCCTTAGCGGTCGGTAGATGCTGCTAGATTGACTTTGCAGACCTGAAACGTACTAGTATGCCGCGTTTCCTCAAGATTCGTCCTACCTTTTGGGTGATTCCTGCTGCGTATGGTAAACACGTCATCCCTTTCTGTGGTTCTGTAGTCGTCTTTAGAGGCAATTTCTTGCTAGTGGCTCTTCTTATGTCAATGTCAGTGTAACCCTTCTTCTTCAGCGCTTTCTCCAGATGTATCTTCTCACTGGCAAGATGTAGCTCATCGCTGATGGTTTCGGCTCTGTATAGCAAGGTTTTAATTACCGTCGTGTTCTGTATCGGATGATGGTGAGATCTTGCATGTCGATATCTATAGGTGTGCGTCTTGTTTGTAGATATTGCGAGTTGTAGTATTCCCGCTTCCGTTCTCTTTACCATTACATCCAGGAAGGACAGATTTCCATTTTCTTCTTTCTCCATGATGAATTTAATAGCTGGGTAATGCGAGTTGAGGTGGCGAAGAATTGTTGTAATTTCTCTTCTCCGAGTTGCCATATTACAAAGGTATCGTCGACATATCGCGGCTAGCACTTCGACTTCGTTTCACTCAAGCTTATGAACTCTTCTTCAAATGCTTCCATAAATTGGCTATACAGGAGATAGAGAGCTTGCCATCGCTGTTCCACCCTTCTCACTCGCTCCCTCTCACGAAACCCGGAAGAAGTTAATAGCAGTAACAGGCTGCGAAAGCCTACGCAATAGCTTGATAATTAATTGGTAACTAACAACATTATACATCTGTGATAATGGTATAAACCAGGATGACTATTACTATCAGACGGCGTATGAATTATGAAACAGGAAAAATAAGAGATTTCCGGCTGCATGAAAACTTTGTATATAACGATGGATTACCAGGTGAAACAACTAATTAGCGAATATCTTAATGAGTTATGAATATAATTCAAATTGGTAGCGACAATATGTTAGAATAAACTATTATTAAGGAATTTTGCCACGTGAAATTCTGGAAAATATCAATATCATGAGTTCTATTTGAAGATGAACGCGAACATTAGCCAACAATCTGGCTCTACTATTGTAAAATTGTAATTACAATAACTGGACTAGGTTTTCTTTCTCTCCAAAAATATTTTTTTTATAAAATCGAAATATTTGTAATCTTTAAGTATGTGCTAGCTTTTTTTGAAACGCATAAGCCATATAAACGCTTTTCTCTTTGTTTCACCTTGCCCACATTGCTTTACATTTACATCTATCCCATTGCTGATTTTAACTTGCCTAAAGTATCAAATCAGCATCCCACGCATCTATAAAACATTAACAAACATGAGCATTTTAAATCAAAATTTCATACGTTTGTATTATCTTTATCATCCTTCTACAAGAAGGAAACATTTTTCCACTTAAATACACAACGAAATGGAAAAATAACATGTTAATCGAATTTCATATTGTCATCCCAAACCAACGTTATACCCTTATTTGCATTAAGCAAAAACTCTATATTATAACCGACTTTTAGGTAAATAGCAACGCAGAGGCTCGAAATGGAGTAAAGAATTGCTCTTATTGTTCTCGAAAATGTCAATTTAACTCCGTTTTATTTGATTTGATGCCGTAGCGTTGCCGACGATCGAAGCTGTTGGCACAGTTAAAACAAGCGAATTTTGTACGGAACCAATTCCGACACTTACGGCAAATAAGCGTTTTATTAAGAATCTATTGAAGCTTGTCGTTGACTTTTTGACACTGGAGCGGGTTCTTGAAATAGCGCTTCGAGTACTATTTCGTGGAAATAAAGGCGTTAACTTTATTGCTCGAGTTCTATTGACGTGTGCGGGGTTGTTTGTAGAAGCTTTTGTGTCTGTATTCAATTATTAAGTAAAAAATATATTTCAATTTTATTTCATTTTTCAAGTATATAGGACCCGTTTTCAATTCTAGTCTAATATATCGTATTTCGTATACTCAGCGACGGTGGGTCCATAAGGTCGCACGGCCGCGCGGCCTCCCTGATATATCCTTTAAAAATTCAATTGAATTTATAAACAAAATCATTCAAATTATGTTCCGTAATTAATGCGAAAAAAACCCGCGGCTTCCTATTTATTCCGTGATCAACATTGCGAAATGAATTATATTCCTTTTAAACAGAGTGGGCAAATTCGGGTGCGCACCATTGGCGTAGCTAACAAATGGACTCTTGCATGCGAGGGAGACAGTATACAGAGATATATTATCGCGAACGGTGCCGTTCCGGTGCTAGATACAGATTTAAGATGGTTTTTGTAGATTATGAACCTACCTCGATGAATCATAACCCAACGTCTTCCGTGACTTGAAAAAACTGGAGAAGTGAGAATGTTTTAAACATAAGGTGCGTTTCCAAAGTTATTTCTGCAAAACGCGTCCGCCGTCCCTATCTGGAAGGGAAAGTATATAGCGGGTGGTGATTGACAATCCCTACACATAAAAGATTAATACGTCACAGGGCTTATCTCTGGACGCCATACTTTTATTCTGTGTATATACTAGCAACTTGGCATCAGTTACTAAACACTGCAAGTGCAGATGACACTCAGCCATACTTGAAAATCAAACTATCGGAATTATTTGAAGCCTAGCCGTGTGTCAATGAACATCTATGTAATTCAGTCAATACACAAGCGGCCAATTTGATCCCAGAAATGCACAAGGAAATATTCTACCCGGGCCCAATATACGCATTAAATCCAGTGGGATTAGAGCAATTAAATCCTGGTATGCACAGCTACTATCTGCTATAGTCCTGGAATCTGTCTTCAATTATGCGTATGTAGTCTACTGAAGCTGCATAACTAAAGAAAACAGCCAAAGAATACAACGGATCGAAAACAGCAGCAGAAACTGCATCCGATTCATTTATGGTATGCGCAGAAAGCGAGGGATTTCACAAAAACTAAGTTAAATGCTAAGGTTTGAAATATTTAAACGAAGTTTAACAACATTTTTAGAGATTTTATCACCTACAATGAACGTGAATTTATCTTCAAGCGTAATAAAAACTTGATTGAAGCAGTATTAACACTACAACATCTGTCTTAACTTATCGTCACACATTTTCCTTGGTTTTATTTTTTTTAATTTTTAATTTTTTAATTTAATTTAATTTTAATTTAATATTAAACTCAAATGCTAAAGGTAGACCTCTGCATCCCTGATTTTATGAAGACGATTTAATTTTTTTGGCACATTTGTCTTCTTTTCTTTCGTTTTTGTTTCTTCTGTACTAATTTGTTTGTTTATATTTTGAATAAATACTGCTGTTATTATCGGAAAACTTAAGGAACGACAAAAACATGATCCATTCAGATAATATGGAGCGACAACATTTGAAAACAAGACCCATACTGGGAAAAATAGAAGAATCACAATTGAGATGGTATGAACACGTGAGAAGAATGATCAGAAGCCAGGGTAGCTAGATGGGTATTCGGAGTTTAAACAAGTAAATAGAAAGCAAGAAGTCGACCAAAGGTAACGTGGTTGAAAGAAGTAAGGGCATCAGCGGTCAGGAGAAGAATCAAATGGGAAGAAATGCAACATACACGCAGAATAGAAATCTACGGAGAGAAATTTGTAAAAGACCAAATGACTCAACTCCACCAGAGTCAAACACCCTATAGAAGAGTAGATTAGCTTAAGGATTATCTATAATGTCTCTTCGATGTTGTTCTACGATCTTATAGTTTCGAGGTAGACGTTTTGCGACGACTGTATTCACGTCTACATCCGCACAAAAAATTACATTTTTCATAATCAACAAAATCTTATAGAGAAAAGGTTACCGTTACCAACTTGATGTACTTTGCCCAATGTATAGCAAATAATTTAAATAACTGGTTTGAAGAATTTCGTCGTGGTCGTGCTTCTGTCAATGACAAATTTCGTGAAGGTAGACCAAACTCGATTGTTGCTCCAAAAAACATTAATACCGTGCACAGAGCGTCGGTTTGTGACTTATCGTGAGAGAAGACGTATTGAAGACTGCACTACATAGGAATTTGCATGAACATTTAGGTCTGGAAAAGATCTGTTCCCCATGGATTCTGGGTAAGTTCGCTCAAATACAAAAAAGGCTCGTATAAACTAATAGAAGGGAATGCTCAAAAAGATCGACAGAGGAACTTCAAAATCCGAATACAACTTTTAACAGGTGACGAAATATTCGTACACGCCAGAAACCAAACAACAGTCAACTGTTTGGTTGTTCCCAGATGAACCGAAGCCAACCAACGTTGTTCATTCAGGAAGCACTACCAAGAAAATTATGGCTTGTTTCTTGTGTTGTACAAGACATGTCGCAAGCATAACTTTAGAAGATCGAAGAATATGCTTTGTCACTACAAAGATCATTCACTGTTCACTAACCGCAGCAATTCGATTTAGCTATTGAAACGTGCGTCCGGTATTAGTGAAATGTTGTGGTAAGAGTTTCAATGTTCTAATGCTTGAATTTAACCGTAATCTAAGAGAACAATGCATTAAGTATATTTAAATACATAGAAATTAGTCGTTAAAGCCCCTCTTCAGAGATAATTTTTGCGCAAAATAAATACCCTAAATGTTTAATTAATTTCTGATGTGTGCGAACAAGAACTTGCAAGCTCCAAGTCCAATATACATAATCTCTGTTTTTTTTCTGGCTCAGCTTTATATCCGCGCTTAATCCGAACCCAATTAAAACGGAAGCATAAAGCGAACAAAAAAAAAATCGGAATGTCATCTCGCGCATCAGCATCATGCTACTAACCGCTATGGACGAACACGAGAGAATTATAAATCTGCCTTTAATCCTACAGCATCCTTCCGGACCTAATTTAAATTCATTTAAAAACGGCCCAATTATTTCGGTAATATTTTACCGAGAATTTTGTATCCGACGGGATATACGCATGTATGAATATGAACATATACGGACGAATTATTAAAATGAGAATGGGGGTAACATTAAAAACGTTTTAGTGGTCATTAGGTCATGCGTTTCTCATCGTCCTATATCGCTCACGGTGCCGCTATACACGGTAATTTGGAAATTTTCTCATTTAGATATTCATGATGGAGTAGGCAAGGGGTTTATTTAAATTTACGAGAATCTAAAGAGAATCTAATAAACTCAGGTATTACGCTGTAATTAAACCGATTATTCATCAGCGAATACGATGTTTATCTATGCGTAAACGATCTACGCTACACATAGATAAACATCAAAATAATTAATTTAAATTCGTTGTTCTGGTTGAGCGAACTATAAGCACGTTAAAATGTAATTCACTGCTTGTAACAAATGATTCTAATTGCGGGTTTCTCGAATGTTTTTTGCGATTACGTGTAAACAGCAGTCAAAAAGTACGCGCGACTGCCGACAGGAATACAAGTACGCCCCTGGACGAGGTCCAAAACTGGAGACTCGTGTTTATTCGTCTCATAAGAATGGGTTCGTGTTGCCTACTGGTTTCCCGGAGAGTCGACAAACCACGAGTCTGTCTAGTCTCTGCTAATTTCGTGAAGCGCACGGAAAGTGTACTCGTTTCTGCAGGCTATACGCGAATGATATGGCCACGTACATAGCACACTAAAAATTAGTCATAAACCCCAAGAAATGTCATACCATTCGATTTACCAACAACCATCTTGGTCGACGGAATTCGCTTGCTGTGCTGTGTCAAACACCTGGAGGCTGACGCTGGACAAACTCACATGGGCGAACCAATTACAAGAACTTTGGAAAAAAGGCGGCGATGACCAGAAACGCCCTATATCTGTTGATGGACAGAAACATTGTGATGGACTTAAAGAGCAAGCGGCTACCATATATTTCAACAATTAGCCCCGCGGTGCAGTGACCTAATGCATCATCGCCAAGTATAGATTTTCCACATTGGGGATCATACAAAATCGCCTGCTGTGTCCCATGACTGATGCCCTATGGTTTATGAGGAGCCAACAACTCCCAGAGAATCTGCAGATTTCAACAATCGAGGAGTTCCTGAAAGAAACCGCCAAGAAGACATGGAGAATAACCACATAGCCACACAATTGTAGAGCCTCAGAAGCGACCACCACCGCCAAAAATACGCATCCAGATAGTGAGGGATATTATTTATGACCAGAGCAAATCCGGGAAAATTTGAAAAATGACCCTGCAGCGATATGACAGTGGAAGATCTATCAGCACTACTCAAGACTATTCTCGCTACCTGCAAGAAGAACATGGGAACACAGACTTTTAGTCTCCGCCAGACTAGCACAGTTCACCTTTTGTGATAGTTGCAACGTATCTTTACTTATCACCATGCATAACGTGTTATCAACGTATCGATGAAGAAAACATTGGTTTAAATGGTTCACCGTATCTGCAATACTCCACAACTAAAGATAAAGTTGCTCCCAGTATTGGCCCTTGTGGTATTCCTCTCGTCTCCATCAATACAATGTGCTAAAACAAATTGCGAATGGCGAATAATGTTGTGTCGAATGTCCAATCAACCTCTTATTAATGACCTTTTCAAAAATGTTTGAAAAGGTCATTAGGGCTAATTTAATTATTGTTTCTAGGCACTCTTTTAAGGTATATTTTCAATGCTGTTTTAGTTTTATTCAAGTTCAATTTATTATTTACATAAATTAAAATTATTTAAATTAGGTCGAACAAGTATTACGCTTGTTCTGTTCATGTAGTGAATAAAATCAATTCTTTCTTGATTTAGTGCAGATATTATTCATACCTTTTATATCAAAAAGGTACCGCCGGGATTCTTTTAAGATTTACAATTTTTGTGCTATATATTTATGCTAAAAGAAATTCAATTTTTTCACCAACTTAATTCAACTCGAAAATTCGTAAATATAATTATAAGCCTCTACCCAGCAAAATACGTCGAGGGAAAACCTAAAATTTGAATGCATAAAAGCCTTAAACATATTCAAAGTAAAAAATAACATCAGTACGCTTGCCTAGCGGAATCAAGTTTTCCCCATTCTCTCTTCCTACGTAATATATGTGCGTAGAAGGGAGAAAAGAGGAAAACGAACCGCGATAAAAGAAAGGATAGACGAGAGCAGGAAGCACGAATGCAAATCTAATCCTCGCCATTAAGGAATCGACGAAGGCGAAGTCGTCGCAGCTGCGGTTGCTATCTTGGTACCCGTACGTGACAAAAATGGCATTAGGAACTGTACGGCTACGTCGTCTTCGTCGCTGATGGCAGTCCTATCCTAACTGGGGATCTCGAGGCGGTCGCGTGAAAATCGTGTTTCGTGCATCGATTATCGCCGACGCATTAAGCGGCGCGAAGAAAAAGCATATCGCTGACGTAACGCGGTTTTCTTTTCGTGCAGAAAGGGAGGAGATCGCACAAAACAAGCGTCGGTATCGTGATTTACTACCTAAGACGTACACGCCTAAAACTTGTACGTCTTCTGCATCTTCGAACAGAAATTTATTTTTCAATATCCGCTCCTTCAAAAACAATGTAAGTTGTCAATGTTTATAAATAAGATTTCACGTTTGTTACAATGATCAATATTTCACTGAAAAGTGGAGTGATGATTCCACATTTACTGAGACAGGTAATATAAACTCATAATCTGAATGAATAGAGAGATGAAAATCCTCACTTCGATAATTGGCGTCTTCAATTTTTAAATGAGAATTTACCACAATTCCACTGGCAATTATTGGTTCCAACATGATGGTGCTCCGGCACATTATGGAATACAAATAAGAAATTCCATGTATGAAAATTCCGCTGAAACGTAGATTGGAAAATGTGACCTTTGAAGAGATTTTGTGAAAGCAGATATGGAAAATAACTTATTTTCAAATATTATCTGTTTTTAATAAAGTTTAAAACGTGTATCTTGAATATTTATTTTTTATTGGTAACTCGATAACAAAATACAAACTCTTTATTTTCGATTTCTTTTAACTCCCCGAATCAAATCCTAGAAGCAAGGGCGTCAATTTCATGACAGTCTGTAGAGCTCATTGGCCAAATTTTCAAAAGCTCACAGCTTAGCCTTGAAACTTCATTTCAATTATTCACACTGTACCCTGTATATTTAATATTGTACGTTCTATACACTTATACATATACACGTGTGCAAAATGCTGTGCATATCAGCCTCCGAAGTAATTATTCTTAGACATGATATATAATTAAAATTCCTTGAGACACGCGAATTCTTATTAAAATTCCCGGCCGAACTTACCCTATTATCTGAACAACGAAAATTCCTTATCATACTACTTATCACATACGCAGTAGAAAGAACAGAGAAAAAACAGAAAAGAGAAAGAAAATTTCATCAAGAGTGTAGTAAGTAGGCACTACCTATGCGGAATATTAATATCGCTCCCATTTGCCGACGAATATTATTCCCATTTTCCAACTAGGTAACCCGTTAAGCTTATCACTGCTGCACGTCACGTAAACGGAATGGATTATGTTTTATTAAATTGGATCAATCCCATAAACGAGTGCCGCTAAATTAGAAATTAGAAATGAACTTATCTCGGTCGACATAGTGCGGTGGAACCGCTTTCGCCTCTTTCTTCGATACTCGATATTTTTTTCTTCTTTCTCTAGCGGAAGAACGACGCACAATTAAGGGATGTTAGCGGTGTAACTGCTTTCTCGGCCAAATTAACCCGATCCGATAAGTGTTCTTTGGCCATTTTCGCGGGAAGTTTCGGGAAGTGTTGGATAGAAGTGAACTAACTCAATGGCGTCGAAACATGATTAATTGCTATCGATTATCTCGGGAAAGAATGAATGTAGCTTTGGCCTATTAAAGTAGTATTCTTCTAACTTTTAAATAAAGCTTTACAAAATTAATGTTTGCTTTAACCTTAATCCACTGTTAGGGATGTTGACTCATTGCTGAAAATGTGAGAGTTTGGCCGTCAAATTTCGACGCCAGGAAATTCAATGTAAAGGGATTTACTTTGTATTCAATTCGGTAGATTTTCCTCTTTTGTTACTTAGAATTTAATGAAAACTTAATTACTTTGTCGTAATTAAGTTTCGCTAAATAGAAGGTTTACTACATCACTAGCGTCTTAATAGTAATTTCAACTTTACAAGAACGCTTCAACAAAATACAAAGAAGAAAATACGAGTTCATATTGATTTGGTAACAATGATGCCCGAAAAATATCTCCATCCTTGCAATTAATTTTATTTCGTCGGTCACCTTTCTTTTTCTCCTTCTTCTTTTACTAAATTAAATTGTTTTCGTTCCCGCAAAGGAAACGTGCACTTATTTGAAACCAACAGGGAGGAAAATACAAACAAATAAAATTACGTCTTCCCTAAAAGGAAGAAAGGGAAAAATGTTCATTAATGAACTTGAAGAGAATTCTTAGATCTCTCCAGGAGTTAGCCGACAATAGGTGAGGAGCAGAAAACTAGGCTTGAATCAGTGATCCTATTAACAAAGATGGCGAGTTCTTCAGGAGAGGACGAAAAATTTGTGATTGATATCCCTCTCCAGCGAGCAAGACTAAAGAAGTAAGTCCAGAGTTTCAATACGGCAGAGATGCTGCTGGACCGGAATGCCATAGCGCAACGTTGACTTTGGGTTGGACGACGAATAGCGTTTTTCCTTTTATCTTCACGGATTTCTTCCATCATTATTGCCACTCTAAAAACATCTGTTTTTTGAGGTTGCTTAGTTAAGTTTCTAGGGTTCAGTTGGATTATTGATTGCTTTAAGCAGCGGCCAAACCTAGCAAACTGATCGGTCTTCTCCCTTCTGTTGATTCTTTCATGACGCAGTATGCACAGAAAAGAGATGGTTTGATGTCCAACAATAGGTTATTTTTATAGGAGGATCCGGGTGAACAGTGCGCCCGTACAGTCTGAGATGGCGAGAAAAACAAGTCAATCGGCCATCTTTGTAGGGACGTAAGATATATTTTTGTACAGATGATATGTACTATATATACTAATTCACCACATATTGTAAAACTTTTCGCTCCAGTTGCGAATTATACACAACGATTACGATTGTTATCGCTTACTTTATTATCACCCTGTGTATCTTTAAGCAAAGTTCGTCAGTGGCCATATACTCTAAACTTTAAAGTATGGAAGGATTACTACAATAATATCCTACGTAATACACACATCGCGGCACTAATTTAACAGCTACTCTCCTTGCTTTTAGCCCACCAATTTTCCGTAACTTTCCTGCAATTCTCCGCTCGGCATACGGATATTGTACATTCCATATGTTCTCGGTTTTAGACGGAGGTAGTTCCCGTATTTACAAAGTAGCTTGACCAAAGCTAATCCTAACAATCCCAATTACCTGCTGGAAATTTCACTCTGCTAAATTATTTACAAAAACGGATATACAGCTTTCCATCCAGTTTAACGAAGTCAGCATATCTCGCGAGCAAAAATCCCCCAAGTCAACGAGGAATTTAAATAATCCCATATACATAGGTACACAGAAGGCGAAACATATGCAAACGTGATGGAGGCTCCAAACATCGACCCAAACAATTCCGCATCGTTAGATTTCGCTGTTTCGGCCAGCCGACTACGGCTTTGCTTTGTTCATTAATTAATACTTTGTTTTTAATTAATTAATATTGCGATAGGTTCCCGCTCGATCGTTGACCCTCATCAGAATGATATATGAAATTGCTATTACGGTTTTGTAAATACCTGCGACGGAACTAAAATCAACAAGGCTTGATGGAAATTTTGATACACTCCTAGTCCTTTTGGGTTACTTATTATAATCCTGATTTCCTACTTCGATGCATACGTATAGCTTTAAGGTGAAAGAGGGCCTAATCTAAAAAGGAAATCCCCTGTCATACTATGTATGTAAATTGATCCTTGTGTAATGTTGAAAATACAAATTTAATAATAACGAAATATCAAGGCAAAGATCTAAACTGTAACAATTTATAGAAAATAATTTCAACATTAAAATCTCGTAAATTAAACACTATTTGGTTCAAGTTTAAGTTGATAACTGTGAAACTTCTGAATTGTATTTTTCTTCTGATATCAGTAAATAAGTGCAAAGAATTAGAAAAGGAAACCATAATTCACTTCTAGCATAATGGATTGAAGGACTCCACATAGTAAATCGAACAGACCATTGGTAAAAAGTGCTATTGCCGAAGCGAATATAAGTCTTTTAGTATTAAAGGAAAATGTATTCTATTGAAGACAGTGTAAGAATGGGGCGCGCCACTATTTGTATAATTGAAAGAAGCAGCATCAGCCAAGCAGAAGCCAACACAACGTTAATTCCGTCCGCTAATCTAATCATTTTCGTCAGGAATGCACCGAATTTGCTGTTAAATTATAGAATATACCATCACTAGCATAGGATGGGGCTAAAAAGGCGAGCTTAAACTAACTTCAGATTGTAAATATTTACTTCCTGTTTGAAATAGGAAGCAAATGGCGTATCTGTTTGATATATATCAATAGCTAAAGTAAAGAGGGCATATAGTCAAAGAAATTTTGTAATTCCGCAAGGTGTTTTAATATTGGTTAAAAATACTGGAATGTACTTTTGAATCAATGCAAAGAAAAGTAAATTTTGGAGTTTCTTATAAAAAAAACAAAAAACCAACAATACTTCCGATGTATGTACTGCAAATAGCAGCATACCAAGCAAGTTTTAAAATTTTAAAAAGTTCCCAGGATTAAATAAATTATTGAACGCTGATTCATTTAGCTAAGCTAACGATCCTAATGATGAATTTTTGAAATTGTAAACGCAATTTGCAGACATATTCAATTGGCTTATCAAGCAACATGGACGAACCGTTAGATACATATTACCTGTAATAAAGCCATTGATGAACTAGCTACGGATACTTGTCACAATATCCTGTCTGCTGAAAGAGTGACTGCAACATCCGTAAAAAGTGATATAATCCATACCAAAACGAAGTTTTTCCACAAATTTCAAGGATGTGCATCTTTTGCAAACATGAAAGAAGAGACAGCGATCACCGTATATTCGGATATAATAAGTCATAAAATTCCGAAGAAGATGAGATTGCAGCTTCCACTCTACATAATATACAGAGTGTTTTATAATTGGTGTAAAAGACTTTGAGATCTCGTTCAGGAAGTCATTTAAACCGAAAAAATTTTATATAATCATAAATACTATTTTTTCTCTATTTACAGAACCACAACAGACATAAATTTTATTGATTTAAGAATCAACAGTATGATTTTTGCATGCATATAATATCTAGAAGCCTATGTTTAAAAGCTGGGAAACATAATTTGAAAAAATGGAAAGTTCTCAAAAATGCGTTTAGTGCAGTTTCTAATAATGATAGCAAGGACTGTGGCGTAGTATGGTAAACAACACAACAGTATCGGTAATCTCTGCACAAGACAAGTTTAATTAATTAATCTGGGACGGCCGTTCCGAGAATACGAATGAATGAATGAATGAAACCGGTAACCGGTTTAGATTAGTTAATTTAAGTAGTCTATGCTTAAAAGCCTGCTTTCCAGGAAACCAAACTAAGCTAAACTGACCTAATTGCTCCTGGTTTAATCTGAAGAAAATGCTATTTTATTATACTTAAGGGGGCGAGGGTAGGAAATGTGATCAGCCATTGAAGCAAAGTAGCTAAACGTGATTTCAATATGATCCAACCACTACATCCTTCTTAAATTTTATTATTACATCTATATTAAGTTCCCTGTACTTAGCATAATATGTTTCCCTTCCCAATAACCTCCTTTATATTTTCATTCCTGTTTTAATAAATTCTCTTATGTATCCTTATGAACTTGTATTCCTTTGTATATGTGACTTACCTGCTGTTTCTACCTTAGCAGGTCATCTACTTGCTGGAACAAATCTGATATCGATCTCTTTTTCTTCATCGCCTTAACTCGTTATAGTTTCCAGCATCTATTTCTATTTTCTTGACCCTATTTCCACTTCTAATTTTCTTAAGTAACCCCATCGTAAATAAACATTTACAAAAATTTAAGGTCTTTCACAAACATCATAAATAATTTCAATATAAAAAAAATAATTAAAATCCACCAAAATCTTTATTATCTGGTTAAATCTCCACAATTAGATTAATCCCATTACCAAAAGCTGTATCATCTACTAAACAATATACAAAGAAGTAGAGAAAGTAACAACTGCAATTAAAAATAATGGTCTCGTTTAAAAAACAATGAATTAATTTTACCGCAAATGCTCACTTCCAGCGGTATTCATGTTGGCTATCTTCGCCGTTTATCTTCAACAGCTACAGCGCGTGTTTTGCGTTGTAATTACTTAAAGCTACAGTGAAATACTATCAGGAGCATCATAACGCTAATTAATTCACTCTGATTGCTGAATAAGATTTTTGGAAACGTTCATTCCTGTAAGTCTTTTGGATAAGTTGCATCTGTTGCAATTGTAAGAGAAAGTTTTGGACCGTGAATAGCTATAATAAATTCCGCATTAAGAAATAAAATCAGGTAATAAATTTTTTACTTGCATGCGAATAAAAATGAATAAGCATGTGGTTACATAACAATTATTTCGAGAAAATGCCGTTTAAAAAAAAGTTTTGCATACTACGTTATCAATTCTGCGCAAGAATTATCAGCATTAAAAATGGCCATTTTGAGTGAACGTGAAAGAAAATGGGCAAAAGAATTTGCAAGACGTTTGCCATTTATTTGATAACGTTCACCCCGATAGAGATCTGATTTCACAATCTGCTGTTTGGAAAACCTTGAGGTGATTCGAACGAGTCGGTACGGAAAGATATATCTCGAAGCATGGCTTAAATCCATTCCTTATTGAATAAAGCTATTTCATTCATATATTTTTTTGTAATAGCGCGGTATACCTCAATCTCAAAATACTAAATTTGAGGTGAAGGTATATTTTTTATTTTTCAACAAAAGATTTAAAAACTCCGAAGTAATATTAATAACTTCGTTGTTGCGGAGTTGCGGAATCTCTCCGTATTTAACGTTTCCTTCCTGTTATTTTTTTTAGTACTTTTTGGTCTCGTAAATACACAACAAAACAAGTTCATTAAAAATTGCTCCCGAAGAGGAATTCTGAAGAATACAAATATTTCGTTAGTTGTACATGGCGATGGAAAAAAGAAAAAGGAAGCAAGGAAAAGAGAAAACATCGTAAACAGGAATTGACAAAAAACGTAGTTTCCGTTATTTTTAAAACAATTAATTGATATTCTTCCGAAAGCAAGGCGAGGAAATCGTGTAAACAGGAGATGGGATATTGCACGCGACGTCGATATAATGAACGCAAAGAAACGGTAACGAAAATAAATAAAAACCGATTAGGAACGGTAAGAGCGAAAAACGAAAACAAAAAGGATCGAATTTTGTTTGGCGTAGTCTAATGGATTAAAACAACTTTAATTTACGTCGTAAAATGAGTCGAAAATGTACAGGTTCAACCTCTTATTGTTATACGCTCAAACGAGATTATAAGGATAATATAATATTGGGATTAGATTGACGAATATTGATTTCCTTTCTGCGCAATTTTATAAATGTTGTCGGTTAAATTTACACTGTGGTGGGAACTACGATGCACTTAATTAAATATTTAATCACAAATTAGCACGTTAATCTTTGATTGTCTTAATTTTTGACGTCACTAATCACTCTCAAATAACTAATCATCGATTAAATTAATTTGTGATTAAAATCAAAGGTTACTTTGACATTTAGCAATGTTAACGATGAAAAAAGATAAATTACCAAAGAAATTAATGTTATGTGCACAAATCTAACAAAAATGTCTTTAAACTAGAACAGATAATTAAACCAGCTCAAAATATATATGTAAACAATAATTAATTTAATCACGAATTAAATTTTAATTAGGGAATTTCATAGTCTCATTGATAACATGGCATTAATTAATCTAGATTTTAATTTAATGCCAGATTTAACAGCACATTAAATTAAAGCTATTTCGTAATAGCTTTCCGAGTGTACATTAAGTAAAAATTAGACCAGATAATACCTAGTGGACATGTTTGTTAATTGCTCGAACCTTTGATCGAATTTAAAATGCCGCTCCTATTTTACTCTACTTACAAAAAAAAAAAAACTATTTGTTGCTATTCGCTCAAAGGTTAGAGCAATTAGAAAACAAACCAAACACACCCGTTAGGACAAGTTGTTATGGTATAAAATCAGTTTCGGGTCTGTCAAATTATTTCAATTTTTATAGTAGGAGTTACATATTCACAAAAACCATAATTACAACTTGGACTCGTATAAAATTCAAAAATGAAAACTGCATCTTAATACTCCATACCGAACGGAAAATATGAGCTTCGAAAATCAATCAGTATATAATGAGATACCCGGTATTATATTTTAAGGAAGATCTAAATTATAACTTTTGCCAGCTGTTTTTAAATATTTTTGGAAGATCATTGACTAATCGTACTGTAACATTCGATAATGAAATGCTGAAATAACCTCCAGGGAAACATTTCGAAAACAACACTACACAAATCATTACTTGAAAAGAAAATATCTCCATTTTATAAAACTTGGTCATTGGTGTAAGAAACAATTGAATATAACAAAACAAAGAATTAGTTTAAACATCTTTAGAAAATAAATTAGAACTTATAGTAGAAAACAAGATCCATAAAACTCACGTAAGTTTAACAAATCTCAACTCCATAGCTCTAACCGTTCAGACGCCACGGCGTCCCAAAATTGAAAAATGAAAATTTCTTTTTTCAACTTTGAAGCCAGAAAAAAACGCCAAAACCAAGAGCTAGAGGCTTCTGCTAGGTCGCAATCGATCCGCCAGTCAATTCTCTATCGAATGCGGAGATCTCAACTCCCTAGCTCTAACCTAGAGGTAGCGGGCTGAAATTTTTTGCGGAGCATATATGCACATAACATATCTAGCGCCACGCATACATCGGGCTTAGCGACCCCCAGCGTGTTCACTCGCTCATTGTTAACTTCCCTCTTATGGCTCTTATGGGAGTTCAGTTTTGGATGTGAAAATAACTTATCTAGCCTATTATCTTGGAGTGTGGGAGTAAAGGGATGATTGCAAGTCCAGCCAACGCCGGTGCTGGAGAAACGGTTGTAGCGCAAAAACTTTACTTCAAGTTCAAATCAGGTTTAATTCTTTAAAAGAACATATGGGTTTTCGTATGTGACGTTGTGTGTTTCTATTTATAATATGAACAATTTAAAATTGTATATTACAAATTCTTGGTTTTATAATTATTAAAATGTTTTTTTAGAGCGGCATAATCTTCGAATGGTACAATATTACAATTTTTTCTTTGTCTATCATCTGCAGGATATTTCATTGGTTTTACAGCATTTATTTCTTATCCAAATCGATTTTTCTCCAGTTTTCAGCTACATTTAACTCGGCGAAGAGGAAACCATTAGCTTAATTAATTAAAAAGTAGAAGCGATAAATCTCGGAAAAGTATCGCATCTATTTCTCGAACAACGTCCCAACGTTCCCAACAAATGCCTGCGAATCTCGAGAGACGAAAACGAGAAAATACCACCGCGTGCATCAAATTTGTCAAAAACGGAAAAAACCAATATGATCGTCCTCGATCCGTTCATCCTATTTTTATGAATATAGTATTAACATATTTACATTCCCTTTTCCCAGGAATCAGGTTCCGAGACATCGCAGAACATCTATCTAATTTCCGAACTGTTGCTCTCGAAAATATGCGTAGGGAAACGGATCGGAGAATACAATATTTTAGCAACGCCGAGAAATAATATTTTTTCCAGTTCTGAGATTATATCGAAAAAAGATTTGCTTTAGAGAGCGACGTAACGAAAATATAAAAGGAAATTTTAGACGAATTTATTTATTTAACTATTTGTCATCTTATTTTTTTTGTGCATGTGTTATGCCGTTGCAAATTTAACAACAAATTATTCAAGAATAAGAATATGATGATTGTAAGTATAAGAATATTAGTAAACTTAAGTTTTTAAGTGTTATCAAATAGGGACTTTGAAGAATGCAGAAGACCTTCTTATGATCTTATGATATCATACAATGAGGTGGTGAGCTTTTCTTATGAACTCCTTTTTCTCAAATAGACCATGGTATCTTTGACTCCATTCTTAGGTTAATTGCTTACGATAGTGTGCCGTGCAATAAGTGGTTTAATTAATTAATCCTCTGTAATCTTTCCGCAATTGTGGAGGCCGTTTTGACGCTTTTCCGTCGCAATCCTGACGAGTTCCTCCGTCGAAACGCAACTATGAACGAAACATGGACAAAGGAACAGTCAAACCAATGAGGTTTTGAAGGCGAACGGGATTCGAAGACGGCGAAAACGGTGAAATCGGTCGGCAAGGTGATGGCTTCGGTTTTCTGGCATGCACGCGGAATCATCTACACCGATTACTTGGAAAAAAGACAAAAACAATCACTGGAAAGTATGATGCGTCGTTAGTGGACCGGCTGAGTAAAGAAATCGTCCTCATTTGAAAAAGAAAAACGTCCTGTTCCATCAAGATAATTTCAACGGGCAAAATTACGGAATTAAAGTTCGAATTAATACAACATCCACCGTATTTACCGGATTTGGCCCCTAGTGACTTCTTTTTATTTCCAAATTTAAAAAAATTGCTGGCCGAACAACGGTTCACGTCGAAGGAGGAAGTCATCATCCAAACAGATGACTATTTTGAAGACCTTTTGAAATCCTACTTTTTTAAGGGCTTAAAAAAACCGGAGGAAACGCTTAGGAAAGTGTAAGAGTTAAATGGAGATTATGTTGAAAAATAAATAAAAATCTACAGAAATTATTTGGTTTTTCTATTTTTTTCTAAAGAGTTATTGAACGATCCTCGTAGCACATAAATAAATAAAATATTGGAAAATATAAAACATGCAATCATTAAAGTATCCGTATATGATACGACGCATAAAATAAAAGTTACTCGTCCGCCTTACACGTACAAAAGAAATTCCATTAACGTCAAACGTGATCTCCAACCATTATTACTAAGCACAAAAAAATATATATAATCAGCGACGGGAATGTCCTGGCACTTTAATGAGGTTTTCGGCATAACATCCGCCAATGTATATACGCGAAGTTAAAGGAAAATAGGCGCACCTAATAACTCGAGAAAAAAAAACGCTGGAGAAATGCCACGTAATTATCGTACGACGGATCACGTCTCGAACAAAGAAAATTGAACACGCCAGCAGATTACGAATTTCTCTCTAAACGTATTTAATGAGTCCGCTTCGATGTCAAGGTCCTCCTCGAGTAGAAATTAAATACGAGAAAATTATACACAAATCAAAATGGTTTAACTTGTGGAACACTTAAAAGTACGAGTGATGGAATCACTCACAGCAAATACAATGTAAGGAGAGAAAACACTAACCGACGAACGTGTTTTCGCTTACCTGGCGTTATCAGCGTTGCTCCGAGTGTTTCTCTATTTCACGCCACTATTTGTCTCTCGTCATACATCACTATCCTTCGCAACAACGAGCATAATATCTTCTTACGCCTGTTAACGCCAAGAGATGCACGTCCGCCATCTAAAAAGCAGCGACAAAGAATTGGGTACAGTTTCCAAACTAATTCTCAAATAGCTCTGAGTACCTGCGAGTGGTCAAAAACGTGTCCATTGGCTAGTGTTTTCTTTGCTCAGATTGCTTTTGCCAGTAATAATTCCATCAATACTGTGAGAAACTATATTAGCATTATTTGGTTATTGAATCTAGGTATTTTGTAACGCAAATAACAGGATCTCTTGAGGGAGAGAAGATGCCTAAACATGAAACATCGCTAACTGAATTAATTCTAGAATTTGGCGGCTGTAAATAGAGAACGTTAAAACACGTCCTATCAAATTCCGAGCACATACAGCTAAGGTAGTCGTATATGGCCAGAGGATATCAACGATTACCCAAATGTATCTAAAGATGTTAAGAAAGTCGAGAACCCCGCGGCAATATTTATTAGTTACTTAATATTAACATTTCATGTACTTGATTAATACCCATAATCCCTATTGTTGATTGTACCATTTGCGGTTAACATCATCGCACTGCGATTATATAAAAGTATACAAGCAAATTTATTCCAATTCATAAATAAATATTGTGCACAAATGTCGTAATCCGCTGAAATTAAAAATTTCAAGAATCGATTACGTCTGAAAAATCATAATCTTTATTTTATCGTTATACGTTTACACACTTAACTCAATACTTTACTTTTACGGAGAGTACTAAATATCCGAGAAAAACAAATTAATATTCGCACCGCCTTGGTAGATACTCCTCCTATATTTCCGACTATTTCCAGACACAGTAACAATTTCCTTCTTTCGCCATCGTAAGGCAGTGATATTTCGTGTCGGAAACGTGATGGGTTGGTTAAACGGACGATAAGTCGACTGAATTTAGTCAATATAAAGTCCGTCGTTTTACGGGCACTTGTAAAAATGCCGACACAGTAGGGACACCGTGTTATGGGGCCGAAAGTCGGCATCGCCTCGTCTTGTATGTGCATTAACGATGGACGGAAGCCCCCCTATCGCACGACACGGGAAATTTTAAGAGGAGCAGATAAAAGAGGCCCGTCGGGAACGAGCTGACATTAAACTTTTCGAACAAAAAAAGAATAGGTACGTCATTAGCGGTAACGGTCGGCGTCAAATTTATGCTTTCCACGTATTTTTAATTGCGAATGAAATTTGTCTGACAAAAATAAAAATACTACCCGCAGATGTATATGTGAGGTACGATTATTAACTTGGAACGGAGACTAATTAGGAAGTCTTATTACCGATATAATAAACAATGTTATCCACTAGGAAATAGCAGGCTTATCTTCGGTGCCGGCTGGTGCTGATGTAAATGAAAGGTCGCTTCGATTCCCTCGTTTATTTTCGTTGCATAATATAATGTACACGATATCCAACGGAAATACACGAAGGAATCGAAGCACTGTAATAAAGCTCCTCAGCCAGAGTATGGGAATAGTCTGCGTCTTCTAATAAATAACTAACTTATCTACGCAAAAACAGAAGCTCTATTAACTGCTATTCAGAAACAAAAGAAAATTGGATTTTCGGGGACTGGAAAAAAGTTGAACGTTTAAAATGGGAATGTTTGGGGTTGTATGTCTGCACTTATTTGAGCCAATTAGAATTGATTGAGGGTAAAGTGAATGCTGTAAAATATCACGAAATTTTACAGGACAGTTTGTTGCTAAGTCGAGAAAGTCTTCTCTATCATACCGCGTGTTTAACCAAACAATGGTTTGTTCAATAGAACATAAAAATCTTATCTAAGCCATCAAGTAGCCCGAACTTAAATTTCAACGAAAATATATGGCACAAAAAGAAAATGTACCTAAGGAACAATCCTCAAAGACCAATTGCTGAATTAAAAGCCAAATTAAGGCACGTTAACTCCTGAATTTTACAGTAAACTTGTAAATATTATAGTCTACGAGGGGTTATCAAGTCAATAGGAGATACCACGAATTACTAGCACGGTATGTTCTCTGCTTAGGGGCCAAGTCAAACCCTGTTGTAACGCCTTCTTTCCCGCAGCACTAGCCAGCAAAACTCCCAAAACCCACTTACATTACCGATAAAAAACGATGATTGAAATTTGAAGTGCACAGGCACAGTTTAAACCAATATAATTTGTCATATTTATGCGAGATCTCACCATCATCCGATGCAGAACCATCAGCGACTAGCCACATCTAACCGATGAGAAGATACATCTGGAGAAAGCGCTGAAGAAGAATGGTTGCACTGACATTGACACAAGGAAGAAGTTGCCTCTTAAGACGACTACAGTCGGACAAACAAGAAGAACTATCGCGGTAAGAATAAAGGAGCACGAAAAGAACGCAAGATTTTAAAGAATCGAGCAATGAGCGGTGGAAGAGTCTACTACGCAGAACCATCACGGTCAGTGGAACGGAAGCTTCACGGTTGTCGGACAAAGGAGAATCAGTTATCCTGAAGATGGCGTCAGCATGAACGGCGAAACGTCGAGCGAAAGTTTTGACACACGACGAAACCCGGAAGAAGTTAATAGCAGCAGCAGTTATACCGGCGGTGAAAGCTTACGCAGTGTTATTGTCATATTTCTATTAATTTTTCTGCAATATTTGCTGCAGTTCAGGCATTTAGGAAATTTACGTAGATCCATCCTATGCATTGACTAATTTCCTTATTAGCATCGCAGAGTACCTTCTTGTTTATGGTTGCAAACTGACAATGGCGTGATATACAGGTGACAAAAATTAAATAACATTCAAATTACAACTAGCAAACAAAAGACCAACCAACAGCGCACAAACATGCAAACCGTTATACAAAATGAAGGAACAGCAACTTATTTTAGATAATATTGCTCAAATTTCTGAAGATAAGGATTTAAGAAAGAACAAATTATACCCCGTGATATGTAAAAGAAGTGTAAACAAATGCACAAATAGTGTTTCCAATAAAATAAAATTAGACCTCCCCATGAAGGTAAAATAGAAAAGTATTTTTCTGTCATATTCAAAGAAATACGGAATAAAAACAACAAAGCGGAATCCGAATATATTTAACGTGTCATGTAAACAATTTAATGCTAAATCATCGCTGGATGTAGCTAACACTCTCGAAAACAACAAAGAATAACAAGTTTCAAATTTACGCATATCACAGGGGAAATACACGTACACGCATACATAAAGTATATTTGCTTCCACCTAGTTTTCCCCTGGCGCTTTTTTCTTCAATAACCTCATATACATACAAAGTTGTATTTGGCAGCGCTTTGTGGATACGTTATTCCTATAAAGTTCTGCTAAACGAAGTTAAAAAGTTTTCCATGTTATAGGCTTACATTTGTATTCACTTTGTAAAGCTTTGTAAACCTTCGAATATATTTTGCGCATGAAAAATTATATTTTTTCATTTAATTTTTTTCAGTGCTTCACTTCAATAACTACTTCCATTTTTAATTTAAAAAAAAGATCATCGTAATCACTTATCCATCCTTGGTTTTGTTTTAAGACCACAAACTTAACCAAGAAAGTCAGTATAGCCAACTGTCCAAAGAGAAAATGTACAGCAATACAGTTTGTATTATCCATAATTTCTTTTAACTTGTAGTGTCTTTTTAAATGACTCATTTATGGTCTCCTTCAGTGACTACTAGAAATGTATATAACTGCGTCATCGAGTTTTGGTCTGAGGGTGTGCATCTCACACAAGCGACCAATTACGTGGTCGCTTATATTAACTGAATATTGAACAAAATTTTGTGAATCAAGAGCCTCTTTCTTTCTTCTCATCCCCATAGCCGTAATTGCATACGTGTCTTTTGTAGCATAGAGGAGATAATAAATATCTTCTTATGTGCCCTGCTTTAGGCTACGTCAGGGTCTTCTTCTGTAGAAGCACAACAATTCTACAACATTCATCGCAGATTTCTCTGTTCGCAATAAATTATCATTCGCCAAGATGTGGCCAGCCAAGTCTGTCCTATGATCATCAAAGAATCTACTTTATAGAAAATCTAGCGAATTTAGCTTTCCTTATAATCAAAGCAAGTTTATTGCATAAAGACCAAGTGTAGAGCTTCCCAAGGATGGAGTTGTAGATTGTTGATATTGTGCAATTAGCAGTTTTTTGGCAGTTTAAATGAGTAAATTACAATAAATAATAATATTTATGAAAGACGAATTAATGAAAAAGAACAACAAATTCCGAAGCTTTTACGTTTACGCGCCCTCTCTGTGATAGCACGTCACGCAAAGGAATCCCGCGTTCTTTCAGATAACGGAACGTTAATTAAACTTGGACTTCAAATAAATGTGATACACTACAACATTTGAAATAAAAAAAAAATGTGCCACATAGCGTAATACGACTTCTCTCAAAGACGACTCCGGCTGAGAGAACCTCGCGTGTCTTCGCGCCAGTTCGTTATTTTGTTGCCGGTGACTGCTTTTGTTGAATATTAATCACATTTTATAGCGATAATATTTCATATTCTTGCAATTTAATTTACAATCAACTAAATTTCTTTTCTTTAACAATATCATATTACAGCCAGCAAAATGCTATGCGAGTTCGCGATCTGTAAAAAAATACGTACATTCAAGTACTTGCCTTTCGATTCGAACGACGCAAGTTCAAATCCAGCCGGGGTGGTTGGTTTTTAATTACGGATAAAAAGCCAGGAGCTATACAAGCCGTTGCAAAATCGAAAACGAAGTCGAAAAACTGGCAATTGTTTCCGGAGCGCAAAATGGCTGAACGTCATTCCTCGTGGTACTAATAGCAGGGATTTTAGATGCGGTAATTTTAATATAACAAGAAATATAATTTTAAAACATTGTTAGTATTATTAGCTTAAAGGTTCTAGAGACAATAAGATGTGATTGAGGTAACTTGATCTAGCTTGTAAAAAAAGCTAACTTAACAAATTACACTGTATCTGAAGAACTTGTATAGCCAATTTGTCACATTCTCAAATACCCAAATATATGTTTATTATTGAAATTTTTAATATTGAATCTTTCTGTTTAATAAAACCAACTACAAAAATTCAGGCTTTGATAAAACGATCCTAATCGGTGTTTATCGGAACAGAAACTTTTTTCAATGACATCTTAACTAATAACTTCTGTGTGCATCTCTACGTGGTGTATTACTAGGGAACTCATTAAGATAACCCTCAAGCCCAACTTCCTTATCGCATTCATCCAACCAGATAACTAACCACGTTCGCAACAAGAAGAAGCAGACCGACATAATCGCTCACAACGTTTGACATTTCGACCCTCGTATATGTTCGTCCGTGCGAGCACATGATGGAAAATTCGAGCCCTTTAATACAAGCCTTCAACAACTGCCCACTGCAAAATACAATTTTTCGTGACCGAAGTAATTTACTGAACGAAGCACAACGAAGAAGACGACAATATAATAACAAAGAGCGTACGTATAGGAAACGAAAGCAAAAAGGAACAAGCACATCGATCACCTATAGTGAAATAAAACAAAAAGCAGAGCACCATCTAACGGAGTAGAAAAGGATCAGCGTCCCGCATCTTTATAGTGGAAGTAATGGTCCTTAGTTGTGATATACGACTTTTAATTCCGCAATTATTATTAGTTCTGAAGATGTGGAAATGGCGAGAGGGGGAAAGGAAGCGTGCGGCGACGATAGAGGAAGTTTAGCGACGGTTCAGTCGAGATCTTAATGCTCTCGAAAGTTTTGCGGAAGTTTGGAGAACTCAGCGGGACGAAGATCTGAAAATAATAAATGCGATAATCTAAAATGTAAATTTGAATTGAGCGAAACGAATGTACGGATGCTTATCTTATTGTAGTCGTTAGGAGGAATTTTTATGTAGTTAAGTTCAGTAAAAGTTCTTCATCTCGTTCTTTATTCAAATAGACATATTGCAAATATACTACTTGCGTTTGTTGTTTCATGCCTTTTGACCTACTTCTCCTTTAATGTCTTTTATTCGAGATACGTATCTCCAATGAACTTTTTAACGAATTCATCCTTATGAGTAATGGTAATGAACGACAGGGAAAACAGGGGAGCCCATGACAGCACCAGATAACTGTCCTTGGAATGTGAAATATCTAAAAGTGAGAGATTCTTCCACGAGACGACTTGCAAATTCACCAATCCGTTCCCGGGGTTGTTTAATGATTGAGTCATGGATAGGAACTGTTCAGAGTTAAATACATGGGAAGAGGTGTTCCTCGTGTACTTTTTGAGGATGTTGGCCGGATACTTGGAGGTGGTAGGTAAGGGAGTCTAATGCTAATAATTAACCTGAGAAGTATTTGCTTGATTGTGAATCTTGGGAAGACCATACAACCGTTGTAATTTCCCCTTCTATCTTGGAAGTGGGGTCTCCAGATATAGACGCACAAAATCTATCACCTAACAACTCTATTACTTTGTCAACATATTCAGAGTGGTCAAACTATTTTAGCGTTGCCAGATGCTTCGACGATGATTTGTTCTACTGAGATGGTTTTTGGCATAACTGAGGAATTTAGACCTTTTGATAATAGGATTCCTGGTCCTTAGATAATTGGTATGATGAAGAAGGTTATCGTAAACCTTGGAGATTTTTTGAAGATGGGCTTCTGAAAATTGCGGAAATGAGTTTCAGTGGTCAGTTTGTTCTGACGTTATTATTGTTTGTTTATTTGTAAATAAGTCCAAAGTTTCCTAAAATTAGTTACAAATGTAAAATTTTCCTCATTTTAAAAAAGATAACAGTTTCTTTATAACTCGGAAACCATTAATTTTAGCACAATTGTATCACTTTGTTCGTCAGATTCCAGAAGTGCAACAGTATTTAGCACATTTTATTCGAAAAAACACAACATTAATTGGCGACGAACCTATAATATACAAAATATAACTTTAGAGCTTGCCTTCAGCTAGACGTTATAAGTTCATAAAAGTCTTTCGAGAACGCGAAAATGACGAACTCCGTTTATCCCAGAAACTATTTCAAAAGGTGTAGTTAATGAAATCATACTTTGTATCCATAGTCGAATACATGATAGACAAAAAATCTACTTTGAAGGAAAATCTCTTCTCCATTTGCAACGTTGTATTTTTATATCATTGAATTTCAGCAATATTCTGTTTCATGCAGGCATTCATGTATATTACAGCCATCAAACAGTAGCGAGTGAGGATATAAATACAAGCGCTCTGTAGTACAGTAACAAAGAATATATCGATATATAAATCTTATAGCTTTCAACAATGTTGTTCAAATCAAATGTAACTAACTTAATACAGGTACATTGTTGTAGGAAAAAATACTAAACGTGTTTTAACACCTAACGTTTACGGCTGATTTTAATATACTTTAAACTGTTATAAGGGAGCGACATTCTTTTTCATATTAAATTTTATATAGAAGTTAACTTTGGTCTTTCACGTTTCCCTCGTTGCTGAAATTAAAAAAGTTTTTCGTGTAATAATTCTTATTTTATACCGCTTTCCTCTTGTTCCCCTGTGCCACTATAAAAGAAAATATATGGGTATTTACAAAGCAATCGCATCGACTAGTGCTGTAAATTATGCATAAAATTTAATATGATGGGTACAAATATGGAATACCATTTTGCTTTATGAGTGTACCTTTTTTGTAAATCGAATGTTATTTAAAAATCAAGATTTCTCTTCGAATTCATAACAAATATAAAATTTAGCAACTTCGCCCAATTTAAACCGACCCTCTTCGATAATAAGAGAGATCCCCGTGATAAGAATCAGCCTGTAGAACAGCTAAAGTAACACGCATTATCTCTACTTACTTACGGGATTGTTAATTCAGAATATGGAATAATAGTAATAATAATAATAATTTTGCCAAATAAAAATTACAGGAAAACTCTTTTAAAAACACTCGGTAAAAAAGTGGTCTAGAAGATTAAGAAAAAGGAGATAAAATATTTACGTTTATCGCAGAAGATATTGCTCAGGGAGCCAGTAAAGTCAAAAAAAAGGAAATCCCCGGGACCGAAGTGCTTAAGGCGATAGTGACGGGTTCGTCGGGAGATGTACTTAGCTATAATGAGTGACCCCCTAGTAGCAGTGTCGAAACTTGCGTTAATCGCTAAGAAAAAGGAACCGGGCCAGCAAGAGAACGCATACGCACACATACATCGACTGAACTTGCTAGGAAAACAACTTGCATAGCTCCTATTGACAAGATTGAAAAAGGAGATAGAAAAGAAAGATCAAGAGAAAAGAAAGTAGAAAATGGCTTCAATTCAGCGTCCTGGGAGAGCCTCCTAAATAATCTAAGGAAGAGAGGAATGTCACCATAATTCTATCATAGGATCACCGGTTATTTCGCGGGTAGGTTCTCGATCGTTGGGTGACAGAAGCACTAAGCACTATGCATATAACATGTAAAGTTCCGTAAGGGTCGTTAACTTTGGAGCAGTATCGTGGAATGGACAGAAACAAAACAGTTAACGTTATCTCCCCAGAAAACAGTGGTGGTTCTGTTGGTCGGCGGACGGAAAAGAAAAAACAGCCGTGACCATACAAAGTCAAAACAGCCTAAAGTATCTTGGTATTCATTTAGATAGAGATCTGACGATAAGAGTGCATATACGCAGTATGACAGAAAAAGCTGGAAAAGCTTTAACGACACGAAAGGACAAACAGACAACAATGAAGTGCGCTATCACAATTAGAAGAGAGCCCGAACATCACCATGAACTTTCTTCTTTTAAAGATTTTTCAAGTCTTCGTCCAATAATACCCAAAAGCTTGCACGATGATGTAAGTCCAATAATGTTGCCATTTTAAACGAAATTATTTACATTATATATTTTTTTTACTATTTCTTTATTTTTTATTATTATCAATTAACGAATTATTGATATGATGATGATTATTTATTAATGATAACCAATGATAAAATTGAGAGTTACAGTATTATAAATATAAAAGAGGTCCTTCAGATTACTGGATGCCAAATTGTCACGAGTATTCAAAACGCAGCCCCGATCATTAATGAAAATCGAAAAAAGGATGGGGCCCAAAACATATCCTTGGGGAATACCTTTGTTGATGGTGATCGTCAACAATTGAATCCATTTTGTTGGCGATTTTGTAAATAACTTTCGAATCAATATTCCTACCAATATTGCATTTAATTATTGAATAATAGCAAACGCTACAATTGCATCACCGATACACAATAAATTACCTTATTATTCATTTCAGAAATAACTAAACTTTGGTTATAACACAACGCTAATAAATTATTCTTTCAAATCTATTTATTCATATATAAATAAATTAATCGCGTGCCCATTCGCTTCATTATGAGAATTAGGTTTGCAAATATACCTACTACTACAACGACGCGGAACATTTACATTTACAAAAGGACGCCGGTTTGATTAACAGAGCTAAACCTGCACATCGCCGGTAAAATCAATACGTATGTATATTGTTCGTTTTATGAAGTAACCGCGCCGTTTGGTATGTAGAAATTTAAATTAACTTCGAGACTCTAACCTAATACAATAACGCACTAAGCGGTTCTAAAGTAACTTTTATTTTCACCAGTTAGTAGGACAAAATGATTTACTAAAGAACGCTATGATTAAAAAAATGTCAATGTATAAAATTTTGCTTATTTATAATTACGCTATAACTTAAAAACAAATGAAAGTCGGATAAAAACATTTGACCTAACTCGCCCTGTATAGAATGATCACTAATTGACAATATTTTTCTATAAAAAATTATATATACATGAAATATAGTTAATAATTAAGTTAATTCTTACATACTTTGATGCTTAAGTTTTTAGTCGTATATTAGTTCGCCATTTTCCGTGCGGTTCGCAAGCGTCGGTATGGTAGTAGTCGTTCGGGTAATATATGCGCACATTTATGCTTTGCATATTAGACTATGCGATGGAGTAATAAGCAGTTATTACCACGATTGAGCTTAGAAGACGAGCAACAGCCAGGAAGTCCAAATCAATCGTTATAGTTGCAACGGAAGCTAAGGTTAATCCTTTATGCTAATAAATCTTCAATACAGACATGGGCCTTGGCCCCAGAGGGAGGCAAGGAGACGCCATCGCTCGTAAAATTTTATTTTTATCAATTTATTCATTTAAAAAATATTAATAAAATCGATTCAAAATTTAAAATATAACTCGCTGCAATATACAAATTTTTCTACAGGCCAAGGCGGTATCATCAGCAATTAAATATTCTGCGATAAAATCATATTAATTTACCCAATATTTGACGGGGCAAACTGTTAATTAAACTCATAAAAAATTAAACAAGCGCACGATAACACAAACATGTAAATGATTCCATCGATTCTGGTTACGTGTTTCGAAAATTCATCAAACTCACGTTATCTACCCCTATACCAACAACACACAACAGTAAGCATTAGACCTAACCTAATTTGGTGCGTAATCGCCATCGTACTCTATTCCACGCTACATATTGCACGACTAGAACCTACGTCAGAATTTCCTAGTAGCGGTAATAGAAAGCGCAGCGTACCGTAATAAGCGTTAGCATTTAATATTAATTCGCAAATCCTAAAATAGTTCTCAAATTCAATGCACATTCTGGCTCGAGCCGAACACATACAAACATATTCGCATACCTCCTGATACATGCTGCTCCTTCAGGAGATGATTTAGTAAACAGCGAATTAAAACTATATGCGGAGTGGCACCTGTCAAATGTACGGTGTAAACCGAAGATTGGTTACGATATTCCTGCTGCGTTTGAGGATGAACACGTTCCGACGGTAACAGTCGTATAAAAGCTATCTATCTATAATCGTTACATTTGCATTGCAATACTTCATTATAATTGAGAAGTCATGGCTGACGAGAATTCTGAGGACTGTAGGCCAAAAGAACTACTTCCTAAACTGTTACCGATTCTATCTTTTCATTACTTTTTAATTTTTTTTTCCGTTTGTTTCAAATGATATGTTTATATTTAAGGAAAAATCCAACCGTAAAGCTAATAACTTGTCAGAAAATCAAAACTATAGAATATTGACAAGATTAAGTCTGGTACGATCATAATTCTGTTATTAATCCCATATTGAAAGTCAATCTTAGTTCAGAAATCAACGTCAATAGCGATGGGCGTGGGCAACGACTCGATTTCCTCGTGTATTTCCGTTGCAAAATTCAGTGTGGAGGGAAAATACATGAGGGAATGGAATCGTTTCCCGTACTCTCCCGTTTACATCATCAGACATTGCCCTCCGCCACTGAATAAATGCAATTCTACAAATTGAAGGTGCATTTCAGGTTTGTAAGTTTTCTGCTTTTATACATCCTATTAAAACATTTTTATGCAGTTGAGTGACAGTGAACGAATATTACCGTCTTACAAACGCTAAAATTGCGCACAGTACAGCAGAAGCTCCTCAATTTCAAGACATTCTTCAGTTAAAGTCCTAATACTGTTAACAAACTGTAAATAAGTTTTTCCTAGCTTTTTAGTCACATCAATTTTTTTATTACGTCTGAAACAAATAATCAAAATAATGCTAATAGCTCACGGTATTGCTAGAATCACTCCCATTAAAAGCAATGGGAGGAGAGAAAGCACTAGCCTGTTTGCTTCTCCATTTATTATATAGAAACATGTCCGTTGGCTAGTGCTTTCCTTCATCACATTGCTTTATGTTAGCAATTAGCATCGCCTTCGGTTATTTGATCTAAAGACTCTTAACGTTTTCCATGTTTTCCTGTTTAATATCATGTCCTTTGCTCAAATCCTTTTTCTTGCGATACTTCGAACCAAGATATTCTAACAATAAACCACTGCTTGCTAATATAGTCTTTGGGTCTGGGAACACGTCTAAACTATCTACTTTTTTTGTATCACTGAGACGTTCTTATTTTCAATCTTCGTTTTTTCTTGTTTTTTTTTTTGAAAACAACAAATTTCGAATTCAAATCAAAATCGTTCGAAAAACGTATAAAACTACTCCTCTGACGACTTAGAAAACAAGGATAATATAGAAAACCAAATAAGTGTGTTTGGTTCTGAATATCTGCGCTTATTTATTATATTTCATACCTATTCTAAATTGGACTCATTCTATTCATTAAACCCTACAAATGAAGAAAAAATAGAGACGGAATAATAAAATTGAAACATTTTGCATGTTAGCGAACGTAAATACAATCATACTTCATTAGGTGAGCTGATCTACTTTCAGGTATAGCATGAAAGCATAATAATTGGGCAAATAAGAACGAAAGAAAAAAACAGTATTTCAACCATTAACTTAAAAATATAAAACATTCGCGTTTTATTTTTCCTTCCAGATCAGTAGTGCGTTGCGTAGAATTTCCCATCCGAATAATGCTCTTGGGTAAGAAATACCCACCCATTTCATTTGTTGTTTTTTGGGCGGATGGTTTTCCGTTACGCGAGATACCATGGAAGCAAAAAAAAATACATAAAAACAATGATACATCTGCGCGTATCGCATAAATATTAAAAGCGATATGAATTATGGATAGTTTACGCTTTCTATCTAAAGGTAGAAGGTCTTTTCCTCATGCACGAAAATAAATATCCCCAATATGCACATGTAATGAAATACATACATGAAAAGCGTCCATTGGTTCTTATGGTTTTTTCTTTCTATTGCATTTCGAGAAAATTAATTTTTGCTAATTTTCTGTGGGTGTTATATGTGGGGAAAGAAAACACGAATATTCTTTCCTTTGACTTCACATTATTTGGCTACGTTTCGACGCACGTATTCTCGACCTCTTCCAGCATTCTTTCAATTTCTACTTGCTCTCTTATGAAATCAGTGTAACTTTCTCTCTTTCTATCCCACTCTCATCTCTTCTTATTCGAACTGTTTATTTTTTTCTACGTAATAAATATTACTTTCTTATTCAACAATTACGTCACAATAATAGCAATAAGCACAATAAGCAAGATAGTAAAATTCATTATATATAAAGAGATGAGAAACAACGTTTGAAATAAAAATTGAGACAATGGGGACACTAATTTACATAAAAGAGCAGAGAGAAATTGAAAGAATGCCTGAAAAAGTCAACAATACGTGCGATGAAAAGTAGCAAAATAAAGTGAAACCAAAGAAAGAAGGTTCGTATCTTGTTTCCTCATATACAAGACCTTAGAACGCAAATAAAACCCCCAAGATCAAATTAAAAAATTAAAAGAAAAATCCTAACGTCAATGTTCTATAAAAACAATACTACATTTTCATCAAAATTATCCGGTAAACTATTTTTTTTTTGTAAAACTGGTTCAAACCATTCAATTAACTTTTAAATCGATTGCTGGAAATGATCTTGTATTTGAGATAAAAACAAAAAATTTACAAGAGAATCGTGCGAGAAGTCCGGGGAACTTTTTAAATAAACTCACCCAGTTTTTTATCCCCCAGCAAAAGAGGTGTTTAACATCTTCAATAAAATACGCTCAACCGAATGTCAACTTTAAAAATTCATCCCCCTCGACCCTACTCGGTAAAATTTTTTGCGCCTGAATAAATCATGCAACTAAAGATGCTCCTTCGATCACCAATGTTCGTCGTTGATTATTTAATGTACCTTTCCGTATACATGACTATAACAAGTATTTTAAAATTCTGTTTCAACGGAAATACATCAAACAGCATAAGCTCTCTGTTTCACTAATACACACTTTTACAAGTGAATAGAGCAGTTTTATTAATGTGTGTATTTACTACATATAACAAGAGCATTAATCAAATCGAATTAGTAAATTAATGACTTCACTGCAGTTCTGCTAATGACATTAACAGTAAATAATAAATTGATTTACATTCATACATCGATAGTATTCATTACTAAAGCGCAACAAATCGATTGCCTAGCAGTAGCGTCACTGCGTTGAGTTAATCGAAATAAACGTGCGCGTTATTTAAAACAAAGAACAATAAGAGAATTTATGAAAACGCGAACATAATATAGTAAACAACTTACCGAATATCCTTAAATGGCTGAAAAAAAATCAGGAAGTGAAGCCATTCAACACCTGCATCAGAGCCTAAGTTTCTACAGTGGTCTCTTTGAGATCCGCCCGTTGCGGCGTATATATCTGCTTATACACAGAAAAAGATCGGGCTACATCTAGCGGTGGTCTTTGAATTTGTATAACCGATCTTCCGCAACACTATTGTTAAAAAGATGGCATAATCTAGAAAAATCGACATTTTCACATAATGTAGTATTCAATTTTTCTCTGACTAAAACACTTTTTTCGTCATCGTGGTCAAGAATTTCACAGCGATCCCGTAAGCACAACGAAGTGCGTTACAATGTCTTTAATGCGTTGGCTACTGGAACGTAATTGTCGTTAATAGTTTTTAAATCTGCTGCAACTCGAGGATTTTGGAATTGCATTTGACTTAGCTTTATTGCAGCTGCTTCTTTAGCGCCCAGTTGTAAAATCACTAATTTGATCTTTTCAAAATACTTAAAATAATAGAATACCGCTTATAACCATGCATCCCACTGTGTAAGAATTGGCTGCGGCGCTTCCGGTATGTCAGGACACTGTGAACGAAATAGTCGGTGATTTAAGAAAAACCGCTTTCGTCTGTGCTATTAGTTGGTCCACATCGGGATATTTTCTTATAGTGTCTGCTACAAGGTGTAAAGCATGAGGCAGATCTATTGTGTGCAGCAAATTCGGTTGAACAGCTTTGAATAATTGACCTATGCGAAGCATAACCACGCCAGCATCGGTAATCATCATTAACACTTGCTCTGGTGATGTCTGGTGTTCTAACTAATACATTATGAATAGCTCCGGCAGCACATTTTTGCTCTTTTACAAGCTAGCAAATAAGGGTGTGATGGTCCTTTCAAGGTAATTTTCCGTGCTACAATCGATACTACGGAATTTTTTTTAATGCCGGCAGTGTCATCTATAGTTTGCCACAATCGTTCATTTTTTACTGCGGTTTTCACATAATTCTCAATCTTCTCGCGCATTAACGGCAAATACCTACGTAGCGTCTGCGGACTTGGTAGTTCCCAAGGTTTATTGTATTTCTTCCAAAACTGGCGAAGGATTGTTTGTCCGATTTTTGCAAACGGTATATTGCACGCACTTAACATCATCGTTAAATCACAGGAATTCTTTGTACGGTCTTCTTCCAGTTTTTTTTTAATTTGTATGTTGCTCTATTTACATGGTTTCTACATATATATGCCGTCCAATATAATAAACGTTTATCGCAAACTAAACCCTGATTTCTTTACCATTATATATTACATAAGTCTGGAAATTGCCATAAATACGTGTTTACTCTGTTAACAAACAGACAAGTTGATGGATTTCTACGCATTTTCAAAATTTCTAACGCTTTCTGTTCAATTCCGGCACTTATCAACTTCGCACTGCGATATGTGTTACACATAGCGCACAGCATAGAAGCTCGGGAAGTGCCGACCTGTAACGAAGCAGCTCTGTACACCCCCCAACCTCTCGCGGTCAAATACCACTGAAAGGTAAGCGAGAATGTTGCCCTCTATTCGTTACAAATGTTTGATGTTTTTGCTCGAATTCTATGATGAACCAAATGGAATTGCAAATAATTAAACCTTTCATCTAGGAACTGCTTGCAAAATGCGCATAAAACACGAAGGAATTTGGATTTCCACATTAAAAGTTGGCTGGATTCTGTTTTTAGTGGATGCTTTAATCAATATTGGTATATTAGAAAATCAAAGGATATCACCATATTATATTTATTTATTCACAGAAGCAGTTTATCCTTCTCAATTAATGCAGCCGTTTATTAATGCATTCCGTTTTATTTAAATAGGAAATAAATGAATGCGAATAATACGTATGGCCCATTATTGTACTCTATATTTCAATTATGCTAGATAGAGTATATAACCTCAAAAGCAAATCCCATAATTTCTAAGCATATAATCCTTAATTCATATTTAAGTAATCCGACCAAAATTAAGATGTAATAAATAAAAATGGAAATTAAATTCTTGAACGTAAAGGCACTCGATCCCTTTCCCAAAGCGAACTCTAAGCTCATTTTTCTACTTGTCAGAAGTCCCACGGTCCCTGAAGCGGGTCCAAATCGCGCCGACTGAGATACGAAGGCGGGATCTGTTGAATCCGCAAGTCAAGTCGTTAGTCATCTTAACTACTCCTTGCGATAAATATTCCTTTCAGAAAACGTACCCAATGAGGATGGAAGCGAGTATTTAGAATTTCGTTGGCAGATTAAGGCGTTCTAATTTGTCTGTTTAAAAATGCAGTAAACGGAGCAAAAGAAATCTGAGTTTCTCAATTGAATTGCAGTAAAATATTTTGAATAATTAATAAAAATTTTTAAATAAACTAATGTTTAAATAGTTTTATTTGTGACACTAAAGTTTCAAATTTTCTTATATCTTGTATTCGGTAAACCTACATTATGTCATATAATCATTGGCGCGACAACTTGTAAATGTGCTTTCCAAAGAAAAAACCTTCGGCAAAAGGATGCTGATCGTTATTATTTTGAAAGGAAGTGTATCAATTCCAAGCAAACCTCGAAAACACATACTTTTTCCCTTAGAATACAAACATTTGTACAAAACTAATCAAAAAAGGTAAGTAAATTTGGTCAACAACACAAGAAATGTTGTAAAAAAATTGTTTTCATTCATAATTATGGGATATGTGTATAATCCAATCAGTCCCTAGACTAGTGCATTAAGCTTTCACAAACGACAACTAGATCACGCTATTAAGGTTTTACCTTGCTATTTACGTAAAATTTGATATTTGTTATTATTGAAGCAATGACGGCACAGAAATCCGAAGAGTAATTTGTTTACAGGAAGGAATTGGGTGAAAAAACTGAAATTTCAGGTTTCTCGTTGGTTGATTTTTTTCGATTTTAGTAAAGGCCTAAAATAACGACAATGGCTCAAATCACCTCATTCAATGGTAATGAAGCACGACCAACAAAGTCTGTTTACAACCAGTTTACAGGATTTTGTCGTGGTCCTGCTCCCGTCAGTGATGAATTTCGTGCAGGTCAACGAAAATTGGTTATGCTGTGTGCAACGTGATTGAAGAGGATTGGCATATGGTTTACCGTGAGATAAAGGCTGAACATTTGAGTGTAACAATGATCTGTTGCCGATAGATTCTGCAGAATTTGATCCAATCGCAAAAAGGCTTCGCGTCACTTGTAAGGAAATACACAAAAAATTCAACGGAGACCTTCAAAATCTGTATGAAATATCGTAAAAAGGCACGAAACTTGGATATATTCCTACAAGCAGGAAACCAAGCAAAAATCAACTATTTGGGTATTACCAAGTGAACCAAGTCCAACAAGGCATCGTTGAAACCATGTAAAACAAGTGTTATTCATCATCAGGACAATATCGGAGCTCACACAGCACGTCGGACAATTGATTGCTTGAAGGAGAAAAACATCTAATTAGTGTCTCCTCGCCCGTATTCGCCTAATTAAAAGAAGTTAAAAAATGTCGTTAAAGCTTTCAAAAACCATGTTTCAGACCGCCTTGAAAGTGGAAAAAATTTTTCGGGAATTGATTGGAACGTATGCAAAACTGTATAAATCTTAATAGCGAATATTCTGAAAAACAATTTGTATCAAAACATTTTTTACTTTCATTGTTTTTGTAGGAACCTCTAAAAAATCTATCGTTTTGCATTGTTTCTAAACCTTTCCAAATTGTAACTATACGAAAATATAAGTAAACGAGAAAATAAATAATTTGCCCTGCTTGTTTTAAATGTCAGTTCGTATAATTTCTATATTATGAAAAATATCCTTCGTGAAACAATTCTATAAAAACATAGTTGCGACTATTATCGCAAGAATTGTTTATTTGCACGCGAATTTAAATATAATTCAAAATGTATATTAATGATACCTGCTTTTCGCCAACTCATTTTCCTTAATTAATTTCTATAATGCAGCAAATAATAAAAGAAAATGTATATTCATGGCTTGTAATAACAGCTTATACAGCTCATGGCAGCTTCGTAAAGAGAATTTTATAGACTTCGATACACAAGTATTAAGGATTTTTGTAATTTGCACTAATTATTTTTCCATTCATTGTGTTAATTTAGCCACCCAAAATGTAGAATGGTCAATATTCAGTATTAAAATCTTGGTCCGTTGCTGTCTATTTTGTTTATAAATGTCTTCCTTCATATAGATTACGATGTGATTCCTTTAGGCTTAATATCAATGTATTCTTATTTTGTTAATAACAGTAGCCTAAAGCGAAAAACGAAATTTATTGATTTAGGTGTTACAGTCTTATGCTTTCAAGTCTCTTGGTTTATTATGAGCGTTGCTAAGTATTTCAAAGGCATGACTTTGCTAAAATCCTTGTACTTTGCTTATGTCTTAAGTAAAGTTCAATATGCAATGTTAGATTGGTTTCCCTTATATGCCTGTGACTCCATTCCCTTGGATCGTGTTTATCGAAATTTTTTGAAATTTCTTTCCTTCATCATCACAAAAAGATTTATTTGCATGTCATTATATGCTATCTTTGTCAAACCAAACGGATTCCATCTGTGCTTAAAAAGTTCTTTAATAAACTTTTTCAAATAAAATACATTGTCCGTTAATACTTGGGCATATGGCCTTTCTTGTTCCTGGAATCAGTTCTAGGTATGAAAGCACCATTTACACCAACAAATTTAATTAAACAAGCATCTATTTGTACGCTATCCAGAATAAACAACAGACAATTGGAGGATGTCTTCACATGAACTTTTGCTGGACTAGTTAGCGATTATGAAGGTTACTGTATGTACTCTAAATGGTGTAAATGTATTTATGGAAATTGGAAATTAATGGAATTTCCATACGTATAATAAAATGTGCTTATATCAAAATATGAAACGAAATCTTAAATATTGCACTATTTTTATACTTTAATCTGCTATTTTTCTTCCCATATCTTTCTTTCGCACGGTTCTTTTTGCCAAATTCTTATAATAATATGTAGGTCTCGCTAGTCCTTTCGTCATTTGCTCGTGTTTTACCATTCGTCTAGCACTCTGACTTGTAGATACTATACGTCTGACGCTATATCGTCTTACACATCACTTCCGCGACCGCTCCTTCTTCTCCTCACTTTTCCCACATCATGCTTCATCTTCTACCCTCCCAATTCCATAACAATGCGTTCCATTTAGAAAACCAAAAATGTATCGTTTGTAGCTGAACCTGAACATCCTGTATACTTGAAGATAATTTTATGTTGTGCGGATAGCTTTTAGAGGAAAAGTTTCTTCTCTACATTGCACAGGAAAGGAACTGAACTATTAGGATGGAGTGAAAGTTTTTTCGTTTTCTCTAAATAAAATGTAATTTCATCGTCTGGTTATCTTCCCCATTTTGTCTACCCCGAAGGGTTGCTCTTCTGTTAGGAGTGCCTCGAGATAACTAAACTATATTACGGTAATGGACCATGAAAGGATGAAATAGCACACAGCATTTAGCCCCACAATAGACTAATTGTGCATCCTCTCTATATGCTAGAGAGTCCTCGAAGCCGCCAACCAACCCACTTCCTTTAGGTAGATTAGAATCAACCTAATAGCGGCAAAATATAACCGCTTGTCACGCAGCGTGGTCCTCCTAATTGACGATAGCGCAGGACACTTGCAAAGAAAGTGTAGCAGCGTTTCGTCTTCAGCTTAGCAGCCCCTACATGACAGGTCTTCGGCTGATCTCATCTTGTGAAGGCGCCCCTTTACCCGGCGATGTTTAGTCAGAATCCCAGTAGTTGTGTTTTGGATAGTGGTAATTATTTTAATGTTGTCCGCTGTAATTTTAGCGGTGCAGCAGAAACTAATTTAATGCATGAGTAATAGTTGTGATCCTTTCATAAAGGTGGTCGAATAGAGAATTGTGGATCATGCCAAATCCATTCTGGTCAGCCTGTTCATTTCTTCGCTGCCAGCATTACTATTGTTTCCCCCAGCCATATTACGTTAATATTGTTTGTTTCAGAGACTAAGGATAAAGCAGATTCGACGTTATTGGTCGATTCAAAACTGATACTATTTGCTCGATGTAAACAGGTGGACATTTCTGCCTATAATTTTAAAGTCACTTAGTTAGGGACAGCGCCGAGATTTTCCCCTGGAGCGGTGAACTATTTCACTAGCGGCTATTATTCTTTTAGGTTTTAATAATGACAACTATTTTACTTTTATGTTTAACAGCTTTATAAATCCAAAGTCTCCGAGATCCTTCTCTAACATTTTGCAAACGTGCATCTTTTCATTGTAAAAATTTTATACCAGCAATCCTGTTAAAAGCAAAAGTGAATAATATGCGATGAAAGAAGAAAATATATTCTGTGGAAAAATTCCCGCTTTTAATTTCACATTTACGTAATGGGTATTCTTACGTACAATACATAACAATGTGTGTGAAAATGAACGTGTGCGACGTTACCCTTTCAAATAGAAAATTTATACAAACACATTCACTCCCTGTTGATGAATGTTCTACGATAAACTCGTGACGAATGTAATTGTTGACTGAGTAGTACAGTTATTATTAAGTATAAATGACGATGGGAATTACTATAATAATAAACCTAATCAAATATGCGTTCCCTAACAATAGCTACGTCGACGACTTTAGAATATCTCACTCCGATTGAGTCAACACTCCAATTATCACCTATGTATATGTAGGTACTTACCTACATCGTATTTCTACATTATGTTGTATTATACATGAATGTCTTATACACTGCAGCTTGTTAAGAGTCTTACTCTGCTAACGTAGAACACCGTAAAGGGTATTAGCAACGATATAAATTCAACCATTACCGGTTTGTTCCTTGTATATTATAGTACCTACATATTAGAACAAAACTCAAGTGAGAGAAAGATGTTTTTCGTGGTTCGGTTGGTACAACTATAATTTTCTTAAATGGGTCACAGTTCCATGCGAAGCTCATTTTCGAACAAGCCCTTAGTCCTCTTAGCAATGAACAGCTGCAGTACCAAGTTCGGCATTAACGTGAAAGTACATAATCCTACGATATTGATCGACAATTCTCTAACTTTATCACTTGCATCTGCATTATTAGTATTAAACAAGAACAAGCCTTGAAACAAGAATTATGCCTTAACGCGAATGGCTCCTAGTGACTCTTAAGAAATTTCAAATTATGTGCATGATTCGTAACCAATCAGCAGAGACTTTGAATAATATGGAAGATATCTAATTAAGATATCAGCGCAGGACTATCCGAGTGGATTCTAGATAAATAAAGCAATTTGCAGAGACAACAACTTCTTCGAGTCCTATCTAATCTATAAAAATAGGTACAAAGCTATCCTTTCTTGAATTGTTATAAAACCAAAGTAGAGGCGCACGTGTGTGTGACATCCGAATTTGGTCGCTTAAATCGTACTAGGCTTTTGATGAAACTTGATGTTGATGGATTCTCCCCGTTACTGCAATGTTACAAGTTACAAGTTAGCTCTAATGGCCATCCCTCAAATTAGTTCTCACTCACATCTGGAGTGCCGCAGGGTAGCAATGTGTGTTATAAAAGGTCTTTCTCCACTGTTAAATTGTGGCAAACTGTGATTCGTATATGATCTAAAATTATTTTCAAGAGTGAGTACTCCTGCGTACCCTTGACATCTTCAAAACCAGCGAGATCTTCTCAATCGATGGTGCATTGGTGCGTCTTTGATCTGGTCGGCGTTTTATATATGTAACTTATTCTTCTTCTCTTGAAAAAGTTCAAAAGACGTCTTTTTAAAATATATTTACTTCAAACGAGTGAGCGTATAGCCATAACGAGGTATCGATCATACCACTCTATTAAATCTCTATCATCTAGTAAATTATGGTATTGACATAATCGCTATCCAATAACCTATGCGTTGCTATCCCCCAATACTCAGCTCGTCAACCAAGACTTCCTATTGCTCATTTGCTTGAACTAACTTGATGTTGAATTCGCCATCATAGCCCTTTGAGTTGATGTTTACATTTAATTAATCCTTAGTAAAACTTTTATTATTTTTCTATTTTGCTTTATTTTTTATTCTTTCAACACATACTATTGTTTAAGTACTTTGTTCTGTTTCCTTCATATGGACCTCTATGTCTGCCAATGGAATAATCGTGCCGTACTTTTTTGATCAAAATGCACAAGTCATTATAATTAATCCCGATTGTTACGGTGTGCTGTTAAGATAATTTCTTGCGCCATCCCTACAACAGCTTAAAGGCTTTAACTTAGTAACTTGATTTTACCGGGATGGCACCACATGGCACACATCAAATCAGGTAATCGAAATACCTCAGGAATTATTCCATCTTAAGAAGAGGCAACTGCTTTATTTCTTCTCAATTATTTTCTGTGGGGCTACCTCATCTTAAGTGATATCAAAAGTACGAGGTGATCTTAAAAATGTTAAAAGCTTCAAAAATTTGCTTTTATTAATAGGTGAAAAGCGGGGGCCCCCGCCATCAGGTACAAGCTCGCCTAATAATTGACAGCAAACAAACTTTACCCCCCACCAAAATTGGTTTCAGATAAACTGGAAGGAAGCAACAATGGACAACCCAATATCGCATTTCATAGCTAATTTTCATGGGCAAATTTGGAGGAGATATGAGATTTTGTCGGTTTTTAACACTTGACCCTTGGAGATAAAGCTTATATTCATGCTAGCCACGGTTTACAAATGGGTCCACCACTCCAATCCCGATCTTAAAAATACCGTATCCAAGAAGAAGCAAAACTAAATTAAATACAGTAGAATCCGATAACAGTGTTGTGTAAATGATGTACTTTTAGGTGGGGAACAAGACTTCGTAAATAATACGCTGTTAATATCTACCAAAAACTGATGAAACTTTCACGATGATATGAGTTTAAAAAACTACCTAATCCTCCATCCACAATCAGCATTTATTATTCATAATGTTAGCTTCAGCGTTGGAGTACGAAGCCAACCAACCACCCAGGAAAACTAACTAATCAGCATCGGTTGAAAAGGAAGTCCATACCTTGATTCAGAACTCTACCAGACACTTCACAGTACGAGGACCACAAATCTTTTATCATCTATTAGATATTTGTTTTCCTTTCTCTGATCAATTATGCTGCAGTTTTCTGAGACAACCACATTCCCTTTAAAATATCTGGCGCTCTTCTTATTTTGATAACTCTACCCCAGTAATCTCTTTGCTCGGCCCAACTGCAATCTTAACGGTTACTTGCCTATTGCACCAACAAATCGACGTTTCCCCGAAAAACTTCTTCACAAAATACTGGTCTCGAAGAAGTTTCATTTAAAACTTTATGCTTTCAGTGCATAAGTTCTGCAATTGATACTACAAATAGCAAGGATAATATTAATACAAAAAGAAGCGGATGGGCAAATAAGCGAGGTCCTCCAATTAATGCTTTGGTTATTAAGCATCTAACATCAAATTCAGGTGCTAAGCCATTTCATCGGGCTTAACGAGCGGGACGTTGTGTATATTTGACAAACACTAAAGTACCTTCATGCAAGTTGCTATCATTATTGTGTACACAATTCGCGGAGACGGGACTATAAACAAAGTAAACCTGTGTCCAATGCTTATACGATGAATAGTATCCTTGCAGAGGACGGACACTCAGTATCGCAACTATCCCCATGTTATCCACAATTAAATCAAATACCAAAAATATGATGGATGATAAGGAACTGTATAGCTGTGAGAAATGTGACATTTAAATTCGATTGCATAGCGCAGTTCCCAAGAAGAGAATTGTTGAATGTGCATCGCAGAAGTTTGGGTGAATGTGCTTTAACGTGTTACAAATATCGAAGAAAAATCTATTGATAATGATCAAGCATTCCGAGTTTATTATACATTTAGAAGAGAACACTGATAATGACCAAATCTTCCTAAATTTCTGAAATATATGTACCAAATTAACAAATTCAAAATATCTGCGTCAGTATCTTCAGTGAGCCGAACTACCACACATGCTACCATCATTCATTATCCAAGAAATTAAGAAATTGGTCTACATATATAAAATGTTCAGTAGTTTAAATTTTATTCAAATACTGAATCTTATTTGCATCCTAATCCCATTAATTTTAAACACACGTTCACGATACTTTTATAATATTCCTGTCCGCATTTATAAATTACAATTTTTTTTGTTGCTCATATTGAAAATTTAGTTATCTTTATTACGTTGGCATTGTGATTAATTTCAAATTTACGGTTCAAATGCAACTAACACAAATTTAATCGAAGAATTAATTAAATATTCATTCGTGCATTTGTTGAACGACATGTCATGTGGCCATTACATTATCGACATTATCTATAATCCGTATGTATCTATATTGGTCGCCTTTTTATAATACTATTTGTTTCAAATTACCTTCGAAGTACGTTAGTTCAATAAATTACGCAAATAGATCAATTATTTAATTTCAACTGATTAACATCAAAGCATGTTTCAAACATGACATCATATAATTTTTATTATTTATTTTTTAGTAAATACCAGAAAAATATTAGAAATTTCAATGCCAGTGTTATTAGTGTATTAAGTTAAGTTGGTATCAATTGCGTGGATATCTATGTAGATATTGATATAGGGGATGGAACTTGTGACATGTATAAAATTATTTATGCACGAGTAACGCATTCAATCGCTTTTTGTTTTTATTTATGGTTTTTTCATTTGTTACAAAATTAGGGGCGCAACAAATAAGAAATCTTTTAACGATAATTGTAGCAGCCTCGTCTTTGCAGTATGAAAAAGAGGTAAATTTTGCAACGAGATGAAAAACCTCAACCGAATAAACGATGGCATTTAATTTCAGTCTTTTTATTCCTATTAAGAAGAAAAAATAGGGCAAACGGGACGCAAGATATCTGAAATAGGACAGATCTATCCACGGTCAACGCCTATATCGCAAAAAAAAAAAACAATTCTCCCTGCGTTAGGTGCCCGAGTTTTTTCCGGATAACGAACGTTAACTGCTTTCGATGTCGATGCCAACGCTACAATTTATTCATATTAATATAACATATAGATATATCTACTTTATTTATTTGTATTTTAACTTTATCAATTGCAGTAATATATTCCTTTCAAATGCCTTGAAAGAGACAGTTTTGTTAATAAAATGGTGGAACGATAACAACCTAGAATAATAAAAGCAACTGAAACTGAAATGCATCCAAGATAACGAGGAAGATAACCCACCCCTAGACTAGCCGAACGAAAATAATTCCTTTGCGCAAATGATGTCAGATGTACTTCTCATTTTGGATTCACTCTACTCGTAGTATCTTCTATATTTTCTCCAAGTCACAGGAAAATCTGAATTTGACATACGAGGACCTTTTCTTAAAGGTAGCAATGAATATTTGCACTCTACATACTACCACTACAAACTTAAATTCCCGCTAATGCTTCGATTTTGAAGCACCAATAATTAATAATAATAATAATAACTACATTAAATTATTCAATAAGGTATAAAGGACGATAACACGTTTGATGTGGATGTTTGTTTATAGAAATGCTATATTCATAACATAAAATGTTGGTTGACATACAAACATGTTGCCCAGATACTTTGTATATTGCGTTGTGTAAATTGAAATTATTGCTGCAATTTCATTGTTGCTTCTAAAATCGCAGCATCCGTAATGCATAGTGGAAATCAGATAATGAATTCTAGAAAATATTAATTACGTCTCTGCTTCGTGTGATCTAAATTAAAAAAAAATCTTTTTTAATTGCATTTAAAATATTAATTTTTAATGCAATTAAACTATGAATCCGTTAAATATCAAACTAGTGATTTTACAACATTGAAGATCTTGTAATATGCCGCAGTACAAAACATGTTAATTGAAGCAATTCATAAAGTTGAAAAAACTTTCGTTACACAAGAATATTCTGATTTCAGGTTAACGCCATGTTTACTCATGCAGCGGACACGTTACTATAATTTACATTTTAATAAAGGTTAAAGAAGGTAAAGGTTTTCTTTAAAAACTTCACCAATTTATTCACAATCAACTTCCCAATTTTGGGTAGTGAATCATGGAAAAGCATTTCCCTTTCAACATTCATACAGTTATACTAGGGGAGGGTTAGCAAGAGAATATGCCGTATATCGTATTTCCGTCTTTAAAAACTTAAAATTCATTTTCTTAAAAACTCGATAAAAATTTTTGTACATGAGCTTAACTATGGGTTACGTCATTCTTCAGTCGTATTTTATGGATCACAAGGTAAAAAAGGTTGTCGGCCACTGCTCCAGATAATCAGAACACCCGCTTTAACCTACCAACATATTTTAATCCTGAACAACTTCTAATTGTACCCGAAATCATGGCCAACTATCACCATTTCTTATATCCAAGAAAATGTATTTGTGATTACTCCTTTTTATTTCGTTCGAAAAAATCAAAAAATTATTTTGGGTTAAATATTTACCTTGCCTTTAAACATATGAACAAATTAGTTACTACAATATCACTAATATGAATAAAAAATAGGCAACATTGTCTCTAGAAAAAAAAGAAATATAAAAATTGAAATTGAAATTATTCCAAAATAATGTTTGGAACCTAAAAAATAAAAAATGAAAACCAAATTTGTTTGTTTGTTCTATGTGCAAAACAATTGATCATTTTCAATTTTTTCAATTTAACGAAATGCAATACTTTAAAATATTTAAGCAAAGAATATCTATGAATGTAGAATACAAAAGGTCCGCTAAAAAGCATCTCTTTGACTTCTCATAGAAACTTTATATTTACCTTTTAATTATGGAAATACCTGAGCAAAATCGTTTATATTTAATTTACACAAAACGTAAGCAAACTCCCCCCTAAAAACATTAATCTTAATTTAACGGGAGATAAAATACAAGTAAATAAATCTAAAATATTCAGCTCCGTCTTATGAATGTTTTCAATTGAACGAAATGAGAAACGATCCTGTTTTCTGCAACTGAAAAGTTAATTTCCCGGACGTCTTGATACATGGCAAATAAAGATGCTACACCTAAATATAGAATGATAATCCGTTTTATTCGACATTTTCCAATTATTAAAAACAAAAAAGGGAACGTACAAAATGAAATTGTACAGCTCCATAAACAACCGTGTCGAACACCTACGAATTTTGCGTTTTTTCTCTTTCCCCCCCAATCGTTTCCTAATCACGCCGACAATTTCCTTTCTAATACGAAATACGCAATACGAAAAGCAATTTATTCTCGGCGAACGTTTCGGCAACGCGATCATCTTCGGGTTCCCGGCGCTTCCGCCATACACGCCGCTACAATCCCCATCGTATATTTCAAAAGAAATCCAATATAAGACGCTGGGGAGTTCAGCGGAGATCGAATCGGGTGTTGACATCGGGGGGGAAATTGCGTATATGAGAGAGAGGAAAATAGTTGTCGCGCGTACTGGCTATAAGGTACTACGTACTTGCAGGGATCCCAGACGACGATTCCCAAGCCGGGGCAATCAATTTCGCTGATGTATTCGCACTCTCTTCTGTCACAAACACAGGCAGGTGCAGTTAGGCCTCCGCACAATGCTATAAAGGTGACGAAGGCTAACACGAAGACACTTTTCATGATCTTTTTGTCCCGCACAGCTTCAATACGCACTCATAGGCATCCCTTTCGAAATATCAAAATGAAAGGATAATATCAATTAAGCACTACATTACTTGCTATTTAGCGTTACCAATAATATATGCTTTAAAATTTAAACTCGATTGTATTGTCAATTATATTCTTCTAATGAGATCCTTTTAAAATCTGTTATCTGTTATAGTTTTCGAAGTTATAGAACAAAATATCCTATATTGCACTTATATTCTATTTAATCACGAGAGCGACCGCTGGAAATATATTATACTTGAAACTTTTCGAAAAGTTCGAGTCGAAAAAAAGTTTTCCAAACCGAATTTCCCAGATGGGTCGTTTGTAGCGTGTCGCGCACCGCCGGGGATGCTTCGCGATTACCTTCCGCGGCTCCTAGCTTTGGCGTTCGAGCTTTTGGCAACCGGACAACTGTCAGATCGTAATAGAGCGCCGTACAGGATATCTGATGTGTGAAAATCACGTGTTCAATGCGCGCGCGATCCTACTTACATCCTTTCAGCACGGGGATAAAACGCGAATGAGATGTTGGACTACCGCACTTGGAAAACTGAAATATACATACAGGTGCGCCTGCGCCCCGAAAGCTCGGTGTAAATTTATTATTGTGTAATTTATTACGGTTAATACACTTCCACGGGTTAATATTGTGGAAGACAAAGGATATTAACCGAATAAATAAATGATGATTTCGATTCCGCCTTACCGGCCGCTGGTGTCTGTACGTTTCGGATGTTAAGCGGGAGTTATTAAAAATGGATAGAGAAGGACCTCGATTTAGAGTTTTAGCTTGCACGTAAAGTAAGATTGGGTGTTCTGCGTTAAGGTATAAACGAAGCAGATACTGAAATTGGAAATTTATTTATTAAAGCTCACTACTGTATGTGGTGATTTTAATTTTACTTTTAGCGAGCTAAATTCTGGCGTTCAAAATGTCTTTTTTGGATTGGTACCATTTGCTAATAACCTCATATTACTGAACGCTCTTGCATAACAATCAAAAAATGTTTACCGAAGCCAGTGTTGCATAACCAAACACTTGAAAAGAAAATCTTCTCGTGCAGTGATCCTTCTGGGTGCGCCTAAACATGTTCTGCGTGTTTTACCTTGATTTACAATCCGCAAGTCCCAATACCGTAATACAGTCGAATGATTACGACATTGCAAAATTGCGCTATTGGAAGCGGGCTATACTTATTTCGAAAAAGTCCAATTAGTAGTCCAAAAGTATTGGAACGTGTTTTGGAGAAGCAGAAAATGCAGCATGTAAAGAAGCAATCACTTTTTCCCGATGTTCAGTCGGGTACTACCGCATTGCTCTGTGTGAGTGACGACTGGCACCCTCGGATCGAGAGTTGATGACAGCACTGGCCGCACGAAGACATTCGATACTGTTAACCATTTGTACGTTTGTAAATGTGCTACGTTCAAAGGGATTCGGTGCAGAATCTTTGATATCGTTGTCCGATTATTTATCGCATAGATCACCACGTGTTCAGATCGATTCCCAAGTCTCCCATACTAAGGAGACAGTACAAGGTCTCCCTCAAGGTGCTATTTTAAGTCCAATTTTATTCTCTCTATATTCTCGTTTCTCGCCAACTTGAATTACACTAAAGCACACTTGTACGCTGACGATGTACCGTTTATGATTAGGAGAAGAGTGTTGCTAGGGTTAATAGACATATGTCGCTTTCCTTCCTCACGCCTTAATCCGACGAAGTTTCAAATAAATATACAAAAGCGGTCGTAAAGAAATGAAGTTTTATTTTTAAAATGAGAAACAAAAAAAGCTTAAACATCGCCACTACCGTGACAATCGTTTTTCCAAAAATGATCGTCGTTAATACGAGCATTTCCACGATAATCACGATGTCGTGTGATATCGATTGCTTCAATTCCTCACGAGTACAAGGAAGTGGCCCTTTTTTCAGGTAACCTGCATAAAAACAACGTCCTTAATATCAATGCTGGTAGTAAAAAGTTTACATCGCCGCCCATTTATCGTTAATGTTCTGACAACATGCAGTATATATTCGACCTAAATAGCCACGAGAGGACAAAAAATATAAAATATAATGGCCACATTTTAACAGAAACAGCTCCCATCGTTTCTGCTGGATGCCTATAAAGACGACCATGTCATATTTCGGACATTTATTACGCTATATTTGGTCAGCACGTTGGGATAAGTGCGGTATCTAATCCGGATTGTAGCAGCGCATATAGCAGAGGAACGATTCGTTCCCAATTATCGTCGATATTGCGGTAAATAGCGGTAACGGAACAATATATTTTACTGAATTCAGCTAATGTGTTCTTAACGAGCGAATCACGTCACAGCAATGACACGCGTTTTTAAAAATACGTGTTACAAGTTAGAATTATAAAAATCTTTAAAAGCACTCTTTCCTTAAAATAGAGGATTTTATACAAAAAATTCTTAAAGGTCGTTTGGATATATTTAATTATATTTCCGAATAATTATAATAATTACATCCCGGGTCAAAGTCAAATAATGCCGCCTGTCTCTCAATTTTGCACGAACTTTTAGTCTCGTGCCCGCTTGCATACTTATGCACATGTTGATTGAAACGTAAAAGGGATAGCCCCGATAACAATGATGTATGCAACGGTTCGCCCGCATTTGATACTAAATTACACAAACTAATGGAAATGTACTTACTTTGAAGTGCTTATTTTTAAATATCAATAAGACTATTTTAATTAAATTCGTAGCCGCCTCAGGGTGTATGGTCCTTGAGTAATGTACCAATAAATAAGAATTAATTTTAAAAAATAATGTTTTATTACAAAAAATAGTGAGAATGAAAAAGTTACGATTAACAACAGCAAATTAAAAAATACACGAAAATAATGGTTATTAAAGGAAATGGGACCCCCAAGCATGGATTAAAATAATTTTTTTAGAGAACCAAAATTTATAACAATCGGAATACATCATTTAACGAACTTAGAGCAACGAGTTGGCAACAAATAAATATGAATATATAAATGAACGGAAAAAACAAACAAAAAATAACGTGCGACTTAACTCGATGGGTGCAGTACTTTAGCGCGAACTGAACAGCGTGCTTGTCCTCCTTTTGGCGATAACGACAACGCTGACTTGTGGTTCCCTTGGCGATGTTGACCAGCTTCTAGTCCAACGTTAATTTCACTCAGCATTATCTGGGCTGTGGTTAACGCTCTTTTGACGTAAAGCATCTAGCGTACTAATATACGTTGGTGCTATGTTGCAGTACCACGTAATTTTTCCATATTACTTGCCCTTTACTTGACTCTCTGGGCACTTGGGCTTTGCTACAGGAAACCACTGGTTGGACGCTGGTCATACATCCGCTCGCCTTGGCCGCTGTCTAAAGACTTTTTAGTATTACAACCAATGTTGCTAGATCTAAAAAAAAATCACCAGATCGAGGTCAAAAGAGTTACTAGACTTTCACCAGTTCTGATAATTAATATAAAGATGATGTAAAGTTTATTTTACAAATCATACAAGTGGATGGCCCTATTTGAGATGAACACGAAGATGCATCCGAAATTGTAATAGCATCTGATTTTTGTAAAAGGACTAAAAATTGTTTCATCTTAGCGGTATCTGCGAACAATAATAACAAACTAAATTAACTAATGGCGATATGTGTTTTAAATATACTAACAGTATACGTTACTTTCTAAGTACCAAATTCTCGCACACTATTATACGCACGTAAATACCAGCTTTACAAACAAATCGAATATATTAACGAAAAATTTGTATAAAGCCAGTCTATAGCTTCTGACTACTCGTACTCGGGGACAACCCAGAACTTGAAATAATTTATTGCAAATCTCCAGTGTCAACTTAATATTACAATCACAGCTATTGATTACTAGATCACATTTACTTATTTTACTTACCTTTTGATGTTATAAATTAATGCCTGTAATTAATAACATTTATTCCGAAAAAAGTATTTACCAAATCAACGAATTGGACTTAAAATCACCAGAACTGGTGATTGCTAGAGAGGTGGTGCTGAATATTCTAATGTTTAGTAAAGTAAAGTCATCCTGTATCTCTTCATTTTCCCCGTTTTGCTACTATCGCTAGTCTCTCTGTTTGTCACAGCTTCAACCTGAACACACCCTTGTACTCCTTAAACAGCAGATGCAATGTTGTGGAACAGTTCAGTTCAGTAAATAACCAATGAAAATCTAAGATTACACGTTTCAATCAGCTCACTACAAATATGGAATACACGAATTATGCCCAAGGACTGGAAAACGAGACAAATGATGATCTTAGACAGAAATAGAGGACCACAGAAATGTTCAATTTGTAGATGAACCATTGCGTTACTCGCCATATGCAAGATACCGTCCAAGAAAGCAACATAATATCAGCGTCGCGCCACGCAACACAAATCAACAATAAATAATGTAAAGGATTCCACGCACATATATGATGCTTAATATCCCAATAAAATTAGGGCGACCATCACTGAAGAGGTTGAAATTAGCGAAAATGACTGTAAAAATAGTGAAGAGAATGACAGAAGAAATCGAAATTAATAAAAGCGTTAAACAAGCAGATTCAAGGTCTGCAACATTGTTCAATCTGGCACTGGAATATATAGCAAGAAAGTGGTGGCACCAGTTTGGTTCACGATGAACGGTTGGGACGATTAAAAACTACAACCACCACCAATACCTGCGGAAAAGTCCATCAAGTTAAAAGGATACCAGAAGCTGTAAACATGAACTCGAAAGAACGTGTTTGTCATATACTGACTGAAGATTTGGACTTGAAGAGGCTAAAATCAAGGCCAAAAACGCACTTTAAGATTGGTGACTATAGACGACATTTAGCTACATCAGTAACCTCTCAAAGCTGTGAAGTGGGCTACGAAAAAGGCGAAGACTATTCCGTTGGAAAGTGATAGCGACTGCTCTTTGGAATAATCTTGGAATTGTGTTAATCAACTATTTTGGAGAAAGAAAAACAAACTGAAGGCAAAAATTACGAAAAAGCGACCACATTTGAAGAAACCACCAAGACACCACACCGTCCCACACTTTAGTGGTTGTCATGGTAAAAATACACGAATTGAGATTCAAATTGAACCTATCCACCCCCATCGTCTTTTTCCGTTTCTTAGGCCCACAGTTGAGCTCAAAAAAGAAAGACAAGGTCATCACTAAAATTGAATTTGGCAAAAGAATTAGGCTGTATTAGACTGGACACTTTTCAGACTACCCTCGTATAGCAGCACCACATACGTCAACAAATGCTTTGTCTAAAAACACTAATGTGTTACAGTTCAAAGGTATTTGCAACTGTTTCATATAATTAGAAATTCTAAACATACCTCCATATGTTCAACCATAATTGCAAATTTCTTTGTAACGGCACCAGCAACGAAACATTCCGCACCGATGCAATCACGGCTAATTGATAATCAATCAGAGACTATTTTAACAAAGCGAATCCACTAATCACATCATCCAAGAGATATTCAGCAAACAAATCTAGTATTTCATTAAACTCAATTTTACATGGAACTCACTACGTTGCTAATCATCGAAATTTTTTTAACCGTTGGTAGAATACAAAGGAAAATATTTTTCATTGTTTTAAAAAGAACAGTATATATTAAATTATTTAAAACAAATACGGATAACCAATCTTTCTCTCTCCGCTTTTATCACCCATCCTTTTTTTTTGTATACACCATTACTTTTTCCCATACTACGCAAATGGCAAATTTTTCGCACAAAGAACGTAAATCTTAACGGTGTTTGTAAAGGAACCCAGGAAAATGTTTTCAGCGGCCCTATTTCGAATTTACAATGTCGATAAAAAGCTTCATCTGATTTACGCGGTCGTTACAAGTCACGAAATAAGCAATAAATATGCGATAAGTAAGTCTATAAAATCCTACTAAGTAGGGTGGGCCTTGTTTATATTTACATTTGTTACTCCTCAAGGCTTTTAAAGCACGTTAGCTTTTCATGACTAGCAAACAAAACCTTAAGGCAACAGCTTAAAAACGTACGTGTAAGTAGATACATCCATTAAATGGAACACGAGTAATCGATCCACATCCAGACAGGACTTTTTAATAAAAAAGATCATATATTATTATTAGTTAGCCACAACAACTATTTCTTCCTTAACTGATTGACAAGCACCAAGCGCATATACGCATTGAGTCATAATTCCAAAAAAATTAATTGAATGTAAGCCATGTAACTTTTTTTTTGTTAGAGTTTAAAGAAGAAGTACCTTCCGGATATTATCACGGCCGTAATTGTCTTTTAAACTTGATATTTCTTTCTTCATGCTAGCAGTTTTCTCAAAATGTCTCTTTGTTGTAGTCGCTGTCCAATTTTGTGTCGTATGTCGAAGGATTACGTAGAATAAACTGGAAGAAGATTAAAGTGCATAAATGTAACGGGCCCAAAAGGTTTCCTGTAAGTTGGGTGATGGATATAGAACAACAATAACAACATTATCGTTTTCATCCAATAGCATTGTTAGCCAAACATCAAGTTCAAGAAAACAGCACAGCAATACGCTTCCAAATGGAACATCGTTTACTAATAAAGACAGTAAACAAATCTTTTCTAAATTGTTCAAATTGTTCAATTAAGTAAAGGAAAAAGGTCCAAACATTAATTCAAACAATATCTTGTACCTTAATACCCGGATGTATTAAGTCTGTCAAGATATCATATTATATAAAAAAGATAGTCAGTCAGGAACGAGGCGTGACTTACATCAGTGTCATTATCTTATGCATATGCAGTGCCCTTACTAATGCTGCTATGAAGCTCTAAGTCACGCGCCAATTGAAACTGACTTTCCTCTCTAATAATACGGGGTCTGACAAAAAGACCTCCCGTATTAGGAGAGGCCGCTGTGTGGGTTGTAGTGGGGATACTGATGCGGAAATGGTATCGATTGATAGCGGTACATGTGCCATTTTCAATAGACGCAATGGCTTGCGTGTATCCTCCGGATAGAAAAATCAAGTTTGGGTATCAAACTTTAGAACATCAGGTTCTGCTCCGAAAAGTAAATCTATCGGCCGAGCTCGGACTAACTGTAACAACGCCGGAAAATGTGTCACGTATGAAAGCGTTCGTCCAGCATGCACCCATACAAAATTATGGTTGCCCAAGAATTAAGCGAGAGAGATTTTGAAACTCCCAGAGTTGCGTGTGAGGAAATTCCTCAAAACATTCCCCCTGGTGCTGTTTTCCTTTCTTTTGATGAGGCCCACATTCACTTGTCAGGTACTGTAAATGAACAAGATTTCCACTACTGACCTCTTCACACCCATCGTATGACAGTTTGGTGCGCTGCTGCTGAATTTGGTGTATGGGGTCCGTATTTTTTCGAAGAAGATGGTCTAACGATAACGGTTACTTCAAATCGTTCTGTCACATAATAGAGACCTTCCTCCGACCTAAGATTAACCAGTTTTTTGGCAAAAATCCGGTTCCAACAAGACAGAACCACACTTCTTGACGTTCTCTAGAAATTTTGAGGGAGTTGTTTCCCGGATGTCTTCTCTCTTTACAAGGAAACATCGCCTGGTCGTCAAAGTCACCCGATTTATCACCTTGTGATTTTTTTTCTTTGGGGACACAACAGTCAAGTGTATAAACATCGCCCCACAACCCTATAAGCACTTAAATAGGCAATCACCCAGGAACTGGCTGCCATTCCACCGGAAATTACGCGAAAAACTATAGACAATTTCCGGGAAAGCCTTCGTTAATGTGTCCACAATGGAGGACGGGGGACGCCACTTACCAGACATAATTTTTAAAACCAATTAATATAAAATGCCATTGTTGTTCACGAATAAACGTATTTTTCCTTGATCTTTCTTTGTTTGTTTATAACTACCTTTTAATATAGAGAAGATTTTTTTGCCGGACTCTGTATATCTGCAGACAAATAACATCCAAGTCGTAACAGTTCTCAGGCTCCGCCGTGTTGGTTCGTTGTTTGCTCTTGACAACTGCTATCCGCATTTTCAAAGGTACTGTGGCGTTTTTAAATAACATTTAGGTATTTCGGTGTAGTGGTTAGCACGCCTGTCCGGCATATGGGAGATGTCAGGTTCGATTCCTCACCGGAGTTGACATTTTAAAAAAATTAATTGCGCCAATAATAAGGAAATCGCGGATTTTTAATATCTTTTACCATCACGATTTTGCGATTGCTTGATTTATCTGTCAAATACTCATATTTCTCCCCAACTTCTTCTGCGGATGCTTCGTGTTCGTAACTCCAGAATGATTAACACGACTGGATTTGAGAATCACCTGACGGATGTATTTCGTAATGAAACAATATGACGGATTAATAAATGTTATTTCATTTTACATTTTCTTTTCTTGATATTAGCGAATTTTTTCTATAAAAGGTGATTTATTATTAATGATAGCAAGAACTGTGGTGTAGCATGGCAAACTACAGAAAAGTATAGGCACACTCCGCACAATACAATGGAACATTCGGTCACCGTTTAAAAATGAGAATCCCAGGCATCCTCGAAACAGCCGTCCCGAATTAATTAATTTAATTATTACTATAGTTAAATTTATGTGATGCGAAGTGTGACGATACTTTTGTGTTATTTGTAAAAAAATATATATATTACACCTAAATATTGATTTGAACGACCCTCAATCATTTCGAAATGCAGACGGTAGGACCTTAGAAATGTATAAGAAGTTGCCTAGCTGTATCAATATATATTTAATCTATGAATGAAAGTTTTGCCTTACATAAATACAATAAATTCCCATTATTTTAGCAACTAAGATCCTATTCCTACTTGCAATTATTTTAATTTTCTAAAATTGTATAAGAACCGAACTTAAAGCAGGTATATCCCCTACTTTGTGGCAAACAACTCGTACAATCTCAGCCCTTAGTTACTGACGCCATCTAAAAGTTATAATCCACACTACTAACAAATCAGCGCTATCTGTAGAACATTGAAAGAACTACTACAGATATCCAGCAAGTATGCGACTAGTGTTGCCATCTTTTGTATATGATCGACGAGGACAAACTGGGACAAATTGTTAAATTTGGTTTATTTACCAATAACTTTGATAAATGACGCAACAATCACTATTTATTTATCAATAGAATATTAAAGAGCTTATTTTGCCAAGATTGTTGTTAAATTGGCGTTAGCTAAAAGAGTTTTACAGATAGCCATTGTACATTGGGCATTTGGACATAGCCTTAATAACTTTGCTAAACTTTAAAAGGGAGCATAATGTATAATCCTCATGATATTCTATATATATATACTACGCCTGCGCCCCTTGCCAATGCCTTGCCTCCAAACTAAAGTTTTCATCTCCAAAGACAGTTTCCAAATAATAGAATGGAGTTGGCAGTGTGCAAAAGCTCCTTTATCTACGGAACTTTCGAATATTTAATCGAAACAATTTCAAAACGTATCTCCTATTTTACTTTACCTTTAAACATGCTCGTTTAAGCAATTAGAAAGCAGACCCAATAAATTATATTATTCCAGCAAAAGGTTCTCTATCATTTAGTAAATGACAAAAATGTTAAGTTAACTTTAACAACTGACAGACTTCCTTTCTAAGTTTCACCAACATGTCTTCAATTCTAAATCATTCTTAAACCACTAATGACCAATCTCATCAACATACATTAAGTAACATTTAAATATCAAAAAAGCTTAATTTTTCTAATCTTCTATCACGGCTTTGAAAAGTATTCACGAAATAAGGCGCATATATAACGCATGCTTACACGCAACGATTTTAATGATGCCATACTTGGATTAACCGATATTTTTCAAAACACCATGATAGATGCTAAAAAACTGAAACATTTCCGAAATTTGTTACTTACTCAAGTTCAAAATCGAGTTATATTGATGGGATTGGCCATAAATTGCTGTATTCTTTTTGCCAATTTGAACTGATATTAATTGGAAGATTTAGTACTTCTAAGCAGCTTACTTAAAATGATTGTTCTCTCTACAACTTACAACTAAGATGTGAAATATAATAAGACAATATCAATCATCCTGACTGCAAACAGCTTATTTATCAAGCTCAATTGGACTCATAGAACTAGAATTATTTGCGGTATAAAGGTTGAGTGGTCACCATGTTAAAATGCGTAGGTTTTCAAACCAAAAAGAATGCAAATTCTTAATTACATTTCACTTAATCTTCCACAAATTTATTTTGCTTTGATCTTGTTACTTATATGTAAGCCTGCAGAAACGAGGTACGCTTCACAAAATTAGCCAGAGACTAGACAGACTCATGTAAACGAGTTCGTGTTGCCTACTGGTTTCCACCAAGAGTCGAGAAAATACGAGTCTGAAGCGTACTCGTTTCTGCAGGCTTACTTATAACACGCTTTTCTAGTAAAAAGAATTACAGCTTTAGCGTTTTAGGCATAGCTATTGTGAAATGTGTTTATATTATATTTTATACAAAAATCGTTGCAGAACTGAGCCCAAAACAATAAAAAATAATTACCTTTATAAGCCTTAAAAGAAATGAAATAAAAAGAACAACTGTATGCAATACTTAACATTTATTATATTATACTTTTAATATTTATATTACAATGAAAACTTTCTACATACAATTTCTACAAATAAGACACAGATTTCTAAAGAATTATGTACAATTTTTCACAATACAATCTCTAAAATTTTTTCGAGCTGTATATACATAAAAATATCACACTCAACGTTTGTTTAATTGCACTTTACTTGGCAATCCTAGACCGTACATAATTCTAGATAAACCTGAATTATATATTTATATATATTATATATATAATATATAAAAATGCAAATAAACCTCAGTGGAGTAATAAAACCCTGTTAGTTGAGTTTACATCAGATTAATCATTTGTATTTTAACCAACTAATACCAAAAAAGAACTACCATCAATAATGTACAGTACAGAATTGTATACTTGATGAGAAAAGGAAACTGAAAGAAAAATTCTATTTTCTATCAAAATTAATTTGTAACCGACAGAATAATTATAGGAGATTTGATTTTACAAACTTTTCTTAAGGTTAGCGTATAAACAATCAGTGAAAGATGTGTTTGCATTATCGGAAGATCTCACAAAGAATAGTGTTTATAAGCAAATTAGCATCTTGAAAATTTAAAATACATTCGACTAGGTACTCGCAAATAAAATAATAAAACGAACTAATAGGAATATCAAAGAAATACTATATAAATCGAAGATGTTCAGATAATTCAAATCACCGAGATCGCTTTGTCTGATTAAACTAGAATAACAGAAATGAAACTTACAATTCTGTACAGGATACATACGAAACGTTATACGAATACCATTACCTTTAAAAAAACCTTAAATAAGTTCTAAAGACATTGCGAAATCGTCATAAGTTTGGACCACATGTATACAATTATATAATATTAATTACTTATATTCTTTTTAGTTATTAATAATTATTAATCTTTTTAATAGGTTGACAGACTCTTCAGTTGCAAAAAATAACTTGCAAAATAGCAAACCATATCAAAAAGGAAAAATAAGGATTAACTGTGTACTTTCTTACCAAGCAAAACTTAGCCAAAATAAAATTAAACAAGCAATAACCGGAAATCAAAAAGGGGTAAGCTTAATTTAAAAAGAAAAAGAAATTAGACCTAATGATTATTAAACCAATAAAATGTATTAAACGAACGATTAAAAGAATTCAAAAAAATTGCGTACATACTAAAATATAAATGCCAAAGAAAAAAACAAAAAAAATATTATTTAAGCATTTCGTACAATTCAAGAACACAAAATCATCTAGTGGGTGATAGTACGAAATAAGAAAAAGATCCATTTGAATAAACACCTATATCCTAATTTGTATGTGCAGGTTTTCCTTGGTTAACGATAGATGCATATTTTACGTAAACAATGTTATACTTGGCAGTTAGTCTTTGCACGCTTTTAGTTACGATTGGGAAACGGTTCGTTACATTTCTTACTCGAAAGAAAAATAATCAACTAGGAAAAAAATCGTGCATTAATTTACACAATAATAAAATTACATAAACGACTATATAATTATAATATTTACAACTTACGCGAGTGGTAATATAACGAACCATTCATTTGATATGTAAAATTAATGTAAGAAAATACTGTCGAGTTAATTTTTTTTTATATCTTGTAAGAAATGCACATTTGGACGAAATACTTTGTACTTAAACAATCATCAAACTATAAGCAATCGTGAAAAATATAATATGTACAGAAAAATTATTACATTTCGTTTCTATATATTTCTTTGTATACAGCTAACTTTATAAAATTCAGTCACATGCTTTGCAATCACACTACTAAGATACAATCAACACAGTTCATTTTTAAAGCTAGACGTTCACCTATCTTAACTAGTTTTGTATGACAAAACATTTAAAAAGAATTGATACATTCGACGCATTCCATGGATCAAGTCCAAAGGCGTAGCCGGAGAAGAGCAGGAATGGGCGCATACACCCACCCGTTTCCCCCTTCCCTGAGTACCCGCTCAAAAGACCAAAATTGAATTTTAAAAATCACACTTGAATTACATTCAAATTTGTAGATACTGAAATTTTACATCAATTTCATAATTCCATTTTCCATGCTGAAGAAAAGCAAAAGGCATAGCAGAAAATTTAAAGGCATTGTGCCACTTTCCCGCGCACACCCTAAAACGTCAAGACTTTGCTCATCCCTACTCAAAAACCTGGCTACGCCGTATATATTCGGATGTTCTTGGCTAGACTTTCGTAATCAACAAGGAACTTAGGCAATGCACAATAATTCTTTTGAATCATCATCAATGTTGAAACCGAAAGGTAAGTGAAGCAACAAAACGTATTAAAGTGTAACCAGAAACATCGGATTCCAAAACGTTTCAGGACGTTTTAAAAGGACAATGCTACTAGAATTTAATTAACATTTACAAAAACAGGACAAAATTATCCATACTAGAATAGGGATTGGGGTTTCAAAGAACATAAGGCAGCTATTACTTAAAATGGCCGTACAATTAATTACATTGTCATGACAGTATGCTATCACAGTAAATTCAATAACTTAAAACGTATCTAAAACATCTAAATAAAACAAAATGCACTAACTTTTAAAAGAACAAAATTTAAATTTAATCGCTTATAGTTTGATCATATATAATTATGAAAAAACCCTTAATAGTACGTGTGTGGCAAATTTTGTCGTATTATTTACTTTTGTTTTCTTAAATCTTTTAAACTATACATATATAATATACTATCAGATATATTCCTTTTTTTTATTGACTACAACAATGAAGGCACCTAAACTTTGCACAATACACTTGCATATTTCCTCAATTACCAAAAGAACAAGAAAAAATTACAAAAAGAAGAATGGATGCGACGCCTTGATTAGAGATAGACAGAAAGTAGGGATGGGGTAACACCAAACGAGAAGTTACGCACAACAGCAATACAATTATACATCGTTACACATGACATTTCTGTAGCCATACATTTTGTACTGGTTAAGTTACGATAATATTGAGAAAAAAAAATAAGGATAATAACTAGATTATTATCTCAGTATTATTTAATTTTTTTTTTTTAAACAAAGAGAACGGTAATGAAACTCTGTGTTAATTCAGTAAATAAAGAAACACATATATTTTAAATAATAATCATTTTAAATAATTATTTGTAAATGTAAAAAGCGAACTGACATAAGTTATTTACGAGTAACAACCATCTACCGTTAATCCTAGTGAGGGGCGTCTACACTTTCACTATATTTTTGTAGTTTCTTGTATTGTAGTTCATGTTCCTGTACATTGCTGGGGGTATTGGATATGGAGGGCCATCGCAGCGGAGCATGGGTCTATGCTGGTACGAATTAAAGCTCAGCTGAAAGCAAAAATATAAAATTACTTTGTGTTTTCTGAAAATTAAATATTTATACAAAAAACTCATGTAAATGAACTTAGAAAAATTATATAATCTTTATTTCTGTATCACACATTAAACTGTTTCAGGAGTTATATGTATGTACAAGTTTCCCGGCCTAATGCAAAAACAAGTTTTCTTTGTTAAATTCAATTCTATTTCTCAACATACACCCACTTTAGATCGATACGCTTTTCCCAGCGATCCTCTTATCTCCTTAATCCATCCAAGTAGTAATTGGCATCCTATTCTGCAAAATTGGCGTTTACGAATGTGACGCTCTCCTCATCATTCGATGAACATTTCCGTCCTCGGAGAAACAGAAATAACTTGTTAAGAATTAGATCTGGTAAATAGAGGCGACTACTGAAGTGGGAAACTTGTTTTTTTTTTTAATGCGGACATCTTTCCACAATATCTGCTTTCAGCTTGGCAAGTAACGTTCCGTAGTATACCCCGATATTGTTTTTCCTTTTTCAAAATGAACGACTAACATAACTCCATGACTAGTCGTTATCACTTTTCTATCCGATGGAACATTCTTCGTTTCTTTTCGGACCCGCTTCGATTCCGTTTCGAAGTGTATTGGTGTATTTAAGTTTCATTTAAAGTTAGTCGATGTTAAAACTCCGACTTATTTCACTCAAACTGCTTCAATAAGGTTTTATTAGGGGAACTGTTCTTTGGAACGTATTATTGGTCCTGAGCGAGGACGCGCGACGCCCAATGCTTAGCTCTTTCATGTCCAAATATTCAGTCAATACATGATAAACACGTTCTTTCGAGATGTCCACACCTTTTACTATACCTTTAACCTCAACTGGATGGTCGTCTAGCATCATTTGACAAACCTGTCCTATGTTATCGGTAGTAGTTGCAAATTTTTAAAAGTAGCGTAATCACATTACCAGATTGTCTTTGACGAGTAATGCCATCTTCATGTTGAGGCTTGAAACTTTTCAGACTATCCTCGTATATTCTGGGCGGCGTATGCACGCTTTATAGTAAGGAAGAGGAAAATCTATTAAATATACTGGAACATGTTTGATTTTAATTTTAAATGTATTGCTAGAAATTTCACAATCTGTAACGATAATAATCTAATTTTTTTTATTACAACGAAATTTATTAATCTTGATCGAATGATTCTAAGCTACCATATAAGCCAATTTATTACCAGGATTTGAGAATGTAATCGATTATTTGCCTCCACTTTAAAGGAGATTACTGCAAATTAATATAAAGAGAATTCAGTTTCATAAGAAATAAATTTCTGATTTCTTAAAATCATGAAAAATTTTTGGAAAGGAACTCCACGATAAGAAAATGTAAGAGAACACCTCATCGAATTTAGGCAGATTTTTAAAATTTATTAGTGTTGAATGTATGAATATTAAAGGTACCATATCTTAAGGAAAAAAAAAATATAAACAAAAGTTTAAAATCATTTATTTTATTCTTGTGCTCGACATAAGCTCTCGGTTTTGCCTTTAAAAGATCCAAAGATGGCAAAAAAGATGAAAATCGAAACAAAAAAAAAATAGGTGTAGTAATATTATTTCTACAATTATCACTATTCTATGCATAATATAGGCTTTTATTTTTCCTTGGAATTTTTGTCCTAGCGAAGTAGTAGTTCTATTTTTAATCAATAAAAATACATTCAAAGAATACGTTCTGTTCCTTGCTATTCTCGCTATATATTCTTCAATTTCTTTATGTTGAAGAAATAGGATATTGAATTTGTTAATATTCCTATTTTGTTGTATACCCTGAACTAGTTCAGTCAGCTATTTCTTTCTATCATGGTCTTAAATACTTAAAAAATATTCATTCAGTGCGTAAGCTTTCCCTTTTCTTTTGTTCTTAATTTCTTGCTTTAAATATACCTCGTAACCTCTTTGATTTGATGAGGTAGGTGTATTTGCTTTTTCCATGACCAAAAAAGGTTTCGATCATTGTTGGCGGACAAGGTCTACTATAGCTACTATGAATTTTTAAATGATGATTTAAAAGTAAAATATTTGTCTTTTTACTACTTTAGTTGTCTTATATTTAGATTCTAATTGATGTTTTTGTCAATGTAGTATATATGCAAATAGTAATAATGAATAAATAACAAATAAAAATATGGGACAGCTGCTTCAGCAGCAAAAACACTACTAGTTTGCTAATTTAACCGAGCTCGTAAGGTCAATAATAACGACGACAACAATAGCAACCAGTTAATTTGAATCATCGCAAGTCACACTCCTACGCTTGTGTGGTAACCTTTATTTCCATTATTTTGATTCCATAACTAGCGACACAATTGTATATTTTGACAATAATCCCTTGACAGAAATGGTTGAACCCACCCGAAGCAGTCGTTGGGGAGCCTCCCCTACGACTCTTTTTTCACAAAATTTCACGTAACCGAACAATTTGCCATGTAGATCATGGATCAATAAGCATTCTTTTGCACAAAATTCTCTTCTATATACTGGTTCGTTTTGTTACACTAATTATAACCTTGTATAAGTAATGATATGATGGGACAGTTTATTGATTAATGATTTTGCAGTCTCTTCATTTTCTTCAAACGTCTTCAAAGAGTTCGGTAATTACCTGGCTTCGGCAAGAGATGGCGCTACCAGAATTAAAATAGAGTAATTCGTAAAAGTAACCTTAAGGTCAGAAATGATTGAAAAAATTCATTTTATAACAAATGATCGGAGGTTGAAAGTGCGTGAGATTGTTGAGGCTGAGGGCATCTGAATTAACCTGGTGCATAACATTTTAACAGCTCATTTGAGGGTAAGGAAGCTTTCCGCAAGATGGGTGTTAAAAATTGACCATAAACACTTTGTACGTGTATCAACTTCAAACGAATGTTTGGCGCAATCCGAATGATTTTTGGCGTCAATTCATAACTGTTGACGAAACATTTATTCATCACAGCACATCAGAGACCCAAGAACAGTTTAGACAATAAGTTCTTCATGACCAACCGGCGCCAAAGCCACTTTATTGGTTCATGGCCACAGTGATTTAAGAAGCACGAGCGCATAATCCACGTTGATTACCTTTGAAAAGGGTAAAATGATTAATAAGGAGTTCGTGCCAACTTATTGGATAGTTTCAACAATACTGTGACAGAGAAACGTCTCCATTAAGCGAAGAAAGGAATACAATTTCCATGAGTTAGGATACCGGCATATTCGTCAGATTTAGCCTCAAAGAGTTGCATAGTTGGAGAAATCATATTTTTTAGATGAGATAGAAAAGATAAAAAACGTTGAAAAATAAAACAAATTTTACACATAAAAATATTTTTCTTTTACCAAAGCCAGGTTTTATCGAACTCCCCTCGTATCTTCTGACATAGAAGAACATAGACATCATTGGGAGATTGAGTGTAGGCTTTCACGACCGTAATCCATAGTAGAAATGTCTTTCGGGTGATGTCGTGTAGTTAATATTTTACTTGACTGAGATTGTTAAAAACTATTTAAAAAGATGATAGTGGGAAGGTGTTCTCTTTCTATACCAACAACTAAATATACACTTGAAACCTTTACGGTTTTTAAAACAAATACACCAATACATTGACAATAGGCTACTTGTTATGCTTAATCTAAAAACGATAAAAGTATGAGTATTTACCTCTCTAGTCACTGGTTTAAACCGAACCGCTGCTACATTCATGTTGTAGTTACTTCGGTGCTTCGTCGCACCGTCCATGTATGTCCTAATCATTTTGTTGGGCATCCGCCTTTGTTTCTCCTGCATTGGAGTCGTTGGTGGTGAAGGTGAGGGCGTGGAACTTTCCGATGACGACGAAGATGACGCGGATGAAGTAATAGATGAGGAGGATAGTGCTGAAGAGGATAATGATGATGATACGGAGGAGGACGATGATACAACAGACGATGAAGACGACAGTATATCCGATGGGAACGTTGCTAGTGTGCAGTACGAACCTTCCGATTCGCCAAGCCTGCAAGAAACAATAAATAACTTTAGGAATGTTACCGCATCAACTATTAAAAAGAAAGCGTAACACGAACTAACGACTTTTATCTTAGCCAATTCACATTTCATTGATATTACAGAACATAACAGTAGGTAACAGGAATAAATAGTAATTCATCCTGTATAGTGCTCTAGTAAAAGAACCCGTCTAAGTATCAAATGTTTGTAAAAAGTTTCAATAATGAAAAAGAAAACACCCAGTACTACGGATGTTGAGCAAATTTAATTCATTCCATTAACTTGTACAAGTGCTAAACTACTTAGAAGTAATACTTGGATACAACAACTTCCGTTGCTAATTTAATCCAGTGAGTCTTTGAATGGAGCTCACAATAAACACAAAAAACAATATAACCGAAAAATACAATCTGTGGAGTTGGAAATGATTACAGCATGATAAACCGCTAATATTTTTTAATGGATTTTTTAAAGCATAACGCTTTCTTATTTCACACTCTACATAATCTTACAAAAAAGTCAAAGTATTCCGAGTATGCATATTTTAAAGCAATATAAATCTAAACTACTGGTATACATTCCTTTGTTATTTCATATCTACTTTCGGTTATATAAATAAAATTAACTCTGCAATAATTATATAATAATAAATTTGATATGACCGTATTCCTGTTTGCGTTTATCTTGGATTAAATATGTTTCATGCTGTAGTAGACCAACATTAGCATCAAAAAATATTACCAAAAGAACAACACCTGCAATGCTCAGAAACTTTCTGAATGTTGCGCAATGTATTGCATATTAATATTTGAATAACTCGCATAATATAATCTTATCTTTAATCTTTTTCTAAGTTTGTAAATTCTAGTGTAAAAGGAAATTATGTCTGCTAGGGTAACTTCTACAACGAAAATCTTCAATTTAGAGATTATAAAAACATGTTACGTCCAATATTGACACAAGAAATAAACATTATTTTATTACATAACTCTTCTACGTTCTTGTATATTCACACTACGAATGGCTTTACTATTACGTTAGAATATTTATAATTATTACATCATCCTGCGTTTTCCGTTGATTTATCTACAGCATGCGTATTAGTAAGGTGCAAATCAAATCTGGTCGGTTTTGGAACCATAAGTTGTAGCAATGTGTACCACCAAAAAGTTAGATAATCTATATACACATTTGGTCATCTTCCTGTTACATGTTAAAGCGGTTTATTGAGAAACGAGAATCTGGAATCAACTGCTTATCGACTCTACCAACATCTGTCAATTTATTCAAATTATGAGTAGTTCTGAGAAATAAATTTAAAATGTTTAAATATTTTCCGGCATTTTAATTCACTAGAACCATAAGTTTTCGAAAATCGTAATTTTTATTTAGGTATGATGCTAATAGTTTAAACTCCAACTGACAGCTAATGTATTTAATACACAGGAAATGTAAAAATTAGCGAAAAGTGCTTGGAAATGATGGAGAATTATAAAATAAATATTTTTCCTTGTTAATGTCGCATTCCATAGTTCAATTCTGTTGAATCCTTTCATTGATTGAGGATTACTTTTTTTTTATATTTTCGGATCCGGCATGAATATAAAATAAAGTGAATCGGAGCTAATATGAAACAAATATGTGACCTTTCCACATTAACTCGTAAATTACTGGACCAAATCTACTAACGGTACAAATAAATCAAATAAATGGAAGCTACAGTGCTATTGTATCAGCTGCATTTTTTCAAAATGTTGTAACTAGAGCAGTGAAAGAAGCTACTGTTTCAGTTATTCCCGTAAGCTATAAAACAACGCCGAAAAAGCTAGGTATAAGACTTATTTTTAATCAGATTCAATAAAAAAATATTTTTAAATATCCTCAGGTATAAGATCCATTACTGCAGATTGTAATTCTTAAGACCAAGACCAAGATCAGGCTGAGCAAGATTTTCCAACACATCTTGTCCTTCAATAAATGAAATGAAATCTTCTGGCTCTGTACTATTTCCACATTTCGCTATAATTTTTGTGAATTTACCCCTTACTTCGTTAGCCTCAATGTAAGTTATTTGGCCAAGGTAATGCAACAATTTCTTCTTCATCGCAAATTGAACTACAACGCAGTCGTTAATCGTAGGTTTTATACTGCGATTAATGTCACTGCTATCGCAATTTCTAATAAACTAGTGCTTCAAATTCCAGATGTGATTGTTTTTCCCTTTCAATATTTGTTAGGAGATCTCTCTCATAATCATCGCTATTCTCGTCTAGAAGGTCAATTTCACTCTAAATTTCTAAATCACTGTCCGACGAAACAAATATTATTTACTTAGCTTTCTTTTGTTACTCCTTCTTTACTGGCTGTATGAGACTAGTAAGAGCTTTTGTTTTGAGACTGTTGGGCTCTTAAGGTGTTTTATATTTTATCGCATTAGCCCCTTCAACTGTATCATAGTAACCCCACAAGTTTGAAGTCTGATATCTCATTATTTAGAAATCCCCAAATATAAGATTTTCTTCCCAAGAATGGAAGTTTTCAACGATTTTCTAGTTTAATAAAAGTTTAGATCTGTCACGGAATAGTTTATCACTACAAAACCCAAGTCCCGTAGTTCACCCGTGAGTCATTTCTAAATAAAATGCTTGTAACTATTAAAAATATGAAACTCGGAAAACAAGTTTCTATAATTACTGCGGTAGAATTTCAACTGCATATATTACAAATGAAAAATTATGCATTAACTAGCTTATATTTGGCATAATTTATAAATTATTTATTTCGACATCGTAGCATACTTTGGTTTTTGCTTAAATTGTGGATAAAATAACAATTACTAAAGAAACGTTTGAATTGTTTTGGAAACGTAATACGGCAATACAAAAATGCACTAAGTATCAGTAATGCGAGATTATTTTTAAAAATCAATGTAGCTACAAGTACTTATTTGACAAAGGCGTGTTGGAGCATTTACTCCTAGTTTGCTTCCCACACCACTAATGTTCAAAAGACTAAAAGAAATAAACGCAGAAAGAGACAAAGGGGTCCAAAATACACCCAAGCTCAACTTCAGAAAATTCCTCAATATTGCTGATTTTTATTTTGTTGAAAACAACGTCATCACTATGGATGATGACAAAAATTTCCACGTTCCAAGTTTTAAAAAAGTACTTCTTTTAAATTTCAATCAATAATTTCGAAAATAATTACTCACAATGACTTACAACGAAGTACATGTTAGGAGTTTCGATTGTTAAGTGAGGAAATAAAAATGTCCATATATTTTTAAAGGTATTTCAGAAATTAGAAAACAATCGATGAAATTCTAAGCATACAATAAATAACAGCCACTGACGTTAATTCTACGTGTTTACGTTGATCTGCTGATACCACAACGCCAGTTTTTTTTTTTTAATTTTACGCGTTACTGACATTAGACTTGTTTACGCTTACAATAAATTATTAGCAACATTTCAAAATGACAAAACGACGCTCTGAGAAAAATTTCATATCTACGACGCAAACGAGTTTTGAACGATTCTGCAATATATAACTGATCTACCCTTTGAACTGGAAGGTTAGCGTTTTTGACGAGATGACGTCGTTTCGCATTATTAAAATGCAGAAATAATATAAGGCCATTTAATACCAAGTGATAATACGAATGTTAATCTTAGCTATTAGGTTACAATACCACGCGAAATTGATAAGTACAGCGCTGCACGATATTATTTCTATATTGATTATCAATGGCTAATAGTTAATTCCTGGCCTATTTTTAAGCGTCGAGTGACGTGGACAAATTTGTGTGGCTAACGTATTTCTTTCAATCTGATAGGTGGTATGGTAATGTGCATTACAACTATTAAAAGTATTGAATTACGATTAACCAGTGATCGACTAAAGTAACGTTATATATCTTTCCTTCTTGAATACTGTAAACTAAATGCATTTATGGACAAAATTAATGAATGTGTCATGTTGAATCGTTGTTGAGATTAAAGGTTGCAACTGCTATTAATGAACTTCACAAATATATTTCATATTGACAACCTTGTTTTATAATGAATGTTTTCCGTGTTTTTTTTATTTTTATTTCACTAATTAATTATTTTCTCGGGTGAAAGTTGAATTCAAAATTACATCGATATATGAAAACAATTTTGCTAGTCAAATTTCAGAAATATCAAATTTTGTGAACTATCAACAAATTATGCCAAGATAATTAAGAAGCACGCTTTACTTCAAAAATAGAAGATGGTTGGTCTATAAGAATAATTTCCTGCGTTTAAATTTGAATAAAAATAGACAAAAAAGTTGAAAACAACACGTCTTTTGCGCGGCAAGCAGACTGTTGTCAACGCAAATTTTCTCGTTTCAATAATTACAACATATGGAAGGATATTAAAATTTAACCTAAAGTGTCGTGTTGCTGCAAGGAAGTCACATTTAAGTAATGAAGCCTACATACGGATCTATACACAATCTAAGGCAACTGGGATGCAATAACCGGGTAGGTCTCAAGCTAGAAGAAATGAAACGGCAGATAGCTCGCCAAAGAAGCAGCCTTTCACTGTTATTAATCCCGTTTCTGGTCTTCAAAAGATCCACATAAAACAAGCAATAAGGATGTGGAAGCGCAATCAAAAGACCTCGTTCTGGGAAAATGTTCCAGAGCAAAAAATTCGCTAAAGACAAAACCAAAGTAATATAAATTTGAATAATTTTGTTTATTAATTCTGTTCCGTTGTTAAAGACTATGTTAGACCATGTCCTGCGGCCCTATGGACCCACCGCCCTTGTTATTTTTCTCCAAAATCTCCAAAATAAAATATCCAATTGTTTTCCTGTTTAAACGACAGACAAAAAAAGAGCAACATAACTCTGAACAGACTGTATATGTGACGGAAAAAAGCATTAAACGTAGCTACTTCTCAACGCATATCTTTCGCAATATATGTAAATTATTTTAAAACTGTATACATAAAACTCGGGTCAATGCCTAAATAATTTTTCTGAATGATTCAAGTGGTCTATGCAGAAATAAAACATTCGCCTGGCAATTTGCCAAGATACACATTCACTACCTTGTTGTCAATAACAAAGAGGTAAAACGAATCGTGCACTTTTAAACATTACAATATCCGAATACTACTGCTGCATTGGTTTTAGCCTAAAAATATTTTTTTCGTCTGTTTAATACAAGGGCAACCTCGGCGCCGAAGTTATCTGAATCCTTATTTTTGAAATATGTATATTTATGTTTTAAACATGTACGGAGGAATATCGATTATTATATATTTTTTAAAGTTGAAATTTTGGGTATAATTTTTGTATAATTTCCTCAATAACATTACACATCCGGAATTAGTAAATTTAAACAATCAAAATAATTTAATTTTTTCTATTTACTTGAATAACACCAGACGAGACAAATATTTCATAAATATCTGCAAGATTTCTTTGTCATTGTAACATTTCACAATCAAAGGTCGATTTCGGCCGCTGAACAAACAAAAAATAACTCTGAAGATAATATGGCCAAGATGAATTTATTCTGAGTTGGTTGACATAAGTCATATTTTTTAACAATTACAAGTTTGAAATTTTGATAAACCTAATTCGTCTAGTTTTTGGCCTTAGTTTGAAATTTAAAACTGACGTAACATCATATACTATAAATGTAGAATACATTGTGCGGCGCACAATACGCAGATGTTGACAGTAATGGAACGGATGAACCTTTGGTTTAGAAAGCTCGGACAAAATAGAACTAATAAGCACTAAGTAGTGCTTTGGAAAAAAATTTACAGAAAGAAGAATTATTATTACTATTGTGTAGATTATACAAGAGAACATTTCACCAAACGACTACAGAGTAAAAGCGTGGTAGTAGTCCTGATAATGTGAGGAAGTGCAACAAATAAAAATAAAATTTTTCCAGTAGTGTAATTATATTGATTTATTAACGACTAATACAAAATATAATTCTGCTCTGCTAAACATGACGTTATTAGCTATCTACATGTGATTATAATAAACCAATTCTGAAAATGTACAGTAAAGCACAATAAATAAATTTGTATGGAACTATACTTCTTTTTAGATTAGCAGGCAAAGTATAATTTGAATACATAGATATACATATGTGGCTTGTATCTAATTATATTATTTAATTTAGTAAGAAGACAAAGCATTCGCATTTACATACAAAACTCGTAACTTTTTCAACGACGCTTCGATACCAACGCCAAAAGTTGGTACGACCTTTTAGTCATACTCAACAAATTTCTCTAATACTTTCCTCAAAAAATATGGGCAAAACATTTTTACAAAAATAGATTATTTAATTTTGCAAATATAATATATATTTTAGAGCAAAGCTTGTGGCCGAACACCCATCTGATACAAATAGCCGATTATCAAGTTGCGCCTGGCCAACTAGATACTAACTCAATATCACATAATAGAGCATTCACAAATTATACTAATTAAATTTAACCGAATGAATCCGTATTATGAAGAATTTCACAATACGTAATTTATAAGAAACACACATTTATTTTCCTCGATTTTCTAAGCTGAAATCATCTTCACAAATAAGTTATTACTAGAGATGACCAAGGCAGGTACAATTATTATTTTTTTGCAGCGACTAGACAGACTCGTGTCTATTCGTCTCATATAAAAGGATTCGTGTTGCCTACTAGTTTCCTCGAGAGTCAGCAAAACACGAGTTCGTCTAGTCGCTGCTAAAAAGTAATAATTTCACCTGTCTTTGTCATCTCTAGTTATTGCCCATAAATATATTGAATATTCCTCCAAATGTGTAAAATCAATTCTTTAGCTAAATTATTACTACAGACAACTTTTCAAACAAAAATACTTCATGTAGCTTCCATATTTAAACAACTCAGAATGTTTTTCTCATTGCTATTGGGGGATTCCCACCTATAGCTTCCAAAATACGTTTGATGCTTTCGAATACATAACAAAGTAAACATAGTCGATTTTTTACAGGCATTGACGAAGTTATTCATAAAAAAGAGCTTATCTCACTACCTAAAAACAATCTTCCGCTTGCTCTTTAGAGACAATTCTAATCTCCCATAATCGGCTTGATATTGCAACATACCTTCTCAAACACGACTGTAAGCATTCCGCGATGCACGTTGTCTTCTATGTAACGTGCTTATCCTGCAAGTATAATTGCGTTCCTACATACAATTACTAGCTTTTACGTCATTAATTAATACGATGGAAAAGTAATGATGATAAAAGAAAAAGCCTTATTGATCGTCTTTTTTACACCTATAAGCGTTCGCTTCGCCTGTGAACTATTATCGATAAACGCTAGTTTAGCCTCGGATTATCACGTTTGTGGCGGTCATTTCGACCTTATCGGCCACGCAAACGAACACAGGATATATAATAGTCAAGGTACACCATAGTCATTGTGTAAGCATTTACTGATAACGGAAAAGAAAAAAAATTAACACAATGCCTAGACGAACGCAGCAGCGAAGGTCTATTTATAAGTTATAAACATCCTGATTCAAAGTAATGCAGTACACGTTGCTATGTAAGGCATTGATGAGACAATGAAAAAAAATAAGTGCGGAAAAAACATAGTACCAATTATTTTAAAAATAATAAATCACTAATAGAATGGTTTTCATTATTAACGGAGCTTTTCGGTTTCCCTCGGCATCTTAGAAATGAATCATGTAATCAATTAATATCGCTTTGCTTGCGTAATTATCCGATGAGCAAAGAGCTCATCGTGCTCGAATTAGCAGCAATCTGTACAGAGACATTGAAATGGAAATTAAGACTTTTTACAGTGACACACGTTGCATTTAATATATTCTTGCCCTATAATCAAAAAACAAGTGCGATCTTCAAGCTCAGCATAGCTAATTACTAGGGGTACTAAACATCCGCTAGCAAACGAAACGACAAAACTTCCCTGTTTGTTTACATCACAAAGAAAAAAACGATGAAAGGACTAATATTTCAAACAACGTGTATATTGCACGTGTCTATAGTAAGTAAGAGAAAATTCCCAAGATTAAGAACACGACGACAAGATTGAAAGAGCACGTGACGATTATTATTACTAATAGGTAGGAAGCAGTGATGTGGCTCCCGGAGCCTAGCAACAGCAGCGACAAGTAGCAACCATGTGGAGCTCTACATTTTTCAAAAGGAGTTTGCGAACACGATCGTAGTTACTCGTAACAAATGACAAAGATAGAAAAAAAACGTAAACAACAAAAACTACGTACAGAGAGGACAAAACCTTCTCTCGCTCACATGCAACCTAATCCCGTTAATTCCATTATGGTCTGATATATGTGTAACAAAACAGAAAACAAAAACAGGTGGACGGTATTTTTAAGTTAATTAATATCGCCCGCCTAGATTATCGCGGCAGTTATCAAAACGTCACGCGGTCTCGTTTAAGATCTAAGGTTGTTCAATAACAAACGAATTGTTTATATTTAATTGTGTGTATACAACAGGTGATCACTGATATTTTTAGATTTTCAAACTAGTTTAAACAAATGGTTCTAATTTACTATCTCGTCATTGTTTAGACGCATTTACAGAAATTAAATACAAAACAATTGCCTGCGCGATAAACGATAACGCGATAAACGTGCTATGTACAATGTTCGCCAAAAAGTCTGCACCATATGGGAACTTTTTTATTTTTTTAGTTTAAAGTAGCTTTGTTTGTAGTTTTTCTGTGCATCATTAGAAACCAATAATCCAAAGTGTTTGTCCTATCGTTTTCACATCAATACCTAAATGTAATTTCAAAATTTCAAATGCCCAAAAGTATCATTATTTGGCCAAATGTGAACCAAGGTTATAAGAAAAAGTTGTTCGCATCTAGCTAAGAATTCGACATCCAAAATGTGATTTACAAATATTTTTTTCAGTAAATTTTCTTCATCGGTATTGAATGGAAGGAAATCAAGGGTTTGTCTTAAAAAAAGAGAAAATGTAAGTTATTTTTCATTAAGGTTTGTTCTCCACAATTTAAATCATTTTGCCGAGAAAATTTAAGGACGCTTTTGGACTATTTTCTTATTTTCTAAAAATATTAATAGCGGAGTCATACTGAGTTGATTCTGATTTTTTTTTTATACTCTATAAGTGTCGTTGAATCGGTTAAAGATATGACGTGATGTATAAGGAATGATCGGAAACTTTTTCAATATTCAAGTTCATTCTTTCGCCCAAAGGATTTCGTCACTTACCTGTAGCAAACTTCATTTGGATCTACCCATACCGTCAGTTCGGCAGGGAGACGCAGGTCGCTGTAGTTAAGGCCGCATTTGGTCGCAGCCTTCTCTAACGTAATGTCCACGGGGGTCAGACCATTAACCCTTATACAACGGTAACCCTGCCCCTTGGCCGGCACCTCTGGAAACCAATGCTTCTCAAACCTAGAAAACAAATAAATACATAGATAATTGTTTTTCTTTTAGAAGCGTACAATTTTTCAAAAAGTAACCGGAAGGGCATTCACACAACGGCCAAGGTGTAGCCCACGAAATTAATGGTCATAAAAGGTTGGTTCATTGTTTTTAAATTTCGCGTATTTAACAATTAAGGCAAAAATTGTTTTATCTAGAAGAGGCGTAAAAGTTCGTTAACTTAATATTAAGCTGTTACTTTTGACTGACTGCAGATATTAACACCAACTAAACGACATATTTTGTTGTTAATTTGTTATTTGAGGATTGATTTTATTGCTCCAGACGTTTTTGTCGATGACTGTACTACGTATAGTCTATACTATACGTAAACGGAAACTGTTGCAGCAACAAAATCAATTCTTGGGTAACAAATTAACAGATAGTGTTTCTCAGAAACAGCTGAAGCAACAAAATTAATTCTTGAATAACAAACTCGCAACAAAATATACAACTGGTTTGCTGGTAGGATTATGAAGTGACTACGTCAGCTTAGTAAACGTTACTATAACTCTGTCTGCATCGCTAACATTTTATTTACCTGATACAGTCCATAGTCCCCTAAAAAGGACCAGAAAGATCTCTTCCAGTATGTTTGGTAAAATTATTGGGATAGGTTAATTTTGCTACATTATTGAAAATAAAATTACATGATATATTAAGTTACAATATAGATTTTGCTATGATCTCAACCGGTATTTATTCATTTCTGCTTAAAACCGAGTATCTAAGTTGTTAGAATTCAGCATCCTATACGATTCTGTATTTAACTCAATTGAATTCAATATTGTTTTCATTGGTTTTTACATGAATGCTCGTTAATTATACTGCACATAAATCAATACGGAAAATACGTAGTACCTATAAATCATAAATCTTTATCAAGTATTGGGGAAAATTCCTAGATATTTGTTCTAGTATGGTTAAATTGAAAAAAAAAATCCATAAATTATTTAATTTAGGTAACGTAGTGGTACCAATAAATTTTAAAGTAAAAAATACAGAACTCCTCTTTACTCTTTACAAATAAATTAAAAATATGCTGTAGAACTAGTTTCGGCTTACGCTACCATCAGCTGGAATTTTAGGTATACATTGGCAATTTCCAATCGGTGGTCAGCGAGGGAATTTCAATGGTCCGTTCAGAGAAATTCCAATGCAATCTGTAAGTTTGGAGAACCACATTGTGCTAGCTCTAAAAATACTATTATTGACAGTTGTGGTATCAAACGCGTAAAAATCGTTACCAATTATTTTCTCATATTGTAAACAAACAAAGTTATATTTTAGATTACCTTGTTTGTAATCAACAGCTATCTCTTATAGAAAACACAAATAGCTGACGGGAATATTTAATTGGTAAACCTTGTATAACGTAAAGGAAATTTACTTAATTACATCGGATAAAAACAACCTGTATTTGTTACGTAGTGTTTTCCATTAATCAATTTTTAGGAAGTTGTTTCATTGCATTCAGTGCATCATTGGCTATCGCTTAGTGGTTCACCAGCAACGATAGCCACTTTTTCCAGAAGTAACAATAGACACAAGCAGATGAATATTATATGTTTGAAAAAGATTATACCTGTAATATTTAGCTTCGTCAATACTTTTTCAATAATCTATTTTCCATCGAATTGGCACAAAATTAATGTTACTGATTACTACAAAAAATTATGTTTGTGTAAGTGATTTGATTAGTGTAATATAAAAAAAATACTACCGTAAAATTATAAAATGCTTTGCTAACGTCGACTACTTATTTATTGACAAAATGATGTCGAAGCAAATATATTTTTAATGGAAAATGACTATTAACGAAACAAAATTAAATAGACGTGAATAGGCCAAGAAATTGTTTGCATTCTAAGATGATCTGTCGTTTCATGCGTTCAAATTAATGTAATTTTACTTAAAATAAGCTGCGTTAAAGTATAAAGACAAATATTTCGATAACTAGGTCACTATCTTCATTAAAAATCTAAAGCTCAATAAAGAAGGATTAAATATTCCTATAAAACCTTCAAAACAGATTTCTCGTTACTTCGATATTGGAACAGCTCCATGGTTTTAATTTAGTACCGAAGACGACCATTCAGTCGCCTTTCTTAATTTTCTGTGACAGCACTTAATAAAGCCCAACCTTCGAGTTAACTATATGCATTGAATGCGGAAACATGCTCACGTATTTCTAAGAAGTTTCATATAACATCATGAATATAAATAATTCACACGCCAAGCCTAATAAAGTAAAGAAGAGCAGCTTAAGTTTAATTGGTCAGAAAATGTAACAATATAATTAACTTCAAACTTGACTGTAAGAAAGTATTTAAAGAAAAATAACACGTTTAACGTAAAAATAGAAACAAAAACTTGTTTGTTTCATGTAGACTATTCGTTTCCAAATATACTGGTTACACACAAAGTTAACAAAGTCAACCTCGTATTCTAGATTATATGTAGTATTTTGCGGAGCAGCAAACAATATGGCTTCTATTTTTCTCTTTTTAGAGCCATGCGAATAAATCTAACATAAATTTTAATTACTTCCATTGTCTTGTAGGCAAAGAATCGATTAATAGAAGGAATGAATTGACTATAATAATAAAATGCTCAAAACACTTTCATATAGCAATCAATAATAAAAGCCTGTTAAGAAATCGATAATCCCGATATAGTTGGTTAGTGATATAATCACTTAATGGCATAATGACGACGACAGAAAATATTTAGCGGGTAAATAAGATATTTAGATCTTTGGGATATACGCTTGATAAAAACAACAGTATCGTATTCGAACTGAGATTTTTTTCAGAGCAAATAATTGATCAACATTATCGAGTTGATCAATAAGCGACTATCCTCTATTTATTAGCTGTACGGGAATATTTGTAGAAGAAAATAGGTCTGTTTGTAATTAATTTGAAGGTTGGTAACGTTTTTCGATGATTTTCTATTTAAAACCTTGTAAAAATGGTTTCTACAATTACAATTAGTTTAAATGTAATGGATATGTAGAATGTTCTCTTTCATTAGTGTTAGTTAATGTTTACCACAACATTTAGAAGGCAAAAAACAACGATGTATAAAATTCTATAAACATTTGTTATTGTATTCACAGGAAATGGTAAAAGAAAACAATGAATCAATTTAAATACATAAATATTCAGTTCATGAAAGCCATTATCGAATAGAAAAGCTGGACATTAATGGAGCCTGATAGTGTACCTTCTTTTTAGCGGCTGAATCGTCCTACTTTGGGTACAGGTCCTTCCAAAAATTGTTGATTCTTAAATTTTTGTAAATACCTCAGAAACTATAACTCACATAATTCTTTTTAGAACATAAATTGGTGTATGTTACATAGTCTCGAGGAAAACGCAGACTATTTTCAGAAAAATGTGTTACGGGGGATCGGGTACCCCAGTTTCGTTATAATTTCTTCTTTTATTTTCAAAAATATAGTTACTAATTTAGTCATTATTCGTGCCCATACTGCATTTAGTCATAACTAAACGTTAATTAACTGTCTAAATTGATTACACAGCGCCATAAGCGATTTTATTTTTAATAAATAACTGAATAAGGCCACTACTACTATTCATTTATTTAACTTTGTTTAATAACTTATAGCATTTAAATTTAGTTTGGACGTTTCGATGGATACACTTCCATCTTTATCAAGGTTTAAGATTGGTAATTTAACCGACTTTGAACAAAACAGAATGTATACACGATATAAAAAAGGTGAACGTTGTTCTTTAAATTTATTTTATTTATGTTTAATTTGTTAATAATTACTCTATTTATCATTACAGAAATTAAACCAATTATTTAAATCCAAGAACCATTTACAAAATGGGCGTGTACAATATCACGTCAAAGTTAAAAGAAACCAGCTTATTTACTACATATACGAAAAAGTGCCGTAGGTAATATGTTCTCAAGATTCTAGAAAAGTTATACAACGACAAAAAAAAACCTTTCATGGATGTTTTCGTAGGAGGAATTCAATTTCATAATCAAGACAATAAGTATACATTTCACTCAATATTGTTTACTTACGATGGAGAAAATTACGAAAAAGTAAATGAGAAACCGGATATTTGATCATCGAATAAATAGCTTTCGTATATTCAGGCAACTGGATTATATCAATTTTCAAGTTACATACATAAATAAGAAAATAAAGTCAATTACTTTCGCTGTGAGCCCTTTTTCTTGACATAAATACGTTTAACGTTTTCGTAAATATAAATGAGGCAGCTGCGCGTATCATTTATGGTCAACAAAACATAATACGTACCCTAAAATGACCAATGGCAGGGATCGTCAGTTAAGTAATAAGAAGAAAAAAAATGTGTTAACTTCCTGCCGTTTTGTTACTCCACCAAACTTTCTTCTTGCAATTATACGGACAATAAAACAAAATAAGTATGAATTTATTATAATTATGCTTTATTGCAGCCAGGTGGAACCTACACAATAAGAAAGAGACTATTGCAGAAAGAACCGCTACTTCGTATACGTCAAGTTGGGGTAATTGCAAAAGACACGAGAAAAAGGAAAGTATAAATGTGCTTGAAACTATGTTAATTTGGGTAAGGAAAGGAACACAAAGAAACGACATTAAAAGTAATTCATTTTTATGGTAAATCAAAAAAAAAGAGATTTTATAAATTATTGAGTGAATTCAATATTTGGTTTTAATGCAATTATAGAAGCTGTTCTTCGTAAACAATTATAATAAAGGTATGGCTGGTTAATTAAAAAATATTTTATAATGTACCAGCTCACAATGGGAATCAAAACAGAAAATATTACTATCGAAGAAATAAGTTAAAATTAAAAATATTACAGTAAGCTGCGGTAAAAGCGACTTTGGTGTAACTGTACTCGGTCAGTAATTTCATTCACAATGGTTGGACCGCTCTAACGCATTTAAGGCTTCATACCTGCCACATCCGTCTCGTTGAATAAGCGGGTATCTATTAAATATTTTGTATCTTTATTAATTTCTGCTCAATGATTATAGTTATATAAAATAAATCACTTTTCGCTAGCCACAATTTTTTTTTTGATTTCTGTGCCAGTGGCGCAGTTACCTCCAATTGTATCCAGAAACCCTGCAGAAGTTTCAAATTCTTTTTGATGTCTTTTTATTCATTGTGGGTGTGTAGCGGGAATCGATTCTCCGAGTCCAATTTTACTCAATAACGTGTAACTGAAGCCTTTGTATTGCTTTGTCCGTTTACATTCTCAAATGGTCTTTTTGGAAGAGAAATTTCTAATTTTGTGAGAAGGGATTATATTATCCATACGAGAGCTTATTTTAAGCTTGAAATAGAATTTTCATTTAAATTATATTTTCACTACTGCAGTTCATTGAAACCAATTTGAAGGTGCAGTTACCCAAATTTACCTACAGAATATATTAAAATTCATCTTAAACTTTTAGTTTCTTCATAACAATCAATTTACATGATCGTATAAACGTTTTTTTTTTACCAACATCTAGCTTATTATGGAATAATAAGATTTCTGAGTTCTTATCCTTATTTAGACCCAAAATTACTTAACGAGCGTATTTGAAAATAGATTTAAAAATTCAATATCGGATTTCTAATTATACACAACCGAATTTTACGACCACGGAAGGAAAGTAGCCACCTATTCGATTAATATCTACACGCAAAGAGGTGACGTAACGACTATTAAAATGGAAAAAACAACAAGTGGAGAGTAATTAATTTTTTGATTAACGTTCTCAATTAAGAACTGATCGGTAATAACGCTTCAAAGCGTCCGAACTACAATTTTTGGCACGATAACAGCTATTTTGTAAACCAATCTTGTAAGTAGATCTAGGATTAATAACACATCAAGTAGAAAATCATTTCTTATTTCTTCCGTGTATATCACGCAATGCGTTGGATGCTTTCTCAATATAAATTGCGTACTTCCGTAAATAGTACACTGGTGGCGACTTTCTTTTCAAAAAACTAGACAGTCCAATAGCGATAGGAAAAATATTCAAATAGCAAGGTAGAAATGAAACGAACTTTCCTGATTTAAAATGCCAATAACAAATTAATGAAGAATTACGCAAATAAAATGGAACGTATATTGCAAAGCAATCATAAAAGTCTAGATGCCATAAATACTGGTGGTTAAACAAAATACAGCCTTGGTTTTTAAACTTTGCAAAACTTCAACTTTAATGAAATACATTTACATTGGTGACTACATTACACAAGTTAATATTATATATCGCCTCCTCAGGCTTTAGCGATTGCCTGTATACGTACATTTTTTGGTGGTCGATTGGATTTCTGGATTGGAGGTCTGGAAATTGGGGAACCCAATTTAGAAAATCGAATCAATCTCCGTGTATCCGATCTTTAATTTTTCGAGTAGTGCCGCAGGGAGCGGTGTAAAAAATGTTTGCATAATATGGCCTTAGTGCCGCACTTAGAACGTCTATGTACGTTTCGCTATTCATACGGCCGTGACATGTGAACATTTTCCCAAACATCCTGCGATGATATGCACCCCCTCATATCTGCTATCACCACCATGCTTACGAGTAGGGGCGACACAATCCTCATGGAATCCTGCGTTAACTTTTCGACGAAGTTCCAAAGGATTGCAAACAATATCTTTTCCAGTTTTCAATTGCCTAACGCTGGTGCATTTTCGCTCATTCTAAACAGCTTTTTTTCTTGACCTCCAACAATAAAGGTCTTTTTCTTTCAAGGTTCTGTACTATTTAAGCGTTTTCCACTTCTTTATAAAGAGCAAACTTCGAACAAATTTATTTTTGCAAGGGTGTCATAAAATCGAATATTATCTAAATGGCTCGATATCTTCCAACGAAAGGAAGACAGTCATTTTGTAATAAAATTTGCAAAGTCTTTCAAAATACACCAAAGAATGATGAAAATGATGGTGCTTCTTTTGCTGTAGAATAGATGCGAGTTGTAAAAACATGTTCAATATACAAAAATAATGGAAGCCCCGTCAAAATACTTAGAAATTCATTAACATGCGATCAATAATTATGAATTAGTATTTCTTTTAATAACTAAAAACCAACAATCCAGTATTAATATTAATGATATCTATTGTTGCATAAATTTGTATAATGTCAAAGATGAATCGAAAATGAAAATAATTAATTGATGAAAACCAAACGATAAATAAAGATATAAAATAAAAAATCAAAAAAGGAAACTGGTCAAGGTGAAATCCAGATGTTTACTTTTTCACGTTGCATTCAAATAAAACACAAAAAGACGTAATGAAGGATCTTTTTCAGGTTAAAAATAGCGAGAATCAAGAACTTTTAAATACATACTTAAACGTTTAAATCAAAGAACATGAATTATACTTCCTCAAATAACCATTTCATTTTATCACATGTAAAAGTATACCACACCTTACTAAGAAAATGGGTTGAATTTCAGGAAATGCCATCACGATAATGATAAGAAACCACATCCATGGCTTCTATTTTTGTTTATAAAGAATAATATACAACGCAATATATTGTTAATGATACGCCTGCCTTCAAAATGATTTTTACATACTCTGAATTCTCAAATCTCATATTGAATATCAGATTACTTTTTTATGAAACCAAGTTCTTATACAAATACATATCGTGTCAGATGATCCTTAATCCAAAAGCAAAAGTATTTCTGTTAAAGACATCCCAAAACATTTAAAATTTAAATTCAAACTAAAGAATTCTTAAAATCCACTTATGTAAAATAATGTTTGTCAATAAGATCTGCTAAAGAAAGAAATGTTACATGCAAAGGTCACATCTTTAGTAATTGAAATATATTCAGCTTATCACTAGTAAAATCATAATATTAATATTAATTATAATAAATAGCTATTGTAAAATCAAAAGGAAATGGGTTGGTTCGCTATTAATTTATTATTAATAAAACAAAAAATACCTTTTCTTCATTTATTTATTGATTTTTCGATATAAAAAGAGCAATTCTGACCTCTTTAATTTATCGAATAAAATTTATGAATTATACTGAAGAGATCATAAACATTTCCTTTTTCAATTTATAGCCAACTGACACATACAATAAGTAGGTGATGGTAAACCTAAATTTGCATAAACTAGCGTGAAAGTAAAGTTTTAAGCTAAAAAATTGCAAGCGGCCGAGTGTAATTCAAATGCTAATTGAGCAATAAATAACATTTAATAATCTCGTTATTCTCTTATAAAATAGCAAGTTTACGCCTTTATATCTAAGAATTGTTAAAGGTAATGAATATGTGATGTACAAGTAGTATAGTGATATACGGAAAATTGTGGATGATTTTACGAGACATAAAATAAGACTGGACCCAATTTTGATCAACGTAAAGAATTAAACTTCCCGCAAACTAATTGACTTGAATTAGTACCAGGTTTAAAAAAATTACTTACAAAAAAATTTGCTGGTTATCATATAGTTATCAGAAATGAATCGTATAGTACTAAGTTTTTTATTTTGGATTTTTTATTTTCCTGACAAATTTTCCCCAAACTATCCGGATATCCGGATCCACTATCTACTTTTCAGATCCAGATCCACCATCGCATTCTCGAATCTACTATCCAGATCCAACATCCGATTCTCGAATCCATTGCATTACATTCGGTGATTCTTACAGCATTTGATAAGTTGTTTGCGCACGCCATCTCGTGGTAAGCAGTCCAAGAACTGTTCGAGGGATTGCTTGGGGAATAACACAACAGCGCGAAAAGGTAGAGTTAAAATTACTCTCGAAACCACGCTGATGACGCCAGGTGGGCTGAAACATGTCCGCGGGTAATATGTTTTTTCTCTCCTTGCGTTGAGTTTGCCGTAAATGATCCCATCAATACCATGAAGAAGCTATTTTAGTATTGTCTGTTTCTATGCATTTTCTGATGCGTTCTGTACATTCTGATCGTTTCATTATTCTATTCCTTGTCTAGGCAGCCTAATTTAAATAAAGTCATTTGCTTTTAAGAACTGGTACGGAAAGGTTATTTTATTTCATTAACTGCTTTCAATACGATACTATTAAAGAGTCAAACAACAATGTCTTTATTCAAATTCAACGGGTTTGTTTATTTATTTTTTCCCCAATGACAGCAAGATATACTTATACAAATTTCCAATTTGGCAAGATTTCGATTGCAAAAAAACTTACATTACTGGTACTTGCAGATTGTAGGTATGCTTATTGTTGGTAAATACAAAATAATTACAACGAAATCAATATGATAATTGAATTTCTACTGTGGGCATTTGCACTTCATTGTTAATTTTTTTGTTTTGTTGTTACACCAATTCGTTAACGATAATTTACTGAATTCTATCCTGTGCTAATTTTTGTAATATGAATAGTATATATCAAATGATGATTTAGTTGTTTAAAACATTTTAACGCACGGCCGATACTTTTAGCCCACGCTGTATTATAAAATCAGCAGATAACATTTTTGCAGACATCAAACAAACATATTTCAAAGCCATTGCGATAGTCGACATTGAAGAAGGTCTCTGCAATATGTATGTCGCTGGTTTTTGATAAGATGCAACCGGACGTGCAATTAATCACATGCGGTCCTTGAACAATACAAAAACCCCACGGCGCGCAACAGAAGGAAGCCTGCATATTCATAAGGCTTTTTTTAGCTCGAAATATGACAAGGGGTGAACTAATAGCAGCTATTAAAGCATGTTCTGGCAAACGAGCAAGCGAAATAAGCACAGCGGACAGCTGAACATGTTCCGCACCGAAGTTACGTAAAGTTGCAGCACCGCCACCATCGTTAACAGCTTGCGCTATGCCCTTAGCAAGACCGCCGCTTCCGGTTTCCGGTGGTTATGTCGCGCCCGGTTTGTTTGTACTCAATCGACATCATCGACAGCGATTCCACGATGTACTTTCCGAAAACAGATAAAACAGGTCCTCTTCTATAAATGTATTTCTGTATGGCGCGGTTGTAGTTGGGTCCTTAATGCGCCCATTCAAAAGTTTACAACTTTGGAGGAATTCAGTTAGGAAATTGTAGATGCCGAAAATAAGACGCGCTTCTCATGAAACATACATTGAATTACAATTTCTTCATTCCAAGCTATACAATCGTATAACGATACGAAGAAGTGTACATAAAAGAAAAAGGGGCTAATAGCATATACAAATCAAAGACTAAACACCATTTTGATAATCTTGTGATGAATGAGGAAGTCCCAAATGTGAAAATCTGGAACATTAGATCGAATTATAACTTACACAAACACTGAATACATCAAAAACGCTATCAAGTGTAAACAGAAAAAATATCAAAAAAGTGTTATTATCTGTAAAAGCAAATATGTGAGCTGTACTATTTTTTCCGCCCAGATTTTATTGCTCGCACAGCAGTAATTTATACAGTCGTCTAAATATTGGAAATGGTACAATTAACAAAAAAAAATTAAGAAATAGAAATGATTGATTTTAGTGATTGCGACAAATATACGCACACAATATACTCCCACAAAAATTTAACATTTTGTATTATTGGCATATTTCATTCATAGCACCTCCCACACTAGTGAGACAAACATATTTAACTCTTTATATGACCAAGTTGTTTCTACTGTTGAAGAATTAACTGAAGACAATTTGTTTTGGTTCTCTTAAGACAACGCACCTCCTTACAAGGCTCAAAATGTTCCATTTTTCTTTTTACAAATATTTTGAATCCAATTAATGAAAGGAATGCAGGTATGATTGATCAAACACGACGCTTTGACGAATGTCACTTAAGAATTTTTTTATAAACTTTGATTTTGTCACCATGTCAGTGGTGGAGAGGTTCGATCCAAACGTCGATTCAAATCCCGGCATACTGCGCTGTTTTTACCGTAAAACTATGATAAAGTGATATGAAAAAAAAACACGCCAATTATCAAATTTACTGCATGCATATCTATAAAACATATCTCACTAAAACCTCTACAGCCAAAGGCATTATTTCGCCGCTAAACTCAACATTCACAACAATCGCCTTTGAAAAGACACAAATACTCTTGGGAAAAGTTTGAGAACTTCTCGATACTATACAACACAGATAACTGGAGATCTCGGGATATAATTAAACGCGGAACTTCCAAAACTATACTCTTGGCAATCCGCCTTACGATTTCGCAGAAATCTCATTTACAATTCAAATTTAAGAAAAATTAGTCACACTTCAGATTACAATATGTGCTCCGAATATATTCGAGCTATTTCTATTAAAATGTTAATTTTCAATTTATCTCTGAATAATCATGAGAGAAAACAACGCGTTTAGGAAAACAATAACAAAAACATGCACCATCGTACAACATGCCCGTCATTTACAGCGAAGTAATTGCCAGTCAAATTTATTTACGAAAAGAAACACACAAGTGTAAAAACGCAACAAAAGACTCGAACGATTTTCATGGCCATGTTCCAAACTTAGCCCTGTTAGACAGAAAAAAATATAAACACGGATCTCATTCGAAAACAAAGATATTAATTCTTGAGTGTGCTTATTTGCACGAATCACTATTAGACACTTAAAAGATTTATCATTTTGGATAGTTTCTTACATTTTATTGTCCACGTTTGACAAAAGTTCTAAGGATAGATTTAGGTCGTTAGTCAACAATACAAACATATTAGCGGAGTTAATTTGTAGTTTTATTCTGCGCTTTATTTAGAGCAGGAGTACATTCACTTTTAACCTATGACGAATCTGTTAACGTTTTTTTGAGATTGTGGGTGAAGTTATAACACTATAAAGTTCCAGAAAAATATTTATTGAAGAATAAAATTATTTTCAGTTGGTGTATTTACCGCTTTGAAAATATTCCTCTACTAGTTTAAGCAGTTATCAAAATCATTAACAGATGGTTTTACAATCGGGCAAGAAATATTGTCCTGTATATAAAGTTGCTTATCTCCCATAAGCATCGAGAGATTACTACAGCTTAACGAACTCTATTTCTCATTCATTACGTTAAGTGTAAATCAGAATGTACAGGGTACATTCTTGACCGGATATGGATAGTTTTAATTTAAATACAAATGTCAGATCATTCAAATTTTACACAGTTTGCAGCGTATCTGCAATAAATTTGTTTATTATTTATGAAGAATGCAATAAAGTGAAATGAACTTGTGATACCACCATGGTCTCTCGATATCCACAAAAACAGAAACCGTTGCCAATCTTCGCATTTAAATGATATTCGTTTGTAGACAATTTAAATATCCCGACATTGTTTATAACTGGAAACCAAGTAATATTTCATTAATGCTGGATAATTTCGCAATGGTTGCAACTAACTTACATATACCAAAGTTGGATGATATTTTCAAAACTGGAATAAGCTATGTCTTACATCAGACACACATTGATGGGTACTTTTTTTATAAGGAAATTGAGCCACAATATGCACATTTCCCTGGATATCTTAAAGAGTATCCATGTTAGATCCGTAATGAATTTGACAACAAAGCCATTTAACGAAAAAGAGAAAAATAGGTAGTTGTATTAAAAAAAAAACTACATTTTACGAGTAACTTTGAACTAAGAATTATACAATTTAATACATGGAGAGTTTCATTTAAAATAAAAGTCGACAGCAACTTCTGGTATAACCAGAAATGCCAGATTATTAAAGATCTTAGTGCAATAACACTTGTCGACTTTAGTATTCTGTCAAGTTGTTTGCGCGTTTTCATATACCAAATCGATGTAGTTTCTTGTAAGGTATCTGTATTATTTACAAAGCAAAATATATTCTTATCAAAACAGACATGTTAATATTGATTAAAAAAATAAAGAAGATAAATTTCGTACAAGGAGATATTGAGTGACTTGCCCACGTATGATATTTTCAGAAGAATCGAGATTATTTTTATAATAAAATTAATGAATATATCGTGATATATACATCAAGCTATAAATAATTCTGGTCTATATCGACCTTCCCGATCCCTCCCCAAAACTTGCCTAGAAAGTTTCGATAACGTTTGGGCAAAGGCTCTTTTCACACATCCATTTCCAAATTGAATCAAAGTTTTACACGATGTTTTCGTTATTTAAAAAGAACGTATCACTTGCACAATCAACGTTTCGTCGCGTTAATTTGTTAAAAATAATTTATTTAAGACGCAACGAAGTGCAGATTGATAAATATAAGTTTAAAATTGATTCGTATCATTTAATTCATCCTTTTTACTTTTGTACTAATCACAATTATTTTTTGAAGATTCTTCCAAGATAAATTATTATAATTGACTATTTAGAATAACAAGCTTCACCAGATATTTTTCTAACTATTTATTCCCGAGCCGCGTCATACGATGAAATTAGATACCCAACCGGCTAAAATACGCATAATTTGAAGTAAATAAAGAAAAATGTTGCTGGTAGTGGCTCGACTTTTAAGAGATTAGATCCAACACTTGAGATTACTCCAAAACATTCTCTGGAATCAATTTGATACTCTACGAATTAATATAATTATAAAACTAGAATTTAAATTAAATATGACGTGATGTTAAAAAAATGGTATAACTAGAAAGTAGGAATATCATGTTATACTGTCAGTAAGATGGAAAATGCCGTGCAATAGGGAGGACAATATTCATTCAAGTATTATTTTTGTTTATGTACTTACTAGCAAAAAAAGTAGTTTAATGAGTAAGAAGTACTAGCTAATAGTTATAAAAAAACCTTGTGTTATCATGAAGATTTATATCATAATGTTCATCAAACAAAAACGTAGATATACAACAAAAAAAAAAGCGCTGTAAAAATATTTAAGTACAAAATATTTAGTAAAGTTTGCTATTACAAGGAAAAAATAGAATCAACTTATCAGCCTGATAACGCTTATGAGTCAGAATTAAATGCGCATTTGTTATTGTATGAATTCGTAATAAACAAAAAGTAAAAATACATAAGTACATAAACACTTCACTTTTTCAAAAAATCCCGGAGAAGAGAAAAGGTATTGAACATTGGACAGGTTTCCTTACAAAAAAAGCGGAACTGATGATGTTGTTGGGAAATTCCGCGTCATTACGAGAACGGAGCTGCAGTTGTACGTTCTGAATGCATTAAATACACTTGAATGCAAACAAATTGCGTTATTCAGAAAAAAAAAAAAGGAAAAAACGTGTGTACCACATACTTATGACCTCCTTTTGGCTACTGATTGCGCGCATTCTGTCGCTAACCTAATATTAAAAGGCGTTACATTCGATTTTCATGGTATTTTCTTTTAATCAAGTCTGTTGTGAATAAAATGTAAATATCAAGTACACTTATTATCAAAAATGCAGCGTTGCACGACTGAACAACAAAAACTTCGCAAATTTTGATAACGAAAACGCACCAAATCGTTCGACGATTAAAGAATCGATCAAAAAAATTGAAGAAACTGGTTCGTTCAGTTATCAATAACAAAACACCGATTGGTCGATATTTTGGCAATATCAAAGACTACGTTACAGCGAATATTAAATTAAGATCTTCTTCATCTTTATACAGTTCAGTTAACTTAACTAAGAAAATTGACGCTGTAGACCAAATGGACGTTGACTTTTCGAAAAAAATCCTGTTCAGGGATAAAACAGGGATAAAATTTTCATTTGGGTGGAATTCATGGGAAAAAAGTGCACTCACAAAAATAATAAATAACTGTTTGATGTGGACTTTGGGATAGCGGAGTTATTAGGCCACGTTTCTTCTATGGGCCTTTTATAGGAAGAAGAATTATTGTTTCGCTCTTATTAGGCCGCCCATTATAACAGACGCGAAATTTTAAATTAAAGTTAATCATGCGTAATTTTTCCGTTTAATTTTTTATGCATTATATACTTTTGATTGAGTTGTTGGATCTTCAGAATGGATTAATCGATTTCTCGCAAAAGTTTGTGGAAAATCAAGGATCGGTTATACTTATTTTTGACGAATAAATTTGGGTATGGTAAAAGAATGGTAGGGGGTCTCGATTTAAACAAGTTTGGAAATATCTAATTTATTCCAATTAAATTGATGAGAATAATTTCAATGTTTTATTTAGAAAAGCAATTCTAGACTTATTTACCTTAGGGATACATAACATTTGGATGTAAAATTCGTCCGTTTGATTAGGATTTATCCTTCAATTCCATCAATCGGCTTTGGATAACATTTCAAAACAAATTAATTAAAAGGGTATTTGTTTTGAACTATCTGTATTTTGAAGCTTATTCAAAAAATACTCAGATCAAAGTTGACCTTGGTGAGTTAATAAACTGTTTTACGTTGTGTATAATAATGAAGCGAACAAAAATAGCACGATATTGTACTTAGAACGTTTTAGCGTATCGGAAATTCCTTCGATATTATCAAACAATATAACTTGGAATCGTTCCCAATTTCCAAAAAGATTGCATAATCCAAACACCCATTACAATTACACGTTATATACCTATGAATTAAATTTAGGCGCAAAACAAAGCACGCGAGAACAAGAACGAATCGATTCGTAAACCGTAAGGTTATTATACATTTTAGCATTTCGTCAATTTCCGTTCGAAGTTTCGTGACTGAACAATTCACACTTGGACTTTAATGAGCTGCACCGTTCATATAAATGGGACAATGGAACAACTTCAGAGATCGTCAACAACGTCCAAGAAGAAAATGCATGTTTGCGCTTATGTGTAGATAAACAGCTGCCGTAACGTCAATAAAACAAGAGGCAAACAAGTCGAGTTCCAATCTGCTTTTACATTTGTTTCCAGAAGCGATAAATGGAAGAAGCAGTACATTGAGAGCGGTACAATATACGGCACTTAGCTATACCGACGTGAGGAATTTTACAGGTAATTTATTCAATTGCAAAACGTTGTGTTTTGAAAAATAATTTTCTTTTGACGCCGGGAAATCCTTTCATGGCTCTTCCTGTATTAGGTAACTGTACGTTATTCACTGCAAATAATATTGTAAATCCTAATGGAACATCTACAGCAAATAAGTCGTTGTTTACGAGTTTTATTAGTCTTAAAAACAAATTAAGCCAATTACATCAAACAAAGCTTAACATACCGTAAAACTATGCATAATTCATAATACGAAATTATTATTCCATGGTAAGTTGTGTTTTCAAGAAACAATAAAGAATTTATTTCGAGCAACAAACTTCAATTGTTCTTTGTTGCTTCTTAATAATTTAATTATATTGGTGTTCAATATGCAACCAGATATTATCCAAAAGCAGCGTAAGAATATAGCAAATAATGAAAGGTTTCACAGAAATTGCGTGAGATTTTTTAAAAAGACAATTATTATTTAGTTGAATTGTTGAGTTGTTGAATTACTGCCATTCAGATGTAAATTTTGTTTTTATGAATTTTTACGGTTCTTGAATCACAGTATACAAAGTTGCCTTTAATGGATTTAGCAGAGATAGGGAAAATTTTAAATGTTCGTAAAGGTAAAGTACCCTTATTTGTAAAAATATCAATTAATATTGTAACTGGAAGTTCTTTGGAATGACATTTTGTATTATTGTGGTTGTTTGAGGCCTCGTAGAGTAGTATTAGTCAAGAGGCATATTTTGTGTAGATATATCAATTTTCAAAGGGAATAACTGGTGTAAGTAGTTTGGAATTAAATTTCGTAAAAAAATGATTGCTTATGACAATCAGCAAATAACAGCAAATAAATATTTTATGATTTATTGAGAATATTGTAAAACTCGTTCCTTCTTTGGTGTCGAATACCTTTGCAGATAAAATATAATAAGGTTACTTTAGAGACATCGTGGCAACTACATATCTTGTAAATTTGACCGTACTGAAATCAATTAATTGCCAACATAATAAATATACGATGCAAAATTTGTTGGAATTAAAAATGATTGAAAAAATATTGTTTTAATAGCGCACATTGTACAAGTTAGTATTTGTAAATAAATGAATTTTTGTTTTTTTTTTTCAAGGTATTTTGCCTTTAAAAGATCTACAATTTAAATTATTTTTTATACATTTCTGGATGAAATAAACATATTTTGTTGCAGATGTGTACTCTTTCAGATATTTCAAGAGCACATTCTTATAGAGTGCTCTATTAATTAAATTACTCTGAAAACGTTTTAATAATCCATAACGTAAGGCAGAAAAAATCGTTTCCTTTTAACTAGCTGCAGTACTCCAGTCGTCATAAATTGGCTGTGGTTAACACGAAATCAAATCAAAAAACATTGCGAAATAGTCGTGGGTCTTTATTATAATTCCTGTTAACATAAGGATCACGCGGCTTAGTAGTAATCGATCCATTTTCAATCGAGTTTCAGTGAAAATTTCGAGAAATCATATGATGTGGCTCTTGTCAATCTGGATACAATTATAAATATCTTTCACTTGCTATTGTTGTATTTCGGTTCGATGAATAAAAAATACTTTCTCTTCATTGGCGTATATATTTCTACTATTATTGAACAATAATTTGCAACAATTAACAGTTTAAAATTTCATGGATACCTTATTCGTCAATTAAAGCATAATATCGAAAACTTTTATTAACATCTCATAGATTCTACGGTGTCAAAATCCAATAAGAAATAAGAAAATTGATGATGACGAGAAAAAACCGAAACGTATAAAAATTTCAACTACACCACTAGATGGAAGATCGACAGTGGTCTTGAAAATGTTTTTAGTTTTTCCTTGCAAAGCGAAATAAAACTAGAGGCTAGAGGTAAAACAAAATGAGCTTCTTTTCGTTTCTTTTTAATCTCACCAGATCACTAGCGAGGGTCGAGACAATGAATCAGCTTCTATACAAGCTACTTACGTGTAGTATTGCAAAAAAATAAAAATTAATCGATAACATATTTAAACTACTCTAGGCGGCGCTATGATAGTGTCCGGATTTTTAAAAGAAAATCTGCTGAGTTGGTCAACTGCATGTAATATCTCTAACTGTTCCTTGCCAAACCCTTTGTTTTTTGGGTTTTCATATTGTATTTAAAGAAGAATAATTAAAATAAATATAATACGATCCCCAGGAAGAGGTCACCTTTTTAGCGGAGAAAATACACCTATGAAATCATTTCTAATAGCCCGCAGGTAACTGGATAAATAACGGAATTAGTTTCGTCCACTTGACAGTTGCTAACGAATGTACGTAATAACATTTTTACTTCCGCTTAAATTTTTATATTGCATCATCATATCCTTAATTAAAGCTAGTTGTAGGAATTTTGTAAATGCTGATAAAAGTACTAACACAATTAGATGTGATTAATGCTTCTTTAATGATATAAAAAGTTACAGATACTCCCGTTATGGGCTCCTTTCTTTCTACAACGAAAGCAATGACGTATAACATCGATCATTGTAGAAAACAATATTGTAAAGTCGTCAGTACAATATTACCGTAAATTAAGATCATTAATTTATTTCAAACAAAAAAAAGCACATACGGTAACATTATGAACTATCGTGACTTTATGTGTCGCGTAAACTAGAAATGGTCCACATACCGGTATACAACACTCGCTAATTAGCAAGGTTTGATTCATTTGAATAATGTAGGATTCGCAACATACGTCACTCCAAGCGAAGCGGTATGAAACAATCGCTTAATATACCAAAGCAAGTTGCGTATTGGAAATTCGAAAGTTTTACAAAGGAAGGAACGGAGGCAAGTCTCGGCATTGTGAAATATACGTCAGGGCGACGAAGTCTGCTTTAATAACGTGTCATTCCAATGGTTTCGTATTAGTAGAAAGCAACGACAATTCCAGGTATTTTACCATGCTAACTACGTCAAACATTCAAATCGACAAACTTATGTGAACGTGTCCCTACCATCAAGAGTGTTAGTAAAAAAAGCTCTTTGCAATGTGATTTCTTATGTAAATACAAGTCTTAAAACTAAGAAACGTTGATCATTGTAAATTAAGAAAAAAATCTAATAAGTTTTGTTATTTTAAGTAAGTAGTCGAAAAGTGTTTTGAAATGTTTAATGCATATATTTTTGTGAACACCTCTATTACCTGGCGCTCTTCAACGTTAACCCCAGAATTACGAGGAATTTTAAACATATAAAATGTTCTTAATGACATCCGTAAATCATAAACAATATGACAGCAAATATGATTTAGCATTTAATTCAATGTCTATTAAATTAAGCTGACGTAGCCACTTCATGAGTCCACTAGATATTTTGTTGCTAATATTAAGCTAGCGTTGAAGCAACAAAATCAATTCTTGGGTAAGAAATTAACGACAAATAGGATTATGAGTGTGTTTAGACAAACACTCCTCAGCTATAAACTTTTGAAACTTATTTGTATGTAATATATTCTTATGAACTTTAATAAGAACGTAATGATTGAGCGGTATTGTGTTCTATAAAAGTATTACAGAACTGTGAACTATACACATACATACATTTAAACGAAGACACAGGCAGGCTGGCAACGTGAAAGTGCAAACATAACTGTAACTGATGTTAACTAATGATAATTCTCGAATCGAAAAATACAAGCCAAGATCCAAGATACGATCTAGTTCTATACATAAAATTCGAAACGGACGAGAGGCGTTTTTAATTCGTCAGAGCTCTTCATTTTCATCGCAATCCTCAATTATATGCACGTAAAACACATTAACCTAATTTTCAATAGTTTTTGGGCCTCGTATACAAATATCTTTATTTATCACGCCATAAAAATTCGGTTTTTTAATGTCCTTTATTTTCGACGTGCGTAAAAGGAATATTAAATTTTATCCATCAAAATGAGAATACGTTGCAAAAGGATATTCACAAACACAAACAAAATTAAAGCAAGAATATGAAACCTCACAAAATTTACGACATATGGGAATAAAAAGCAACTTTCCTGCCGTATATGCATATCAGGTTTCCCGCTTGAATACAGCCTATTAAATCTTAAGAGCTATTTGAGAATTTATGTAAATAATTAAACAAAAGGTGAAAATAAAGATGAAAAAATGAAAAGAAACGGCAAAAAAAGCAAATCTTAAATCAAAGGTTTAATATCATCAAATTGAACAAATTCTAGCGAGGTGGAAGCATTAAGAAAACTTCAACTCGTATCATCGGTACACGGTAATTTGATACCTTTTATAAGTGAAAACCATAATTTAATTTAATGCGAAAAAAATGGAACAAAGTAAGATAATTTACAAATTATCTTGCAATTACCACACACACTCAACTCTCTTAATATCGCGTTTTACGGGCAGCAGCTTCGCTTCAGTTTATTTCTTTTATTAATGCGCATATAAATTTAATAATAATAAAGATACGCGCTCTTACTTCTTGCTGACGCACATCGCCAATGTCATCCAATCTAAGTGATCAGCTGTCACTTCCGATTGAAGATTTTCCATTAATTTTTTCCAGAAATAAAAACATTTTGCTGTACCCAACTCTACGCTTCTGAATAAAATATTGTGACTAATTATAGATATACATTTTGTAAGCGTATAAACACCTATCGCAAACAGATGGAAACGTTGACAACTAAAACAAATATTTATGAAAAAGTAATTGTACAGATACTGTGAATTCCGATTATTCTAGTTCATATGCGCGGTTTTATGATATACCTACAATTAAAGGATATTGACATCAAGCGGTTGCACGTGCTTTGTATTGTTTATATGGAGGCATGGTAGTAGGTCGCTTGAATTATTAACTAACTAACCATATTCAAGAAGGCTAACGCGTTTCTACTTTATACAAAGCGTCTATAAAGCATTACACGAATGTAGTGCGTCGTAAAATTACAGACGACATTAAAACAGAATCTCAAAATGGTATAATTACACTGATTCGCCCATAGTCATTGTGTTTCAAGAAGAATTGTAAATATCTTTAAAAAAATATGACAATAACGTATTTAAATATATCTTCTTCTACAACTCAAACGCGTTAAGCAATTTAAGGTGCGTACGCATCGAATATTGTACACGATGAATTTAAGCAACCATATATCTCTGCAATCGATAAGGAGAAAGAAAGTTCAGACTTAATATCGCATATTAGGATAAGAAAAAAGACTAGCCCTTTCTGAAAAATTACTCGCTAGAATGGAATTTAATAATTTGTTCAACTGCTTTCCCACTACACATTAACAGGAGATTCTAAAATTCCTATTCCCTACGAGTAAAAATTGATGATGGAAATGGTGGTGGACGATAACAATGCTGTTATTAAGGACCGACCCTTGAAGGTGAAAGAAATATCAAAAATGTCGAGGCTTGCTAATACAAGTGTTCGCCGGATCTTCCACAACTAGTTAGATATGAACAAAGCTAGTGCAAGGTGGATGCCGAAACATCTCAGCAGTTCAGCACTAACATAGTGTTGAATGTGTTTTTTTGGAGACCTGGAGAAACCCCTGCAGACGTCAAGACCGATGGAATGTAGGTAAAAAGGAGAAGCACCGCCAAGAAAATTCAGTGTCTGTCAGCCGACAAAAAGTAATGGTTACGATTATTCGGGATTGTGGAGGGTTCTTCATTAAAGAAAGTAAAACTCCAGCACTCCTGCACAAACTACGACAATGCCGGAATCTGTGAGGACGGCTACGAACAAAGAGACCACTCCATATGGGCCTATTGATGACTATTATCCATTTCAGTGACGACGAAGAGACGTAGAGGCTCCAGTTTGGGCATGTTATCAAAACAAAGAAGGAATATTTTTTATAGGTATTGACATACTGTCCGGGCGACAAGTATTTTGTATATTGAAAAACTTGGAGCGAATATCGATTTTTTGAACTATCACCAGCTTTCAGTGAAAAACCTTCGCTTTCAGTACAAAGATGATGGAGAATAAGTCAGAAGAAAATGAATGCCTATAATATAAGCTATCGACAATTTCAGGTACCATATAGGCTATACTGCCTACAATCTAACCAGCATCTTATTAGCAAGATAACGTTATCAGATAGTATGTTGGGGTATTTCAGAACCGGGTTTAAGAAGTTCACAACAATTGTCTGAAAGCAACACAATTCTAGGGACACACATTTCAAATTAAATCTATTTTCTTCTGGAAGTATTTTATAGGCTATTTTATTGATGTAATAAAGATCACAAAAATAGAAACGACAAACGAAAAGAATTCAGAAAAGTTACTGAAAATGACAAAAATACAAGTGCAAGTGTTGACTATTGTTTTTCAAATAATGATCCATCTACTACAATCACTTTCGAGCTATGATTTTTCAAAAACACTTTTCTGATACCTTCGAAATGACATCAGATATTAATAAATTATCGAATAGCATGACAACACTGTATCCCGCAAGAAAAATAAAAGTATCATCACTGTACAGACACTATACCCTGAATACAAATACATAAAAATACGCAGCTTCTTCCAGCTAAAAAGATATCCCACATAAGATATCAAACAAGCGAGAATTATGTAATAGTTGATCTTCTAAGCAAGCTAGGGAAGGAAAAATCTACTTTACACTTCAAACGAAAACAGACAGAGTATTGTAAATACAAAAGTGTGGCCAGAGAAATATTTTCGAAACACCGGGATCTAATATTGACTATTTAATCTACATTCTCGAAGCACGGTAAATATAACATTCATAAAAGTGTAAAAGTAAATACACAGACGTTTAAAAGCTTACCCGACACGTCCTTAAAAATTTATATGTTTATCTAACACGGAGCTAGCTAATCTTGAGAAATCTCGAGATGTAAAACAATGTATGTGTGTAATGATAATTTAAAGACTTTCGCAACCTTCCAAGGATCCGCAATTACAGGATAAATACATCGGCAAGTTTAATTAAAAATTAATTAACATAGCAATAATAACAAATAATTATACCAGATGTACATTAGAGAATAATTGGTGACATCTTTGTTATGAAAGCATCGTTCCAGGAAAACACTGCAAATTCATAAAATAAACCTAGCGCAGATTTGACATATACCAACTACCCGTGTTTTTCACGAGAAAATGTATGGAAAAATCCAGTGTACGTAGTCTGTGTCGCAAATGTTAGGTTTAAAATGACGTATAATGTTTAACGGGATACAAACAAACACAATTGTTTATTTAATTTTGTTTTATAGTAAAACTACAAGCACTTAATGTACAAAATGTATGCTTTAGATATTATTGTTACAGAGCCATGCATTTTATTGCAAAATTTTATGATTAGAAGGTAGTAAAATGTGTGTAACGACGGTTTGAAACATGTTATAAAATGTTCATATTAAATGAAAGAAATTGCTGCAGATTACAAGGCATATGCTCCTGTATACCAATTTGCAAAATTGCCAATTTTATAAGCTTGAAGATAACTCACTCCTCCTTCAGAAGAAGCAATAGCAACCGTGCCATCTAGGACTGTCGAGAATTCTTGCTAAACTTAAGCAATGAAATACTTCAGCTTCGACTAACAATCTAAGCTAGTTCAGAAGATGACACCTTAGACCGCTAGAGAGAAAATGCCAAGTACCTGGAGGTTACTCTCGATGGGATATTTACATAAAAGCTTCACGTGGATGGATTAATGAAAGAAGAAGCAAAAAAATCATTGTTGCCACTAGAAAGACCCAAATAGATATCAGCACGAGATGACTATTATACAAGGTCTGTTTGAGAGCATTTAACACCTATGGGACACTCGAATGAAATGAGACTCAAAGCTGTACAGACCCAGGTGCTGCACTTTAATAAGTAAAGCGCCATGGTTCTTGAAAAATGAAATCAACATATACGTAGTGAAGAAACCGGTGGTAAGGAAAGGAATAACCTGGAAGAAGACCATGCCGAAAGGTTAGATAGGTTGAGGGTTGAATAAGTAAAAAAAAAGTTAGAGAATTATTCATTGCATGACCAATAGGCGCAATAGGCACAATCTGCAAAGCTTGTAGTACAAAAGTAAAAGGTTCCTAATGTCCAGTAAAAATGAACTACAAAGATCCGATTTACGAATGAAGGAAATGGATGCTCACAAGTTGCGGTGCGATAGCTAAAAAAATTCCCTACTAGTTCTAAGAAAGCTTTACCATTCTGTTATTTGGAATTAAAAGGATTTGTTGCGGTCAAATCGGTTCATCAAAGTTAAATCAATCACATTTTTACTTATTACTTCGTATTTGTCCAATTTGGAATACGACTAATAAACACCAACTCTCTCTACCTCATTTTAATCATTATAATCATGTACATACGTAAGTATAGATAATTTTTTTACATTTCCATTTTACATATACAATTTTCGAGATATCCATAACAGACGCCTCTGATTACTAGAGAAAACGTTACTAGTTACTCTGAAACCAAATAAGTTATAAATCAATTTTATAACACCAATTTAACAACGTTGCTAAGGAGATGAACTACAACATAATTGAGCAATTACATTTCACTTTAGCGACTCCTCTAAACTTTGTATATCCAATGTTCCCTATTAAAACGTGAAAATTGTGAAGAAATAAAATATTTTTAGGTTTTGTTTATATTATGTAACTGTATACGTTCTACTTAATTTAAAAACATATAAAGTATTTTTAGCTGTATTATAGCGATGGTATTCGTCAACTAATTTTAACAACACGGATGAATCTTGACTTAAAAGCTTTGCTTTTATGAACTTTTTTACTTTCGTAGAAATTAACGAATGTAGATCAATCGTAAACTGACAATAGAGATTTGCGAACAATAAAAATCCAAAGCTACGCTATGTAGTTGTTTTATTTGCATACAAAAAATAAAATAAAAAGTCATTTACGATGATTATAAACAATGTTATTTGTTTTAAATGCGCAAAGCGCTTCAACCTTGAACTTAAATCTCCACTCTAACAATTACACAATTAGTGTTAATTTATAATGATTAATCACATAAAAATTTCATACACATATAGCCCGAAAGAGCATATGTATTTATTTACAAACATTACAATTAGTTCAGTTTGCAAGTGACCATCTGCTACTGTTTCGCACGTGAAAATTATCACAAAATCAAAGTAGAATGGGTTGATTTTTATCGCAAACGGCGTACGTGTCCAAATGCTCGTCCTTCTATTGATTTCCTAAATCAAGAAGCGCGCTAAATTCTACCAAAAACAGCGGATGACAGATTAGCAACGCTTACGGAGGTGTAAATGCGAAACTTTTCGAGAAATTTCTTGCTTGAAGAGGTGTTTATTTAATGTTAAGTAGTAGAAATAAAAATCGCCAATTAGAAGTGAATTTGTGAAACAATACGTAAATACGCGAAAAGAGAAAGCACCGTGAATTGCGTAAATTAACGTTTACTTTATTGTATAGAATTTACAGTTGCGTGCAGTACAGTATGATATCCGTATTTGGTCCTAATAAAGAATAAAAGCAAAACACCGTTTTTAGAAGACGATCTTCTAATTACCTTCTCGCTATTCAAAATAAATAGCATGAACTTTCCCTAATACGACGACAATTACTTAAATTACTTGGAAACAATATTTATCTACGTTAACAGACACCGTACATTCGTATTGATTTCAGTTTTCAGCGGCCCATTGGGATCTATTTTCAATACATCAAATTATTTCTCTCGAATAATATTACATCCTTATTGGACGTGTAGCAGAAAAAAACCTCTGATAGAATCGACTTTCACTTCTTTCGTTACCGCCTCCACGTTTATCAGTAGAAATGATTGAAAGAACGACCATACAAGTTAGTTAGCTTTAAAAAAAACCATCTACAAAAGATATTTTTTAGTATGTTTTCACATATCCACTTTGTATTTTTTATAATCTAAGCTTGACTGAGCACAGTAAAATGATTCTAGAATTTTATCTTCATTTTATTTATTAAAATTAGAAATAAATACATAGACTTGGCACAAGAAATAGGAAAAATGAATAAGCGAAAATCCTGGATGTCACAATTTATCTTTGGTATATGAATCCGACCTGTCGTCGGACAATAACCCTAATCCTTTGTTTACGATCTAAAAGATCTAAACAAAAAATATTGTTTTATTTATTAGACATAAAAAACCAGCATAATGTCGATTGCCTTTCTCCTTCCTGCAAAATTTCTAAGAAATGATGGATGGCATTGACATTGTAGATATCTCCAATTCTATTGGACCATGTTAAGTCCGTTGCACTGACTTTCTGCCATCCCCCCTAAAAAAATCTTTAACACCAGATAAGAGATTTGAATATGCGCTTGTTGCCCCAACAAAAAGATGCTTTACGAAGGTGTTGTTGTCCTATTGTTTGTAGACTATGTTCGTTAACCACCTGCCCATCAGAATACAAAGCTACCTTGACAATTAAGAAAATTTCCTTGGGTATTTCAGATAAAAAATTGGATACGTCTTCCTTGGTAAAAGCTTCTGTTCTTATTGGTCTGGACGCATGATCTTCAGTTTAGGATTAAGAAATTAGACAATTTGGAAATATCAATTCTATCACAAAAATATTGTAGCTTTTAACATTGCGTATTCATCCCATAAGCAGCTCGGCTCCTTTAGATTTGTGCTTTTTTGAACGAAATAAGCTAATAGAACTTTTTCACCGAATCAAGTGTGCTTTTCATTATCATTTTTTTTAAACACTTTCTGCAATTATTATAGGCTTATCATTTCTTATGAATAATCCAGTTGACGATAGATACATGCATATATGCAAATATTTAAAATATCTATTGGAACAGCGCATCTACTAGGAATGATTTCTGTTTTGACCAGTTTTAACATTTAAAATGACGTTATCCTCCGACTATGTTCGTTCTATTTTTATTTAAACTTGAAATAAATTCTTATCGTGCAAAAAATATTATAAGCATCACAAACGTTAAGAACCACCGATCTGAGACAATATTGGAAACCGTTCTTTAATGTTTAATTTAACCTACTTTTCTTGAAGTTGTTTTTATTGAACATCCGCCTCCACGTTCATTCTTACTCGATTTCATGGTTTTACATTTTTTTTTAACTAGTTGGACGAAAGGACACAAAAATTTGCTTTATCATTCTTACTTGTGTCATTCTCATTAAAAACATCAAACAAAAACCTGTTTTTTCTTAAATACATATTCGATCAAAATTAGCTGTTGTGGTCGTATTCATAACGGATACAACGTGCGAAATAAAAAAGGAATAAACGAATAAAAGAAATATCTTAATTGTAGTCGTGTTTAAATTGTTACTTCATTTATTACGATAATAAGGTCTAATCAGAAAATAATATAAAGTCCCTCAAGCATTACTTAGCTTTATAAATTTTATTACTGCTGTTAACATTTTTGATAAATGTTTTTCTTTTATATTTATTGCAGTCTTAGAATGCACACTAAGTGTGACAAATTGAAATAGCTCATTAGTCGAAAGTTACTAGACCGCTTTGCAGACACCAACTGAAAGTTAAAAGGTAACCGTAGATTGAAAAACAGGTCCCTATAATCAGTACAAGCAATAAATAACAAATTGAAATTTATAAACCGCCTTTGAAATTTCTCTGGATAAATTATGATCAGGAATATACTTGCTTCATTGGTTATTTAAATTAAACATTATTATTATTGAAATCAAATATCTGCAACAAAATACCGACTACAATAAGAATAACGATTTCAATACATAACATTATACAGCAAGAAAAAAAATTGTCGCCGAGGCCAATCACCACGACGTTCTAGAAGAGAGAATGCCGCGAACCGCTACACGGAATTTTTACAAGCTGCAAGGTTCTCAGGCAACGTAATACGAAAAATTAATAGGAAACCGATGACATTTAGAAGATTTAGTTTACTTACTACTTAAAGTGTAGTTTATATGAAATGGTTGATAGTAGCGGATGTTATGCAATACAGAGATCTATCTACTGTTAGGAGAGAACTACATACAAGGTGCGTGAAAAGCATTGTGTCAAGTGGATTACGTACAAGGTTTCACATTCAATAGTCAGAATTATCTTATCTAATTCACAAGGCAATGAGTACTACCGAGGTTACTAATCTCGGGAATAGGAAATCATTCAAATCTCATCTTGAAGATGGGGTTACGCATCAAAAATATTCTGATAATTGTGCATGCATTGAGATACTTGCCATGTTGGACGCTCAGTTCGATTAAGTCTGCGAGGGACAAAGGGATATTGTTTTATTTTTGAGGGTTTTCATTTTAATCTCCATTCCATAAATCAATAATATTTCTCTTGTGTTTTGATGTATTTTATCAATTTGCAATCCCCGCTGTCATCTGGTTATAAAACCATCAACAAATATTTAGTAATGGCGCCTAACAGAGATTTGACAAACGTAATGGATAATAAGAATTTATTCGGGGATTTTTTGAAATAATTATTACTTTAAAATTGCCCCGTGCAAATGATAAAATAGAAAGAATTTATGGGATATTTTGAGCCTACGCAAGAGATGACATCGAAGAAGTTCATCAATTGGTTCTAGACGACCGTCGAATTAAGGTAACAGAGATGGCAGAGGCTGTGGATTATCTTGCTCGTATTTGTCAAATATTTACTGAAGATTTGGGCATGAAAAACCGAGTGTTGGGTGTTACACTTGTTCACTCAAGACCAAAAACGCATTCAAATGAACACCTCCAAAGCCCTGTTCGAGTAATCTAAGCGAAATAACTCTAAGCTTTGGAGCCGATTAATAACTGTAAATGAAACTTGAATACACCAGTACACTCCTGAAGCCGAGACGTGGTGTAAACAGTGGACTACGAAGGGCGAATCGACTCCGAGGTAAAGGCTATTCCATGGGGGACATTCATCGAATGAGGGGGCCGTCATATTAATCAATGTCTATTTTGCAGAACAAGATACCAACTAGCATAGCTTGACTATGTTCAGAAGTAAAACTGAATATGACAAAACACTTGTTTCTGTTTTTTGGTTAGAAACTTTTCAGACTACCCTCGTAAACGCAATTTTTTTTACAATTAGCCATAATCATTTTCAATACCTTTCAGTTTCTTCCGATGCAGAAAAAACAAATAATAAAATCACATTAGGTTTAATATTGAATAGCATTTCCATGAAAATTTATTACAAGGTTCTTTACGAAGTTAGTTCCAGTAGAAGTCATTACACTTGCAAGTACACCGCGCCAAGATCAGATATTGTGTCACAAACAACACAAAGGCTACTTTATAAATTGATTTAGGCTAAAGAACTTTTTTGCTGCTAGCATTTATATCGCATTACTATTCTGTTGATGAATTGAATACGTGAACTGGCGACGTAATATCTGTATAAGATAGAATGTTTCAACTCAATAAACCCTGTCCAATAAATGTGTGCCCCGGTATTGCTCTTTCTTCCTACGTCCTTATTGGGAACTTTATAACATTGGACAACCAGGGCATGCAACAATATAGTACACATTGTCCTAGAAAGGCGTTATAAATCTAATTTTTTCAATTTAATCTTTTTGTCTTCATGTAGGGTACAGGATCGACCTTGTTATTTGTCATTACCTCAACACATTTGCAGCTTGTTTGCTTACAACTTACAAGATTTAATACTAATTAAAAAGATTATTTTTTAACAGAAAAAAATAAAAACAATTAAAATGGATAAAGTTAAGCAAATAAGTCTGGTTTCATTTCGCAAGAATTATTGTTGACCAAAACAAAAAAAAAAATTTTTTTAAACAATGTTATAATCGTTGCAACTTGGAAATTAAACAGATCACACGAAAGAAAGTCACTTCAAACATGGTGCACTTTGAGCGCGAAATATACCAATTATAGAAAACTAATTCATTCGTTAACTAAAGACACATATTTACGATGAAAGTTGTTAATTAATTAAATAGCATATCAACAAGCAGGTAATTATTTCAATGGATAATAATAATTTGATAGCTGGAACTAACACGAAGTTCAAACGAAAACATCTATACCACGTTATTCAGTGAAAAACAACGAAGTAGGTTATTTAAATTTTCCTCATCGACGGTGATCCCAAATAATAAATATTTTTCATGTAGTGTGTTTCATAAATTGAAAGGTTTGGTTTTCGTTGAGGTACTTATACGTATGAAATATTTATTATTTAACCTGACTAAAATAGCAGCACTAAAATATACTATGTGATAAAAAAAAACAAATCGTCCAGTACAAGTAATTATTCTTAAACTAATTTTAATTAACAATATTTATCCTATTATTTATACAGAAATTTTAATGAATGAGTTGCCGCTTCACACAAACGAATACATTCTTTATGCTATTTATTTATGCTTTATGCTGGGTTCTAATCACATGGTTTATGGATTGCTGTAAAAGTGGATTCCAAATAATTTGTAGAGCTGAGTTCACACTTCGAGAAGTTTCGGTCTAGGTCTTTGTCGAATGAATAACGAGGTAGGGTGAACCATCTTAGAGCGAGGCAAGGTAAGTTCAATTTATCGGGAGGTAACTGCACGACGCAAACATCCTGAAGCACCCTTGATGCGTGTATTCGGGGCAAAAATCATCGTGAGGCAAATCCACACATTGCGAAACAGCCCTCGCGAAGTGTGAACTCAGCTTAGGATATCATGTGTAGCTGTCCTAAGTTCATAAGAGGGTTAGAAAGCGTATACCACACTTTCGATGTGTCATATACCGGACGTATTCTACGGACACAATTAGTTTGGCGATCACGAAATGCAGTACCAACCACATGTAATCCAACGATACGAATAAAGAAAATAAAAACAAAACCATAAACATTGATTAAAACATAAATACATTTACGGGGTTGTTCGTTTTTTGTTTGTTACACAGTCTAGAGTTGTATCGACTGCTTAAAATTTTCCATCGTTATCAACGCGCATAGGATTCAATAGGTTCCAACATTAGTTTATATAAAATAGCATACTTAATCTTATCCAAAAACAAATTTTCCGTTCGATCAAATCCTTCCAAACATTCTAAAAAATTTTCTGCCACGCAAAATGCAAAATCCTTAAAAATGAAACCGCATGTTCACTGTTTTCATAAAAAGAACATTTATCTAATCAATTCCCATAAGTGTGCAAAATAATTATGTCAATAACAAGTATAAATACGATCAATGTCATTGCAAATTTACATTTTATAACACAATCCGTGGCTGTAAAATCGGTAGTATTAATGTATACAATCATGTTTTATAAGTATTTTGATTTAAAATAGGAAGAAATATTGAATATAGATTCTTTGCGATTATTCAAAATTAACTTCCAAGTGGGGTTGCGATCATTCAGCATGTTACAAATTACATTATTGGTGGATTACTAAGTTTTTGTTTAATGTTTAATTAATATCACATTTAGTAAATAAATGGGAGGTGACGCACATGCCATTTGGATCAAAACATACCACTTCAGTTTTTTCTCTTAAAATTAAATTAATTCTGAAACAATAGTATGTTCGACCTATATCTAAATTTCAACTATCTTTTTGAAAAAAATGATAGTTGCACCATTAATTAGATGAATTGTTTCGTTAAACAACGTCATGAAAGTCTATATTATTAATACAGCGGCAAAAAAATATTAAATGTCAGACATTTATTTTATTTTGCTATCGGTATCAATGATCAATGTGTGTTTATTTATATTATTATAAATGAAGATTTTTTTAAATTCAATAATAGTTTGTAAAGAATATATTCGAGTAATAGATAGGACTGCACTTGCACTTTTGCAGCAAATTATCCAGACTGATCAAGACCTATTACACAGACTTCTTAAAAACTGTAGAAATTTTGGATCATTCTATGTATTATCAAAATTACAGAACGAAAACCATTTCTTAATGACAGCGATACAGAAATAATGGTCCTTAAACATAAGTGGCAACCATTTAACCATAATTTCCTATTTATCATATATCAGATCCAATTTAAAGATACAAGTTTCCGAATGATTCTCGATAAAATCTCAAGAAAATGCAGAATTCGCAAAATATACTGATGAAGCTAAGTTTACCAAAAAGAGCTTATGTAATGGGCACAACGTGCATTTTTGGGCAGACTAGTACGAGAACAAAATTTTCAAGTATTCCGGAGCTTTAGAGTTTTTTACGCGATAAAGTATAGTAATAGGATTTTTGATTTATATTTTTACGTCGTAAATTTAATTGGGAAAGCGTATTTGTATATTTTGCAAAACGTAATGAGGGAAGCGTTAAATCATCTCCCAAAAGAAATAACCGATATTTGGTATCAATAGATGTACCTCCAGCTACTGCAATACGGGTCCTGTGGGACAGTTGTTGAATTTAATGTTCGGAAGCCAATTATGGTCCGTATCGGTTTCCATCACGATCGCCTGATTTAACACCCACGAATTTTTACATCTGGGAATATATTAAAAACTATTGTACACACATCCAACAACAATCAAAGAATACACCCAAAACAGGGTTCGAGTTGGCTTCAATGGAATATCCCATAACTGCGTTCAACGTGCCACTAAATAACCAAATAACTTTAACTTGTTTAACACAAAATTAATTAGTGTTTAATTTTTTTTTGCATATAAGTAAATATTACAACTACTGGAGGAAAAGTAACATTTAAAAATGATCGACTTTTGCTTATTTTGTCGATTCCAAATTTAATTTGAAAGTTTATATTAATTTAATGAAACATAACCAGCGCAGTTTATAATCAACAAGTAATAAAGGTTAACAGTGCAACTGTTTCTTGTGAAAGGGCAAAATTTAGGTATAGATAATTCTAAACAATATTGCTTCAGAATTTGATTCCAAATTTGTGGTAAAATAAGACATCCTATTCAACATAAGAAGGTAGATATCCACTTCCAGCATAACCGGAAGCAATATTTTAAATTATCTTTGTATAATTGAGTATCTACGTTCGCAAAATTTTGAATTTCTATTCTACTTATTTCTTGAAATGCTTTTGTACCAATAAGTTCAAAACCTCGTACCTTGGCAGGCAATTTTAAGTTAATCAATTCTGAACACGTGCTTTGGGAATCACCATTACCAAATGATATAGTGATATGATAGAAATAACTCGGAGGGCAACAACCTCTACGAAAGTTACTACCAGATAATTGAGAAATTTATATCTTGAGCTGATAATAAGTTGTCCACAAATAGAATAATATCCATGGATTTAAAAGTGTTGCATATTAGGAGAAGACAATACATACTAAACGCATGTTTTAAATATAAATTACTATTGCTTATTTATATTAGAACCATCGATAACTTCAAACGTACCCACATGCATAAATTGTTTACATTTTTCATATCGTGTTCATTCATTAGATTATCGGCTAATTTGAATCATTAATTAATAAAGCTACTAAGCCAATTATAAAGTCGATAACGCAAAAACGTATACACAATGTAATTACTGTCGTCACACCATTTGGTGTAATTAAATTAAAGTAATTTAATATAATGCCTTTCTAAATATAAAAGCAAATAAGGTCTCTTCCAATAAACATCACTGCATATCACACAAGAACAAGATAAACAATAGCTAATCAATAAAATGTAAACAAAACATACTGAGGAAAGAAAGGGGCCATGCTGGTTGGAAAAATAAATTTTGTTTAATTGAGGTTTATATACGCGTTTGTCCATAGTGTCATCATCAGCGTGTAAAAAAGGAAGGATGTTAAGTAATTGACTAAATGATTTAGAGATGTAGTTGATGTGAAAATTACGGTCGATGAACCAAAATGACTGGAGAAAAAAAAAACTGGTTACATATAAAATACTTTAAGGTTATCTTATTTTGTCATGTGTAAGAGGATAATTACGAGTTTAGATATTCTTGTTGGCCTTAAATAGAAGGAAATAAACGAAATATGATGTTAGTATGCTCGTTTTAATTAATGGGATCCTAGCAACGTTTCGAAATTATTAATCCGAAAATGTATTTGTTCTAATTACTTAATAATATTTTACTGCAGTAAATAAACACAAACCTGGAGTGTTTAGTGTTTACGAGGATTTTATTTGACGATTCCGAGAATTTGTTTCTTTAAAACATAATTTTTGGAAATGTTAATATACGCAACTAATTACGAGGCCGATACAAAATTTATTTTCATTTTGTAGAGCTTTGCTCAAAGCAAATACTCAACTCTAAACGGTGTGGTTATATGTTATTTATAAAGTGATGCTTTTGAGTAAACATAATTTAAAAAAAATGGAATTAATTATTTCTAGAACTAAAATTATTCTAAACAATATTTAGGTTAAACACTTATTTATGGACATAACGGAAATAGGCGATTATTTTGAATATGTGAACAGAGAATTAATCTTAAATTAAACATTTTATCACAAACATATCCGTCGAAAGTAAAGAGTTTTGTATTTTTTTTTGACGTTCCATAACTATTGTATAACATATTATTTGAGTATTACAAAAATATGCACTTAATTGACAAATATCCCAATTACTTTGAACACAGTACACAAAAAATTAAATTTAAGTGCAAGAACCATGCCAACTATATAATTTGAGCTGATGACATAAATTAAACAGGTTCAGAAGTTGTTTTGTTGGATTTTACTAAAACAAATTATATGAGTGGGTTCCCTAGATTATGTCATGTTGAAATAAAACCAAAACAAAAGCAGGTTACAAAAAAAGTTGGTATGCAATCGTTAGTCAAATAAAATAGCTTTCACCAAGACATTTTCTTCAATTTTATCCTGGACTTTAATTCAAAACGTAAACTAATACTGCCTAAACAACAAAAAAGACCAAAGAATAGAGTACACACATATGTTGCCATCGTAACATCATGATATTTATTTACACCTTATGTTTACGTCCATTCGAGCCATTCGTATCTGTTTTAGAAACACATTCGACTTTAGTACTATTCTATTGCTATTTTGTAACAAAGTAGTACCAAATAAACGTGTGGAAAATATCGGAGAAGGAATTTGTTGCAGTACAAAGCCACAATCTAGCAAATTTAGACGATTTCATGTTAATGAAACTCATAAAAGGAATTAAACGTGTTAAAGCAGAAATGCAAGTAAATGTAGCAGTAATCTTTATAAATATGTTTTTCATATTCTGAGTGGTTATATTTTTTACATTTGATAGATCACATCAAGATTGAACTTAAAAATTACGTTAGAAATAATTCATAGAAAACATGCTTCAAAATTTAACCCAGATACTTCAATAAACATCAAATGTATTTTGAATTAATTGTCAAACTTGTCAATAAATGTGGAACGTACTTTGCAGTTTCAATCTTGGATTTAACTACCAGATGTAGTTATGAACAACTGTGCTCAGAGATAGACACAAACCCGCGGTAGCGATGATTTCTGCTTGAACCTCACGCTTATCCCAACACGCCAATTTCTGTGCACAGTTAGAAAGCGGTAAACTGCAGCGCTGAAATATAGATGACTGCGCCGTAAAAATAATTTGGCCCGATAAATTTAATATAGATATAAGTACTTGAAAAGATCCCATAATCCTCAAAATATGCATAATAGAACCTTGAGTCTTTCACCGAAATAATATTCAAAAATCTAAACGCTCTTCGTTTATTCAATGTAGGTGTACAGACCGTCCTGAGTTAGTTACATTCGCAGGTGAGGAAGAGCACATTTGCCAACATATATTTTGCCCAGGGCGGTGGAAGTATAATTTTAGGGTGGACTGCAAAAGGTGTCAGAAAGGTACATGTGTGCGAGGGGCACTATAATAACATATGTAGGAAGAGGTCATGAAGCACCAACTGTAAAAGTTTAAATGTCGACTCAGACGATTATTACATTCATTGAAGGATGGACATTTATTCGTTAGAAACTTGTAGCTAAGATATGGTCCCAGTTTTCGGAAAATTGTTGTATGAAACGGCTTTTAATCGAGTTGTCGCTAGAAGTGATATATCACCATTACCTTGCTTTAATTATGACAGATTAGTTGTTACGAACTAGCTCAACAAAGATATCGGTAAAGGAAACAATTTACAATCTAGTTGAGCGTGATATGGCAATTTCTCTGGAACAAAATATTTCAGTATCAACAATTTATCACACCATAATTAATTTGCCCAAAAGTGGTCGATCAATATTGAACCAGATGAGGGAATAAAGACTGATTGAAGCCAGTGGAGTTTCATCGCGAAAATAATTAGCTCGAAGATGTAGTATTTCCAACAACACTGTTTTTCGCTCAATTCCCCGAAATAACCTGGTGCTTCGAAAACTACCAAACCTTCGGCGGCTCAGTTAGACCAAGTTCCTCGATGTTGTCGTGCCCTAAGGCGCACCCATTTTGTTAATAAACTGCTTGTTGCGGATGATGAGAAATATTTTACTTTGTCCCATTCAGAGATGAAAAGAAACGACGGTTCTTATATCGACAACATAGAAACCTCGCCAGACAATGTTAAGCACAAAGAAAAATCCACAATTGTGTACAACTTTCCAGTTCGGTGTGCCATTTCTGAAGTCGGATTTATTTCGCAGCCGTACATTGCCTGTGCTCCATGCGAAATCGCAACTGCGGAATTTTACATTGAAAGATGCCCCTCTAAACTACTTTAACTGCTTTTTTAACTGCTTTTTAAATACACATAATGTCAATGATAATGTTTAATTTTTGACCCGATCTAGCTTCATATCATTATGTAAGAGTAATTACAGACTGGTATAACACAAACAACATAAACTTTGCAGCAAAATTAGGTAACCCTCCCAATGCATCTCAGGTTCAGTCAATAGAAGACTTCTGGTCAATATTAGCCAAAAAATGTAGGACAATGCTAGAAGAAAACTGAGAACCAGTGAAGATTTGAATTATTATTGTAACAATTAGTTTAAAAAGTAGAACAGTCTTAGACAAGTTATCAGTATCTAAAAATTTGCCGAAAACTTTGGATCTATAGTTTACTGTGCCTAAAAGAATGAAAGCTGCAACAAAGAAGGTTATAAACCCTATGTCTTTTATTTTAATTTTAAGTACCTTGTTTTATCGTAACGCTAAAAAAGTTACCCCGCTTATAACATTTGCTCGCACCTGTACTAGGTATGTATCACAGTTGCACAATATATTTTTATAACTCGTTCAAAACCTGCTTGAAGAAGAAGTCAATGGATATGTCCCATCGGCATATTCTATTTTAAGCAGGTTTTACAGTAGCTGCAGTAACGACAACGACCACAATTTTTAAAAAGTATTCGATAAACTCGGTAAACGTGAGTACTCTCAACAACATTAAGTCCGACCTTGGCAATAATGAGCAATGTGGGTCATTATTGTGACAAATACCATTATCATTGCGTAAAAAGAAAGGAAAACAGGGTTCATCTACATTTACGTTAATGTTATGATCACACGTAAATATAGAAAAGGTATCTACTTCATACCATAACAACAAGACCGTACGTGACATCGATAAAGAACGCATTTCTTTTGTCAGAAGTCACCATTATCTTCGCGTTTAGTTTAATTAATTTTGAATCAGCGGTTGCTGTTCGTAGAAATAAGGCATGTTTGTAAATACAAAACTGCGCCTACTGCAGCTTTCCCTCTTTAGAAAACAAGCCTACAAACTGCGGCAGTATACAGCCAATTATGTCTCCGTCGTACGCACTCCATCACTGATGAATGCCCCTAACAAAGAGCCACACTCCAGAGGCTTGACCTGTAAATGCACGGGCCGCTAAAGCATATTACAGCGCAACGGATTGGAAAACACACGCATTGTATTCGTTATTTTCCAGAAACGCTATTTACATAATCTATTGTTATTGTAGCCGATATAATTCGAATCGAAAGCAAGAAATGCAGACAGCGTTATGAACATTTTTTCTATCACTTTGACATGTTTTTTCTTTCGTACTGAAATATTTATTTTACCAACTCTAAACCAGTCTTCTATAAACCGTATGGATTGGTATCTATTTGTGAGTCACAATAAGATTTTCGGAAGCAGTAAAGCTTTTAGCAAGGTACATTCGCGTCATATATAGCATCGATTTCCTAAACATTTTTCTCCCTAAATTGTAGAGGGTCATTCACGGCGTCTGTCTGTTAGACGTATTTTCGAAAGTGATAAAAATGGCGTTTCGAAATTTTGAAAGACTGTATTACGGATTCATCTTCTCTTGAAATATTTTCAATTTCAAACATCCTATTCGAAGCCATTCAAAGAAATTAAATTCTTTTTTAAGTTTAAGCCCCGTATTCAAAACTGTTGGAACATTGTACATACGTTCTTTTCAAGAAATGTAATATTCTGAACAAAGAAACTTACTTAAAAAAGACACATTTTTTAATCGGATTCAATCCATTACAATGTACAAAATATTGCTTCTGACAATGCACGTAGTATTATTCCTAATAATTAGAGTGGCGATGTTGGGTGCAGTTTGTCATTGGCGTTACGTTAGGTGGCAGGCTAAGTCTTGCATGTGTGTAACTCGCCACGTAGTTGATACGTAGTCAATACGTAGTTAGTACAACGAACAATTTAGAAAAATATATCATAGTTAATTCCTATTGCAATCGTATCGAAAACGTACTTGACGATTAACAAAATATAACTTTCAATTTATCTACGCTACTGTATATACCCGATCCCCGTTTGGCTGACTAACACTCGCTAGCAAACTGCACCGAACGTCCTCACTCTACTTATAATACTGGGATTGTAAGTTTGATTCCAGTCAAATAACACTAAAGTACCGGCACACTCCACACCACACAAGTTTAATTAATTAGTCTAGTGCAGCTGTTTCGAAGATGCGAGGATTCCCGTTATCAACCGTATGACCGAATGGCTCTAATTCTAACCTGCCTGTATCTACATTTGCCCCCCTTACAAACCCGAAATCGAAACAACATGTAAATAATACGAAGAAATAGACGAAAGGGTAAAATGTTTAAAATATAAAAATTTGTCTCACTGGAACCATTAACTAATTAAATTGTTTGGTTAGATGGAAATCGCAAGTATTACGGATATAAAAGAAAATCTAACAATCGAATCAATTTACAGGATTTACAAGAAAAATAGAACAGACATCTAAGATTATTCATGTTTCACTACATCTGCATCTGACGAATAGATTTATTGAAAGCTAGATACAGTCACTGGTTGCCTCATAAGAAACTAAATTCGTTATTTCAAAAAACATTTCGACATGGTGAATGTTTAGTGTATGATTCATGGCAAAAATCCGCAAAACCACGCCATGCCACACAATATATGTATACGTAAAATATTTGATAAGGATACTTTTTATATTTAGCAACGTTTTTTTTTGCATCAAACAAACGTTAGTTTATTACAGATTTATGGAGACAGAATTATATCACGGCAAACACATGTATATGGACTTCCCTTACAATTAGATACTTCTCTTTGCTAGTGAGAATTGTAAAGCGCACTTTTCCTACCTTTTCGATAAGATCTCTTTATAAACAAAACAATTATTTGCGGTAAAAGAATACAGAAAACAGAATTAATTCCGACGAGTTACGCAATACTAATGCACAACAATATTTATTAATACATTGTATCTCCAGGAATGCTTTGATTTAATATCAAATTATAAAAACATTTGCAATACAAAAGCTTTCTATTTTGCATACATCTCTGGCAATAAAGAAGACATCACTTATATATCATATTGTATCTGCGTTTCTGTGATGTTTACTAACAGTAATAATGCAGCGCAAAACATTATCAGTTGTTTTTATTATTTTCTGATCTATATTTATTATGTTTTCTTATGAGATGAGATGGGATCAATTTATATTTATTACCATAATTTGAAGAAATAATTCTCGGAATTTAGAAACTATTGGAATAATTTTTGACAAATATTTTAAATATGCCAATTAAGAACAATAACACAAGAATTTAACCCTGCTTTCCAATCCAATCGAACGACAAAACTCGAATAACGAAATAACACCGAAGGAGCTGAGTACTTGGCCTACTGAAGGTTGATGTTACCTCTGGATTTGGCAAAATTCTAGCAAGATCAGTTAGTAACCATGGTAATAATAACTGATGTCTAGAAGTGCGAGGAATATTCCGTAATCCAACGCTTCGCCCATCAATACATAATAGAAATTAAAATTATATTCTCGAACAGTTCAGAGGTCAATGTAATATTGTAGATGCAAAATCCGCGTCTTTCAAGCAGATTTTACTGAAAATTGTCAAAGCCCGATACCACTGTAAAAGACGTTTGGTAGGAGCAGATTTAAAAAGTTGCTGTCCCAAAACCTTAAAAGGAAACTACAATGGGCCGAAGGGTGTTAAAACTAAAATGTTGAAATGCATCTTTGCTCGAAAATGGTTGGGTGAAAAGAAGATATCTAAATATATTGTGCCAACAGTTAAAAACTGATAATTAACTTTGGAAGTAATAGCACTATCACTCACAATTCTTAACTCCAAAAAGTTTCCATTGAGAACATGATAATAATCCCAAGGACAACTTCGAATTCTGTAAAAAATAACTTTTACAGAGTTTGAGACAACAAGAAGAGGAAGAAGTTCTAATCAACGTGATATGGCCTTCACAATCGCCTAACATTACACACATTGAATTGTCATGGAATTGGTTGGAGAAAATAAATTAGAAAATATTATTCATAATTCCAGTAGCAACTGCTTAACACATATACCTTCTAAGGCGTGCCCCCAAAGTTGCGTAGAAATTGTCCAGAGTTTATAAGATCACTAATCGCTTCGATGAAAAAAAATTTGTCATAGTTTCCGAGATATTTATAAAAATCTAAAAATCATGCAAATCTATTGAATGAAATGTAAGCGCTGTACCCCGAAATCAGGGGGATTCAGCTGCTACATAGTGCTGTTCTTATACCATGATACCCTTCTAATCTCTATAGTTTCCTGTTGGTGGTACGTAGTTCATTGCCGACAGTGTATACGTATACGGAAAAAACAAAGTCCGACATTTTGAAATATTCCGCGTAGTATACGACGAAGTAAGAAAAAAAAACAGTCGACTTCACAATAGCCAATTACAACAGAGTACAAATACGTGTATATACGTTATACGCTTTTGCGCGCTGCAGTGTTTAATTATTGACATTGTAATAACAAAATACAATAATAAAAAGCGAGGTGAAGCATGTTACTTTAAATAGCAGTACTTATTGTTCCAATAAATAAGCTAAACGAGGATTGCGGGACATTTAATTCCAGACTATTTGTGGAGTAAACATTCTCTCTAAAACGTGATCCTTGTCGAGATGATGTCGCGAAGGTGACATTTTTTCAGTCTTCGCTTTTTTATCGTCGTGTAGGTAAGTAAATACCTGCAGTGACACGCAAAGAAAGATTTTGGAACTATTCCTATGTCGTATGAAAAGTCGACTGCATGGCTATGAATTTTAAGCAGTGACTCAACAACGGTTGGCGCATATTAAAATCATTCTGGAAATTATCAGTCGACGTCCACAAAAGCAAACACACTGTAATCGTATTCATTATGCGTATATCTGCTACACTACGCTATGGAGTAGTTACGCAGCAATAGTACACGTATACGTAAACATTAAAAAATACACAACGCATTAGAATAAACTCCTGGCCAAAATTAACGCATAGGCAAAACTCATTATTACTCATAATTTTTGAATTTAGGTGATTAGTAAAAGGCAATAAATACATGAGATCATAACAACTTACGAGAAGACGAAGCGGTGAAAGCAACAGCTGCAGTTAACCAGGGACGTAGCCAGCGACATATGGCTAATTTGTTAAGTTACACAATGAACAATTAGTCAAACAGTTAAATGTTTCAATGAACATGGAAGTCACGGTAGAACTTCGGAAAAAGGTCGTAAGAAGCAAGAACAAATGCAAAAGGTGAGCAATATCTTATGCAACTGCCTTAAGAAGCGGGTGTTCTACCAGTTTAGAGCCAAGTAAAGCCATAGCAGCAGCTTGAAACGTAGCAACTTCTGAACAAACGATTAGGAGAAAGCCAAATTAAGCAGGATTGAACGATAGAAGACCAATTATTGCAGGAAACATAGTTACTAGACTAGCCTACCAAACTATCGACTGGTCACGAAAATGGTCAAGTATGAACCCCATACATGATGTATAGAACGATCCCATGAATCTTAGAAAACTTGAATAAGTCGTTCGTTTCGAATGGGAGAATATACCCCCTAAAACCATTCACAACATAATCAATAGCATGCCTGTACGAATGAAAGCAGTGATAAGATTTACACACTATTGAATTCAAATCTTTACAATTTCACATCCAATTTTTTTTTTTATTTTAAAAAGCTTTTCATTGACACCGTCTTCATTACATTTGATATTATTTCTTTCTGTTATTCATATTTCTTTTTCAACAATACTGAAAAATTAAATGAAAAAAATGCATATTTATTATTACGATATAACAGTTTGAAGAAATAAAAATAACAAGTGTACATTTTTACATATAAAAACACCAATAATGATTACACAAAGTATCGGCAACCTCCGCACCACACAAGTTTAATTAATCAGAAAATAATTAATCCGGGACGGCCGTTTCGAGGACACGAATAGTCCTCATCATCAATCCAAAACCGAATTGCGGAAGTTGCCGATACTTATGTGTTGTATAACATAAAAGCACCGTTTAAAAATATTTTCACTTACATTACTCTTAACACAATTCAATAAGTAAGAAATTAAAAACTAATTTGTTTCTAATATTAAAATTGAAACTAACTCAGAAATGGGAAGAATATAGGAATTATAAAGCAAATTCAGGACATTACACTTTCTGTGTGTGCTTGTTTCAACCTGTTGTGTGAATTCTAGAAGAAATACAGGTAGTATATATTACCCTGTTGCTTCCTAGAAGGGCACAGAATTAGGGTGCAAACGACTAAAGAATTATACAAAGCCAATTTAGTCATTTAAATCTTCGTCACCATTTGTATAGTAAGAACTTGCGTATTCCACATCTTAAAACAAATTTATAAAATTCATATTTCTATTTAAAGATGCAAAAGCAAGTCGACTATTATTTTATAATTATCAACTTTTTATGCCGGGGGTATACTTTTGAAAGAGGTTATTTTATTAAATAAAAATAACCTTCTTAAAGTCAAATCCTTTACTTTTTCCATTACATTTCGAAAATTTCCGTGATCAATGTTATAAAAAAAAAAATTTGTATCATGTTTACTTAATTTTTGATTTATAAAATGTTATAAAAAACGAAGCATTCAAAATTTAATTATGGGTGGCGGAAATAAATTTATGCTCTTTGCAAGAAATATAAATTACATTCAATAATAAATTTCTGGAGAATATAATTCACAAATTTTTAAATTAATGATCACAAATGCAGTGTTCAAATTCCTTAATTACAATTGTTCAGATGGTAGCTCAGGCTATAACGTCAGCTTCTATCAGCATTGTATCTAATTAATGATATTTTGTTAAGCGATTCTAAGATTAGACATTACGAATACAATCAATAAATACTTTTTGGAAACGTTTATTTAATTAGTAACAACAATTTAACTATCTTGCTTTATTAAATACAAAGATATAAAAACCAATTCAACAATCAGAACTGCATTTTCAGTTCTAGAAAAGTAACGAGTAAAATCGAACGAACGTTTTATAATCTCGAGAATTTTCGAACAATGGAGAACATTTCTAGAAAAGGTTACAGCCCAATTAACATGTTAGAAGTTTTAATCGGTTAATTCAAATTTTTATTGAACATACAATAAAGTAATTAGGATAACATTTTCAGCTATAATTCTTCTAATACAACTTACTTTAAATAATCCTAGTAAACTCTACGTAGTAATTATACATGTAAATAGTATTTTTAGATTATTTCGAATAATTATATACTGAAAACTAAACGAAATAAATATACAACAAATACCTTTATATAATTGAACTTTATGGTTTGTTTATCATACCTGACTAATTATTAAAATATATGGTTTAGCAACACTTTTCAATGGACTTGCCAATGAGTTAATGACGATTGATTCTCTGCAAATTATTCTACGTGCTGATTACTAACAATTTCAATTATGTAGTTACGCTTATAAAATATATTCTACAATTTAGCGCGTTTTTTATCGTTGACTGGAAAATGAAAGCAACAACAGTGTGTTGGCGATCTTTTCTGTTTACATGTTACTATTCGTACCCAGTATAACGAATATTTTGTATATTTTTTCATATCTTGTAGAAAACATGACCCTGAGATGTTAATCTCAATTCAACAACATCTTTTTTCACAGGCCTGTCGTAAACAGAACAATGAAAGAAGCAGATTAAAAAGAAACACCGGTGAGGAAGAGTTTTACAAAAATTAAATACGCAAATATACATGAGACTTTACTTAAGATGTGCAACTTTCACAAGAAAGTATTAATAATGAAGCAATTCTCTCTTTTGCAAACCCATTTTTAAATTGTTTTATTTTAGGTATGTGCAGAGTAGAAATCAGTAATCCTTTGGCCTATTTTTAAGAAAGGCTTGATTTGATTCCGAAAAAGCTGTCATATGCTTCCGAAGTAATGACAAAAGCTGATCTGTTGTAATCATTTCTCAGGAAAATGTTATCTTCAAATATCACACAAAATACAGAGCTTTCTGGCAGTGGGTATTTCTTAATAAATCACCAGGCGAAAGCTTGAAAGCTTCGGGTAAAATGTTAACATTAATAAAAATACCCTATTAGGTAAAATTGAAAGGTACCTTTTACACTAGCGAATTAAAATCTCTGAAACAGATCAAAAAATAAACAAAACAGACTGTTTTGGTAGAATACACAAATTTACAAATATTGTTTGAATTACCATTATGGCCTACATATATAACATTATATCCTTTACAATTAAGATAATACCGGTTTAGATTACCTGCAAAGCAAACGAAATTGAAAACTGGTGTAGTAAACAACCTCATAAATACATCGAAAGAATCAATATGCATCCATCACAATATAAGAATGCTGTTTACATATTATTGAGCTCCCGACATGTTTTACAAAACAAGAGCATATCGCTTCTTATACGGCTTGAATAGTTATTTTTTCTCCTTTTTATTTAGCATTTCGCATGGCCCACTTCGTTGTGTAACTTTAATTATCATTCCTTTTAACTTCAGAACACAATATGTGTTTTCGAAATAAGTGTGTCATATGTAAACCACAAAATATCAACATTCGTACTGATGAGGAAAAAAGAAATTGACTACAACAAAATCTTTTCGTTGGACATGCACGCATATCTTTCACAACGCTATAAGCGATCAAACGATCAACATCTTAAGCATGTTGTGTTAGCTATGACCTATTTTAAATAAGTTGCTGTCAATGACAATTTGTTTAGTCGATTTTCACGTTTTACTTGTACACGTGCATAGAGCATTTGATAAATAGGATTTCATACATCGCCTGGTGGGTGTTATAGCGTAAATATTACAATAAATTAAAACTTTTATTTCATATTCGAAATAGATAGCAATAACTCGGATAAGGGCCTATAATTGAATCTAAAATAAAACTGGACACGAACATAAGTCGCCGTAGTATCGGAATATATGACTTCTGCACAGAAAAATCCGCAGAACGATAAGATAATGATAAGCTCTAGCAGACTGTGTAAATTTCTTTAAAAAAAGGCCAGTTCCAAGGTTTTTTTCAGTTATGATAATAAATGTTTTTGTTTTTCAGAAATGTTACAAAAATAAAGAAAAGTACTTATTACAATTAAATAGACCTTCTTAAAGGGCTGGAGATTCCCACTTTTACAAAGTCATACATATACCTTAAATAATATTTAAATTTTTTAATTTAACGCTGTTTGTTTCATTTTCTTTCCTATTAATTTAGTTTACAAATTCTGATTCTACTAATTCTTTATAGACACGGGGTTCAAAAGTATAATAGGAAAATGCCCGTTGAAATACATAAGGGCTATTGCAAAAATCTGATGGCTACACGTGTATGACCAATGTCGTAATCCTGAATCAATCGTGTTAAAAAGAATGGAAAACAGAAATTGAGAACGTTCTAGAAATATTAAAAAACAAAGTGTGCCATGTTAATTTAAATCATTTATGGAAAAAGCAATCCAAAGAAAGAAAAAAAACACCACCCACCGACATGCTTCTGCCTACCCGGCGTCATCAGCGTGGTCCCGAGAGTATTTTTTTACTCCATCTTGCACCGCTGTTTGTCTCACAGTTAGTATCACAACATTCTAAACGACGAGTCAGACATCTCTTGGCGCGCTTTAGTGCCAAAAAGCCAAAAATGCCTAGAAAGAGCCACTATCCATAAATTCAAACGCGACCGGTACATTTAAACTAAAATCATATTTAAGGAATAACTTACGTAATTTTGGATAAGATCCAAAAAAATACGAATAAATTGAAATTGTCAAAGCAAAAAAAAATAAAATATTGAAAAATATAACTGTGGAGAACAAATTTACGAAGAGAAAATAATGTAAATAAGTATATAAAAGCGTGTAATTTACATAAAGCAAGTTCATTTGACATACTTCTCGTGCCGTAATTTGTTTTGCTATGCAATTATAACACGCTTACAAGTGCAGATTCGTCATGATTATTTAAAATGTCACTTGATGCAATTTTCTATAATCAAATATCACTTTGGAAGTTTAACTCAGCTTGAACACGGTGCATAAGTCCATTCATAATGTATACGTTCAAAAAGTATTATTGCACGGCGAATTTTTATTTTACTAACGTGGAATAACACAATTAACATTAAAATACGCGCATGTATTGTTTGAAAGCTATTATAAAAATGTAAAGCTAATTAGAATCGCCTTACTACAACTTTAAATGTAAATAATATACGTTGCAGTCTTAAACCGATAGCCACATCAAATTAGCCGCAGAATTTCAAAAAATAAAAGCATGACTAACTCCGAAGGTACACCATGTCTACATACAATCTGATACACTCTGAATACGGTGGTTATTTGTGAAATAAAATTTTTGAGAGAAATTTCACTATTACTGTACAGATCGCTATGTAAATTGAAAATTAATGGACAGAAAGGAAAATGACAATAAGCATGAAACGCATTTCGTAAAAAAAAAGGATTACAGCAAAAAAATATTCCTCGATTCAAAATTTCTAGGAGAAAGAGTAGATAGGAAAGTTTGAATTATTGGTAATTTGCAGCGAGTGTTACGCATTAATAAATTAATGGTGTGTACAACAAAAAAATAAAATTAAAATAATACTGCGATATTAATTACAGTAATTTTAATATGAAAAATGTAGTATATAGAAAATGGCACGTTGTTTGCTAAATGGATTAAATTTTTTTATATGTGTAACCATGGTACCTTGCGAGTATATACTTCAGATCTTTCCGCTAACATGTTCTCGTGGCACTTGATCCCATGAATATTGATTGTTTTAACTGTCAAGCTGGTTTGGTATGCGCGAATCTAACTTCGACTTTAGAAGTCACTATGAAGTGGAAGATGATTAGAACAATAATAAAGACCAGAGTCATGGCAACTCTACGAAAAGGAACTTTTAGGCATTTGACATCACATTGAGAAGAAAATAAAAACAGTCTATTGGAAGATAAACTATACATGTGCTAACAAAAGCTAAAATATATATTTTTTTTAATTTAGAACAAAAATGAGTCACAGCTAGGAGGCCAAAATCAAATAGCAGCTTTGGCTAAGAAAACGATTATATATTTTATCTTTAAAAAATAATTTTTTGTTTTAGAGCCCTTTTAATTGATTCAGCAAAAAAGAAACGTACGTAACGTTTGGACAAATATATTAGTTTTTTTTTAATTGCATTTTTAAAATCTTGAATTATTATACAGTATGACCCATTTGAAATTGAAGCGCCTGTCTAAATCTTATGTTTTTTAATAACTTTTTTTTTAAATAATTTATAGTAATTATTGCTGGAGAATTAATTTCATTTAAATTCAAATGAAATCCAAGATAGGTTATCGTGTCAATATTAATAATTTATAACTTAAGTCAAAGGCAGGCTGTTGTTAAAATAAATGCAAATATTTGTTTACTTCCAAGAAAAAAATGGTTCGCTTTTATTATCATTACCAAATAAAAATGAAATTGCACGTTTTTCTGGAGACAGCGACCGGAACGAAAGAGAACTACCTAGAATATTTAATGATAAACAAGTCATCCCCCTTAGTAATAGTACGATACGTAAAATTAATAAAACATTTAATCAAACAATGCAGTAAGTAAAAACATTTTAAAAAAAAACAGGGTGCCTTATAAAGATTGCCGGTGTAATAATCAATTTTAGAATAAAAAGTTTTACGAGTTTAAAGCGCGCATCTTTTTAAATTTTTTTCTAAGCCTGTACGGAACTAAAAATTTAACACCCTGTACAATGTTATTTTTTCCTCAATTTTATGAAAATTTGATGAAACCATATGTCTAAAAATCACGGTTTCCGCGCTATTCACCCGTTTTTATTAAAATTTCGACTACAAAGCTTAACTGTTACATCTGATATCGATGAAACGGGAATAAGTGAACAATTTTTGGCGTTTATTTAGCTTCAAAATGACCAATCAATTCTACCATTAACATTAGACAATTCACTTTACACTTTTTCCCGTTTCAATAATATCAGATATGACGGAATATTTTCAAATTATGATTGATAATTAAAATATATTTTAAATCTTCAAAGCATCAGGTTCATCCCTTTCATTAACAGAATTATTTTCGTACTATCGATGCATATTTCGAACTTATTTCATTTAATGTAAGGACTTTATTAGGTTCTGATTTGTTTTGTCAAAAATCAAAATATTTAGTTGTGTTTTCAATAAAGATAAAAATTGTACATGTTTTTTTTTACAATTGTCCACTCTTCAAAAACCCTATTCAAGTGAGTAACTGTGAGAAACACATACATTTGTCGTCAATAGGTAAAAAAAAAATATATTTTGGAAACAGGATGTTTATTGAACAAAAAAAACACCAGTGGTCTATAGGACAAAAAACGCCGAGTAGGTTGCTTATAAATTGAAAGCTAGTACCTTAATTATATTTTTTAAATAATGTTTTATTGATGAGCAACACATTAAATGAGGTAATATCTTAAAATATTCGATGCAGTACTTACTGGGCCACTGAAAACCCAAACCGAATGATTAATTGCGAAAAGCTGTATTCAAAAAACGTGGTTGTTTAGTGAGAGATATTCAAGGAAGGAATAACAGGTCCCCGGGAACACTGAGATGGAAAGAAGAAATAATTATCGAAAACAATATTTTCAATTAGACGGTTGTTGAATTGTAAAACGATGGCGAAATGAAAAACTTATGCGGAAGTTACACCTCAAGAATCAAGAAATGCTTTAATACACGTTTGGAAAAGATATGATTTTATTAAAATAAAGGAAGAATTACTGCAAACTGCAAACGTTTAAAAATATATATTTATTTAACTGTGGACATTTGCAGCGCCACAGGGTGCGGAGCTCCGGAACACATAAGAACAGCGCTTCGATTTCCTCGTGTACTTTTTTGTCAAGTACAATATGCCACTAACATACGCGAGGGAATCGAAGCCTTGTATTTGACCTCCCATTTATAACACCATAAGCCGCCAATGACGACATAATTATTTCAGTAAACTGCGCTGTAATTTACACTTAGTTTTTGGGGCAGTTCAGTAAGTAATTTTTTTCAAATTTTGAACTGTCTTGATTAATAGATGTTGTAAGAAGATGATGATTCGCAATGTTTGAAAAATGTTTCTCCCGTAACTTTTTAAATAATAAACACATTTATTTAAAACTATATGAGGTTTTTTGATTCTACCTCAAAATATAGGTTCTACTGGGATGCTACAATTTCAAATGGGTCACATCTAAACACTTTAATAATATTTACAAAGATCAATTTTCTCTTTTATTCAATCCAAATTTTAATTTCCCTAAAAATTGGTAAAAAACCTGTCACCAATTAAATTCTTTTATGTTTTACACACAAGAAGGCAAACACCAATTAAACAAGAGTGACTAACAACATTGAAATTATGGATTTTAATTAACAAATAAAATCTTAACATTATACAGCTCTAAAAAGTAGAAAAATAAATAAAAATGAAAGTAGACAAAATAAAATAGTAACATCATTAACCAGACATAATGTCTCAGTAACAAAGGGCTTCCAAACTAAGTTATTATTGAAAAATAAAACTAATATCTGAGGGAAATTTAATCTTCCCCAATTAATTTTCCCCGATAGACAAATATGCATAGTATTTTAAAAATGAAAAATTTTTCTAATTACTTGACATTGTCATAAATGCAAAACTTAAGTCACAATTTTGAAAAATAACAATACTACCGATAAGTTGAACGAAGTACAACAACGTTAAGCTTTCAATTGAATCTTTGGATTTATACTGCTATAATTGAAGATCCAACAAGAATTATTCTTTCATTACTTAATAAAAATACCTTATCAAACCAAACCTATCGACATTTGATAAGTAATTCAAAACACGCTCTAATTTCTCTTTACAAAAGGTAAATATTTATTCCGTGACTATAAAGCCACAGAACTTAAACGAAAGCAAAGCCAAAAATGTCTATAGTTGTAAGCAAAACCTATAATAAACTGTCAAAATGTCACTTACCTTTGCATAAGAAGTGCGGTTAAATGATTCTTAAAATTTTCGATCTGATCTCTAGGGAAAGTGTCACTTTTTTCTATGAAGCGAATTAAAAACATAACAGCTGCTAAAATCTCCTCTTTCATGTTCGCTCGTTTTCGTAAATTTTACATCGGTACAAATGAATTAGATGTAAACCAAAGTTGCAAAAGGTCAATCTGAAAACAAGAATAAAATTTTGTTTTAAATAAACCGACAGATGTACATAGCACATATGATTTCTGGTTGTCGAAGACCATCACCGTTAACATCCAAGATCATATTTAAACCATTATTAAAAGACCTTTATTTAAGGTATTCGATCACATATGTATGTCAACATAACTTCGAAGCTATACTTACTTAAGGACAATTTTTTAATCGACCTTATAGAAACCTCATTTATAAGTACATTGGCATACATAGGTAGGAAATACAATAATAATTACTTTTAGGAACCGAAGTTTTCGTTAAATATGTCACATACACAATACACATGTACGAAATAGAGAAACTAACATTACACATTACAATATGAGGTTAACACCTAAACAAGGTGTATAAATTTATTGTTGTCCACCGAAAATAATAAGATTGGCAAAAAAACCTATAGACTAAATGAATATTGGATGTTTAATTTAATATTAATAAGTACAAACCTGTTCAAATTTTTGTATATTTATTTTTCAACGCAAATTATGGTAAAACTAGTATAATTTAGTGGAATAGTGACGTAAACAACTAAAACTCTATAGCAGTTATACACGACAGCTGTATAAAATACAGATGCGGGCCGATTGACGCACAACCAAAACAAAGACTTGTCTTGAACGCAGGCGAACACGTATAACTAAACACAAGCAATGTAACTATGGAAAAACGGCTTAACCCTATGCTTCGCCTCGGTAGAACCGTGATATTAAAATTAAAAAAAAAAAAACGGATTTCTTCGATAATGCGACCTATTTGCTTAATCATCACCTTCACAAATATCAACAATTAGTAGCAGATTGTACGGTCAACGTATGTTCGTACATCATTCTTACAACGCAGATTGTTCAATAAACAAACATCAAATTCAGTGACATATTTATTCGATTCCTCGAAAATTTAACGGTTAGTAACGATAAATCGATACACTATGCTTACCACGACAGTTTAGCGAATATGCGGATCGCCAAAAACACAAACTGAACATTAAAACACAACTGCTAGGAAAGTTTACAGCACAACAGACTGAAGCGGTGAAATGAGTGATGGCGCACGGCGCATATCGGAAATGAGTCACCAGATAGAAATCATCTGTTTCAACAGCGGGAAAATTCAAAATTAAGGCGGAACGGATCAATCGCCTCGTTTCTTTATACTTCCATTAATTTCTACTTTTGTCTCGAAATAGAATAGTTACTTATAATATTAGCAAGTAAAATATTATTAACCAAACGAATAGTTTTGCGTTGAACTTATAAAATAAATATTTTTCTTGGTTTGAATAAATTTTAGGTGTTAAATTATAAAGGATTACGCATGGATTATTACAATTGTATTTACTAATAGGCAAATATATAAAAATTTTCCTACACATATATATTTGCATCCCTCGCCGAAAGACGGGAACTTTGTTACATATTTACACTCGCGGACATTACAAAGCTAACGAAAAAATCGCATGTAGTAATAAGAACGTCATGTATAAGCATAGTAGAAGAAGAAGTAGAAAACGTTTTACTTCACAAAGATTTATCTTGTTTCATTGTATTTACCTAAAGCATTTAAAATAATTTTCCACATTAGGTACCATAGACCTAATAAGTACCCACGCAATTAGATTTCAAATCACATTTGTAAGATTTTTCCAAAAATCCTAGCTCATATCAGAACAATTCTGCTTAATACATAAACGTAACTATTATACGTTATGCTTATAACTACAGAAATACGTCAAATGAATTCTAATTTTATACGGTTTGCATTTGAGAAACGCTCCTGCTGTTTCTTAAGTACTTTCGGGAGTTAATTGCAGACTTTATCAATCTAATTTAGGTCACTCTTTTACTATTTTTTTCTTACACGATCCCTATTTTTCTACACGAGGCAGACGAGGCCGTCACGCAGATGAATGAAATTTGCCTAATTGGTTCAACGACCTTACGTGAATATAGAGTCCACATACAAATAATTTGTGTAAATGTGGTGTACTTGTTATCGCTTTAGTTCATTAGCCTTGCCTCTGTTACAGAACGTGGCATATTATTGGATTTATTTTATATATACGTATGCATATCTTATGGAGAAATAAAATAATCATTGTTCTTGTTGAAATGTATTTATTCAAATTTATACCGTTCTCAAAAATATCCAACTCGTTTAATTTGATTTGTGTTTTAAGGAAAACATTGGTACAACATTCGTTAGTTTCTTTCGAAGGGTGAATTTTTATGCTCTTATTTCACCTTCCGTATAGTTTAGCTTTCCAACATCAAATTTATTATAATATGAATAAAATACCTAAATACACGTAATAAAATAGCTTTAGATTAAATCTATCAAACATAAAACGGAGACTTTCTACCTTTATTTGTAGAAATACTTGGCATGTTTGATTACCAACTGCGTTAATAAAAAATATTTTTTGAAATCACATTACCCATTTCGTTTTTAAATATAGAAAAATAAATAATATTTATTGCTGCAAAAATGTAAAAAAGCATCCCAATACAGTGGCGGCTATTCAGGTGAACCTCTTCACCTACTCAACCGAGTGTGAACGCTAACATGTGTACGAGCCTGTGTGTATGTGCGCATTTTATTATGCCTACGCCTCTCGACATATTTATATTATTCCACACATTACTTAGCACATATTCTGTCTATTTCTAAGTTTAGTTTTTTGCAACTCTTCACCGATTTCTGAAGAGTCAAGCCGCCACTGTATCAATTAAAAGCATAACTACGATCCTAACAACCTGTAAGAGCGGTACCTGATAACGTAACGTTCGGTCGCTCACGACAATTCATGTGTATGCAACGGGCATACACGAGGAAGTCGAATTGTTGTGAGCGGGCCAACATTACGTCATCACCGCTGCTTGATACTTTTGTCGAAAGCTGGCCAAAACAGAATAAAACCTAAGCATGCATTTTTGTTACGTCTCCTTCTTACCGTTCAAAAATTCTGTCTCTAATTTTAATTGAGTTCTGAGTTCTTGGATTCGATGGGCAAGTTAGGAGAAGTGATTCCTCTTTTGCAACGATTAGATACACTCGTGTTTATTCGTCTCAGGAGAAGGGGTTCGTGTTGCCTACCGACTTTCCAAGAGTTCACAAAACACGTCGCTGTAAAATGGTAGTGCGACTTCTCCTACCTTACCAATTTTTGGTCTATATACATATATTTTGCGAAGATTGCAATAGAATACCATAGGGTCAAAGCCAATCAAATTGGCTTTGGATTTCTCCCCACCACCCAATTTACGTTTGTGTAATTTGTGATTGGGCGGCTTGCCCCAGGCTTTCTTTTTCTACTCGATCCACTATCCTTTAAAGCGAGATGTCCCAGGATGTCGATTTCTAATCGACGTATCTCCTTTCCCAGCACAAGTGATGTAGAAACCAATCGATGAATAGAATTGTATTATGCACATCCCTGGGGCGAACAGTTTAGGGTTTGTGCTTAAAAATATGAAAGATAGTAAATATTGATGAAAGTTATTTATTTGAACAATAACCGTCTTTGTACAAATTATTTAACTAATAATTCCTTCACATTGTATGGTTCTGTAATGCATAGCGTTACCAACTTTAATGGTATTCACTAAAGTTTAGAATTCAATTTGAACAAAGTAGATATCTCTTCCTAAGGCATTTGAGGTATATAGCAAATTAAATATAAAATATAGATTTTTTTCTTGATAATATATAACTTTGGTATGGGCGTAGCCAGAGGGGGGCAATCTCTGAAATAATTTCACTCTTGTTTCTTATTGCTGGTCATAGAAGTCTCCAAAATGGCAACTCTATTGGGCCACCCTTGATCAAATTCTGACTGCGCCCATGGTACTATACAAATATTTATGAAAAGAAAGCATATCATTTCACAAAAATGAGTCTATTTTAGTAAAGTAACGAAAGAAATCTACCAGTACAGAAACAGATCTATAAAGTGAAATTCAGAGAATCTGATAAAATTATTGGGATTTAATAATTTAAATATCTGCTACAATTTTAACAAAAAGCGATTATAAATTTAACAGGACCGTTAGCCATTTCAATATATTTGAAATTCCTGATATACATTTAGAGCAACACTCAGATGTATCACACTTTGAGAATAGCGATTGATTCGAAAAAAAGAAACAAACAAAAGCAAAATGAAAAAACAAATACTATTTAATGTTTTAATCTAAAGAAAATCTTGAAACAAAAAGAGCTATACAAAACGTACACAATTACTAATTTTCAGTCTACAGTACCTCAAGGAAACACAAAATTGAAAAATACTCCTAAAGGCAAATAGCAGATGTGGGTTTATGTCGAATTGAAGACAATTAATATAATACGCGCATTACCTCAAAAAGTAAAATAAAGAGGTAATGTATTGCTTTCGTATTTTCACATTTGTAATACGATGAAATATACAGTAATGAAACGATCTAACAAAGGTGACTAGTAAACAATTTGCATAAACACTATTCCACATCATCTTCTTGCATTTGTTTTTCCTGCGCCATTACACGAGGAGCAATATTTGGCAGTCGTTGGATTAAGAGATGAAACACTTGTGGTTGTAGAGTTTGTTGTAGTACTTGTAAAAGTTCATTGGGTTGTCCGCAGACTGCTACAGCGTTTCCTAAATGATCGACCCCATTTTCAAGATCACCGGCAGCAAGTAATTCTTCACCGAGCTGCACCTCCTGTAGGAAAAATCGTTGAACAGCCTCGTGATCTTTCATATTCGGGAAATTTGCAGTCGTTCGACGATGCGACGAAGCTGCTGCTTTCTTCGCCCGACGTCCTATGAACACATTTTTTTTTTCATTCAAAAGCATGCTTACACAACTTGCACATACTCACTTTCTCTTAACTTCTGTTTGAACTGCGGATCTTTGTGCCTTTTATGATCAAAATATATACAATACCCTAAAAATAAGGTACCACACACCCCAGCTGCTATTCCGAGGGCCGCTTTCGGTGATATCATGGTCATTTCTTTTATTTTCTTCTAAATTTGTAATAAAACCGTGCCGTCCATCACGTTTGCCAAACAAGAAGAAAGTTACGATAGCGACCGTCCAGGTGGCCGATTCGTAATCGAATTCAAATATGAAAATTGAACTTCAAATAATTTTGTGAATTTACAGTCAATATAAATCTGTCAATTTTATTTCGTGGACAATTCGCAGTAACAAATGAAATTTTGTAATTTTTTGATTTTTGAAAAATAGAAGGCAATTTCGAATATTAGTGAGCTTATCAAACTATGCCGAATCAAAATCCCTAAATGTCAATATACGTACAAACAACCGGTTTATTTCTATTAACTCGCTTATTTTAAATAAATTCTGATGAACTATATTAAAGTCCGTGTATATAGTACATTTTGTGCTATTATAAATATTCGATATATTTATTATTCCAATCCAATGTTTATTTATAAACGCGCTTGAAGTTAGGCAACTTAATTATCCTCCCTAACATTCAGCATGTAGTGTCAGCATTAGACAATTGATGCGTGTTGTTGGTTGTTCTTGGTTCCTAAGATGGCTGTCTCTATTTTACAACAAGTAAACCAAACAAATTTAGAAAAGATAGAAAGGTAAGTTGCTGTTCAGCACTTTACTGTCTAATATTCAACTATCTTCTGTTATGTAAAATATTTTCACAATATAACCGTGATATCTTCAAATAATTATCTTAATTAACTTCTTCACTTAACATTTGTCGTATTTTATTTGCATTTGGTGATACCGGAAGAAAGTGAAAGTGTCGTTTTCAAATTTTCATTAAGAGAAACTATACATTGCTTTTTCTTCGATCCATTAATTTGCTTATTAGACTCTTATATTTACTCTCGTTTTGAGCGGACCTTTCAATTTATACATGCCAGATGTCGTCAATGTTCATCCTATTTGGTATTTGCCTGCTTATTAGTAACATTAAAAATATTATATTTCTCTTAACAGTAAATCAATACCTTCTTGGCATTGAATATTTAACACCGCCACACCTTTTAGGAATATTGATTTTTAGAACTTAGATTTTTCAAATTTATTTTTGGAAAAACCCTAAATACTTTAATAAAACGGCAAAGTTAAAAATTTTGCAATTAATTGTTTTAGTTTTATGAACGATACAACCTACAAAGAAGCCATTGAAAGCTCGGCGAATTATAACACGCGCTTATGTATCGAAAGAAGGCTTAGGTTACCGTTTTTGGATAGCCAAACAGGCGTTGCACAAAATCACTCGTCGCTTTTTATGCACAAACGCCACAGAATGCCTGGCCTCATACAGGGACAAATTTACACGTATCCAAGGCAAAGGTGGCGTAAAAAACGTAGACAGTATCTGATAATGAATTCGAGGGCGTTTGCGAGGGCAGCAGATTCAATTTTGGAAGGCGATGGTGATATCCACAGTATTTCACAATCAGAAAATCCAGCCTTGCAAGATACCGATAGTAAAGACAGCCAATTGTTGAAAGATGAAGTATCAAAAGTAACAAGCATGACTTCTGCATCTGAGACAGATTCTTTAGTATAATTTTTTTTCATAGGAGTGGTTTTACGATGAACAAGATATGATTGACATGGAAGCCTATGACGAACCAGATCCTGATTCCGACTTGGATTATGAGGAATCATATAGCAAGAGAAGTAAACGGAGAAAAGGCACCGGTAGAGTAAGTATAAGTTTTTTTAATGTTTTTACGTATTTATTAAAGAGATTAGGTCAAGTTCAGAGGCTAATTGAATAAATGCCAATTTAAAATTACGATACTAACACTGAATTATGGTGCTTTATTGTCCGATATTTGCGCAGTATAGAAAAGGAAGCTTTGATTATCATTGTTTATAAATTTACCACTTCGTGAGTGTATTGAATTGAAGCTAGTGGGAGCAATGGGTCCATAGGAGCATAAGGCCGCGCGCTTTCCCTGATGTATCCTTTGAAAATGGAATTGAGTTCATAAACGAAGTTGCTCAAATTTATATTATATATATATATATTTAAATATCCCCTGACTTCCTATTTACTTCATGGCCAACGTTGTGAAATGAATTATATACTTTATACCTCAAAATAGATTGAAATGAAATATTTGAGACTCTAATCTGGTTGTTACTGCTTTCAGATCAAATTAAAAATTTCCATTTATTGTGTGACGAAATTTGTCTTCAGATAATAGTTTCATTTAGATATATTTTTAATTGCAGAATGGGTTGGCACTTTCGGGGATTTAAACTAATTAAGGATGGGCGGCACTCAGACACATTAAAAATAAATATTCTTGTGCGCATTATATTCACTACTATACTTACCGGTGCAGTTGGCGCATTTTTTAATAATCTGTCACCTACTCCTGCTTTTTTTAAAGATCATTGTAAGCTAAAGGTAATATTTTATCATCGCAATCGCAAAACGTTCAGGTTTAATAATGACTTCAACTAGAGGTGCAAAATGTTGAAACTTACTTGTACCTAATCGTTACTTTGCGTACTAGTTTATAGCGCAATTAAAACGGGTAGTACAGGTACACGAGTACTGTATAGTGCAGTTAACACAAGAATTCAAAGAATATACATGCCATTAAGTATCACGTTATATATCGAGCTATTTATAGCTCGATGCACATCGAAGTCGGATCTATTTCAAACGAGCGTTGTCCCGAAACTTTTCAATGCCATTTCAGTTACAATGAATACTTGGAACCTATAATATCCTGTTTTCGGGTGCAATGTTGTACCTTGGCCTACCCGTTTACTTAATCTATTGTTACGTGACCTTTGATGTGTGGGAATTCCTCAAGTCAGGACTATACGTCGATAGATCCACTATACTCGATGATTTGAAGACAGCTATGAACTGTATCCAAACCGATAGCGATTATTTTAAAAACATAATTTTTCAGACCCAGTAATTTTCTTAGTTCACATTAAGCTTTCGTTTGCTTCCAAATATAACCTTTTTTTTAACTGATCAGGTAGTACTCGTTTGGAAACCATCTGACTGCCATGTGTCACCCTGTATATCGTGATGTATTTATCAATTTTATTCTAGCGGTAAACTCGAATCTTCCGAAAGTATTACACATGAGCAAATCGCTCAATACCTTCCCCTTTACTATTACTTGCCTGTTTTAATAAGAATATGTTTTGCTTTCTTTTTTTTTTATTAGAAAACTTGTTTGTTGTTGTATGCGTGTAAATATGTTTAGCGCCCTCTAATTTTATATGAAACAACGGAATGCTGGAAACTGAAATAAAGTAGCAAATATACATGTATGTTTACTCAATACAGTTCTTTATTCAGAAATTTAATATGTTGTCGAGCCACGACGTGTTTTTGTCGCAGCTTTTATGCTTTTCGACCTTGTTGCCACTGAGTTGTAGCGTAATTGAGGTGCGATCGAAATTCATTCTTCATTATTTTCTCTTGTAGACTATTTGTTGTTGGTCAGCCAGCACTTTGTTGCTTGCGCACAATGATAAGGAGCGTTATTCCTATGAACGATTCCAAAATCTCTTGTAGCATCAAAGTATTGCAATCGCACAAAATATTTTCAGCGGCGCAACACCTGTTTTGCTAACATGCAACCCCCCATGATACTTTTACCCCTCTTTTTTTTACAGCAGTCTAGGTAAAACGCTTGCGCAGAACGAATTGCAGTTGATATCGCTAAAAAGCTACAAAAGATTGTAAAAAAAAAGAAAAACAATTGCTTTTTATACCTGAAGAAAGTACGTTGTGTAATTATATACCTACTTAACAAAAGTTTTTTCATTCTTCATTTAATGTTAATAGCTTTTTCAAAAGATCACTTCACATGATAACAATTTTGCTATAATATACATGACACTGTTGATTTGATATGTTGCAAATACGAATTTATACAAAATTTATTAGGTTTAAAAGCGCTTATTGTGTCTGTCTGAATATTAATATTATTGCCTATTCTGAAGGAATACTATAAAAATAGTCTGCTCTGTAAAGATTTGCCTTCATAACTTGTATCCTGTTATCTACTTTTCATTTTGGACGTGCTTATTTCAGGGAAGAGGAGGTAGTGATTCCCCTAGCACGCCAGGACGTAGAAAAGGAAGCGGCAGAGGTAGAAAAAAGACTTCGGCTCATAGCTTTGATCCAACTCCAGGTGACCCCGATAAACCATTTGCATGTGAACGTAAGTTAAAAGACCAAGTCAAACCAGAAAAGGTCTACCCGTTTTACTATCTTATCATTTCGGTGAAGTTTTATGTCATTACTGTATATTTTGTTTTTGTTACTTGTATCGTTTCTGTTTTCAATATGTGATACGTAACTGCTGTGTTACATGTTATACGTAACAATACGTGAAATACTTCTTTACCTAAAACTACTGCCTCTTTTGAACTGCACATGATTATTAACAATTAATCTACACACAAGGTAAAGATGACTTTTTACGTATTAAAACATCATCTTTTTGAGTATTTTTTTTGTTTTTGTACATTATTTTATACATACCTACATATTATATATTTGTAACTGGTACTACAATAACACTGTGCTTGAGCATGACGTTGCTAATACTGTGGAAGACTGTTCGAATATAATTTAATTGTAGACTTTTGTATAGTAACAATTGTGTTAACGCTTGATGCTTAGTACAGCTTCTTCTTATTATTATTATTTAGGAGGGGACTCGAACCGAAAGTAACATCTTCTTTCTCGTTTAATGGTGATTGCATTTCTTTTTTTAACGACAATTTTCTGTAACCTAATTAGCCTTAAATTTCACTAATTCTTTCCTATTACATTCAATAAATCCTAGAAAACAAAAATACTATATGAGTATATAAATATTCCTTTGGAAAAAGTCAAACAGTCAAATTTATTATTATACAAATTTCTAGCGTACATCTCGTGTTTTTTTCTGCCAGTCTCCGTGTTACCCAGCTTGTTCAAAGATTATTGCTAGGCTTTTTTATAAAGAAATTTGATTGCTTATGTCATGTTTTCAGCTTAATTATTAAATAAATTACCTTTGTTTATTGAGAATTATTTAATTTAATTGTAGCTTATACATTCGTTTTGTCTATTTTCTCCTATATTTTGTTCGCATTATCAAACATTAGCGTTAACATATATTGTAGAATAATGTGAAACGCAATTTAGTTACTGAAAAATATTTAAACGGATTTGAAACTAATAAATTATAACAAATTAAGTATCCTATATTAATGACAGCTACATTAATAACTCCGAAACATGGTTAACAAATTCTGTAAAATCTGATCTATTGGATATTGTTCCTTGAAAATTTAAAATAGAATAAATAGAGTAAAGAAGCTTATGTAGTAGGCGGTAACATCCCATGTCCACACAACAATATTCGTCTTTCTGTCAGATACGTAGCTATTAGATCAAATTTGGTTGTTGACCGGTATTGATGGCACCTTCCAAATTGTACTGCAGCTCCCAGATTTGTGTATCCTCCAGTATTTATGCCTGGTTATAAAAACATGTGTAATACTTCTGGACTGTTATGCAAAATACATTATTGAGAGTTATTAGCAATATCCGACAACTATTAAAATAAGCGATATGATTTGCCTGGTTTGTGGCAATGTGTGTACGACCCGACCAAAATCTCATGAAAGTTGCGTACTGGTAAAAGGGATGCAACTAAAGCCGCTATTCTTCACATCATCTATCGTGTATGTGCAGAGTGTCTCGCCACTTTCACGAGATTTTGGTCGAGGTGTATTTTTTTTTCGTAAGTATGTGTAAATACATTTTATCTACCTTTGCTTATGAATTCGATTATTTACTATTAACATATATTTGGGGTACATGATTCAGTTCTTTCGATTATGTTATTTACTCTCGCCTTCTTAGAACGTCGTAGTTCTATATTATTTTTTTACACATTTTTGTAATTTCATATGAACAAAGACTGATTTTAATAGAAGAATGCACTGTTTAAAATAATTATTTTCATCTCAATAAGTTTTAGTTGTAATAAAACATCTTTCAGACACGCTACGCAAAAGCCTACGAATGTTGGGGTATATTCTTCCATTTTTCAATTAGGACATTTGTTAGTTGGAGTTTCTGACGCGAATTTGGGTCTTTAAATACATCTACGTAACAAATCCCAAAGGCCAATGCATAGTTTGATTCTCGTAGTAATGAGCGAAGTTTTTGGTTATAGCTGCAGTATCTGACCTAGCATTATCTTGCATTAAGTGTATACTATAAGCAGCTGGTATAATATCTATAATTAATAAACGTACTGTTGAGCGGTTAGTTTCTCTGGAACTATCACTAGCTTTGTTCTTTCATCATGACTAATTCCGCCCTACATAATGGCAGCCGCACCACCAAATTTTTGGACATTTCACACTAGCTGCAGAATTGGGTTCATGCGCATGTCGGTATACATGTACTCAACCATCACAGTGACTTAAAACGAAACCATGACGCATATGCAACATGCCCTTGAGCGAAATTTAAACACCTTTTATGTTTCAGAGTTAAAACAGGTTTTCGTGCACGTCTTGGTCTCATATTTGGTTTTCTGAATCTATTCCTAACTGCTTGATCGTCTCCCCTTAGAACCTTGTCCGCTATTTCTTCTGTACCACATATGATGGATGACAGAAGGACTAACGTTAACATTTTTCACAACTTCTTGAAAACTGGTGCCACTCTCGATATCAGCTCCAACACATGTTCCAACATAGAATAACACAACTCAGACCACGTACGTGATCCGTATTTTGCTGCCTCTAGTAGGCATCCTTCGATGTAATGCGTTTTTCAGTAGAGAAAATGCAGAGGGTTCCTTTAATTATTTTGAACAATGTATATGTATCGTAATTTATTGTACAGATATGCTTACACTAAATTGAAAGTTGCGCTTATGTGCATTTTATGTTTAACGTACTTTGTTCGACATGTATTACTAGCGACCTTTGAATAATTTTTTGGTCAAAATAATGAAAGTAATTTAAATGTAAGTATAATAACATCGCGTAATTATAGTATATTTGTTTTCATCCTGTAGAGTAGCTTAACCACTTCTAAAGGTTACAGATTATTGTTGTAGAAAAAAGTCCTTGTATGTACATACATGTCTCATACATAAACCTAAAACATCGAATCCTCTTTTGCTGTGTGACTGCGATTAAAGTAATTATATATTTCGGTTCGGGTTCATATACTGGCGCTTTGGTCCTCTTTCTTTTTAACAGTAACATATATAACTGTAGCTATATAAACTAATCTAACTTAGTTCAGATGGCGCACTCACTCTCGCTTGATAATTTCCAAACATTACCTTTGAAGAATAAGAACATCTTGTGCAACGAAATAGATACGAATCAGAGGCCACTGAATCGTTCCCATCATATGCTTCAAAATTATCTCATTTGATGAGTGTTTTTTTTTTCAATTACAAAATCGGTTCTAGTCCCTAATTCTCTTGCTAAGCGATTGAGCGTGTACACTAAAAAAATCGGAATTTTTCTGGAAAATTTCAGTTTGTGGCGCGCGATACAAGACGCGGCCCGGGCTGACTTACCACTACGGACATTCGCACAAAGAGGGCGCTAGCGATGAGAATTCGCGCGAAAGCAATGCCCCCACTACGAGCGCCTCACCTCAATTAGGTGGTGGGGTAGGTATGAGCACCGGCGGCACGCCCATAATGGCAATGGGCGTGGCCGCCGGTCCGATGCCAAGCGGTGGGGGAATAATTCAGAGTAACTTGATGGGGGAACCCATGCCCCCTGTTCCTCCGCCGGGTCAAGGTCCGCCCATCCCAGGACATGTGTATCAAGATAGTTACGTTTCTTTCTTGAGCCATCCAGCCGGTACTGCCTTATTTCTTTTTTTACTTTTTTCTTTTTTGGAGTGTTAAGATATTATGCATGAGTAGTTAGAATGTGATGTGCCAATTGTAGCTCTAATCATTTCGTAGATTGATTATGTTTGTTGATTATGAGAGGAACTAATTAACAAAAAATGTAGGTATGTTTATTCAAATTTAATACGTTGAAAAGTTACACATACAGTATTGTAGGGAATCTTAGTGACAAGCTGATACTATTTGATTAATATTTTGTTATTGATACGTTCTTGTGAATGTATGAGGACGTTTAATGTTTATTTCAGATTTTCTTACGGATGTCTGAAATGTTCTATAATTTAATGAAATTTATTTTGTACAAATTTATTTGTCAATAATTTTATTTACGAAAGCACACGTAATGTCAACTAATATATGGTTTGTAAAACGCGGCATACTCCCGCACAATACTTGCTTCGTTTGGAAGCTGGAAAACTTTGAATGAATATAAGCAAACAGTACAAGTTGATGTTTGTGTGGACCTGGACGTCTGAAATGTTTTCTGTACGCCTATAACTAACTAAAGTAGAAATCATGACATATTCAATATTTTTAGGAAATATATATATACTGGGTGTCCGTTTATGGATGGACAGCGGATCTATCTCAGCAATGGTAAGTTCTGCAGGATTCAAAAAAGAAAAACTTACCGATAAAAGTAACCAAGAGCATTTCATTACAAATAGTTTTAATGTTGAGAATTGACCGCAAAGAGAATGGCGAAAACCGGAACTTACTATCTAACGAATGATAGTTTTAAGTTCCCACTTTGCTATATTTTTGTCAGGTTGGCGCTTTAGTTTTGAACTCCTTGCCAGTAACGTCTAAAAAATATAATAAAATATAGATTTAAATACGTTTTTATTTAATATGAATATTTAGAATTGAACACAATATATTTAAAGTAAATCAATTCAATTCTTTCTGTAAATTTTATTACTACTCATTGTTCATTGTAATGCATATTCGAAGAGACCACCATCAGATTCCAAACATAACTCCCCTCTTAATATTGTCAAATGGTCGCTGCAATTGGTTTTCATTGATAGTATGGATTTTTTGCTCTGTTTTCTAAAGCCCATGTCCTGTAATTTTGGCCGTTAATATAACCTGACAAATGGGATCAGGCCTTGTCTGACATGTCGTCCAAAAGATTTCCTTTTACAAATGAAGTGTTTATATTTGAATCGTTCAATAATTCTATTTCTGTGCTTAACGAACACTTTGTACGGTATAACGACGGCGACAAAAAAATAATTCCACTTAATATAAATTCATAAAAATGTACCTGGACAAAGACACTGATAAACTGTAGCTCTAAAAAGAATCTATTTCAAGTAAAGATGATAAATAAAATAACGAATACAATTTTCGAAATTACCTTGCAATGGTAGTCCATGAAAAATAAAATAAATAAAAAGAATACCAAGAGAAAATAAATCAGAAATAAACAGCGATGCCTTAAAAAAAAGACAAAAAACAATGGCAGAAAAGTTTAAATTATTCACCATTACTACACCATAAATGCAGTCTTCGACGAGTGGAAAGGTTCACCGTTTGAATTTCTGCCGTTGAAATTATTTAAAAATATAGATGGCCCAATTAGATAAAAAAATTGAGTTTTCTTGTACCATGTTCAATAACCAGTGACAGTAATCAAATTTGTACTCAAAATCTCCATGCCTAATGAAATTCTATGTGAGAGGGGTGAAATTTACGGTCTTTCAAAATTTTATGAACACACCATCGCGATAATTCTAATTTCTTGAAACATCTTATATACTAGAATAGAGATAAAACTCAACACAGGCGAGAACATTAATAACATTTTCTTTATTTCGATTTATCCGCTGTCTTTGGCGACCAGGAGCGCGCCTCACAAACTTTTGTAGAATAATGCTGACTTTTTGGGTATGTACGGTATATATACGTATTTACATATATAACTAACACGTCATCAACTTCACTATTAGAATATGACATTTTTTTACTAGTTTTTCGGTATATCTACTTCTCAACAACAAACACTTTCTCTATTAATATTCACAAAAAGGAATATACTCCCCACAAGTATCACAATTATTTTTACGGCTTGTTTCATGGCTAGTTAAACAACTCCGTCTGTTTCCACCTTCTTGGCGAGTCCTCCTATGGTTGCTATGTAGTCATATACATAATGCTAATTTTGGCAAAATTATAATTCTCTTCTACTTTGAATCTTTATCAATAATAACTCGCAATGAATATACTCTTCCATTTAAACATTTAAAAATAACATCTCAAAAAAAGAATTACCTTCAAACAGCGCCCCCTAGCCCTTGATTATAACTTTCTCGAATCTAAGAGAAATTATGTTTTTTTGTTTCTACTTTATCACATCGGTTACGTCCTTTAGCGGTCAATTCCGAAGATTAATACCATTTTTAATGAAATGCTTGTGGTTACTTTTAATACTGTAAAACTTGCCATTGCTGAGATAGAGCCCGCTGTCCATTCTTAGACGGACGTCTGGTATATACAATATCTTTAGTCTGACCTTCATTGATTTTTAAGAAAAGCGGAATTAAAAGAAAAGCTTTTTCCTAATATTTTTTTTTATTTTTATGCATAAGTAAAAGACGAACATCGTTGGAAATAAAACAACATTCCTTATTTGAGATTAAACAAGTGATTATTTGGAATGTTACCAAATTCAATTTTGCTCGTCCTTATTTAAAACTATACTCTAACGTAATATAACAATATAATAAATATACCAATAATTCATGCTCATATTTAAAATGGTTAGTTCCTCTTGTAAGCAATTTTTTATTCTTTAACAACTTAACTTTCAGCAAAATTAATAATTATTTCAGTTAAGTTTGTTTTGCACTTTTAGTATTGCTGACATGATTCTACTCGTTATTTGCTGTTATGTAATCTCTGTACATGGAATAGCATCTGTTTCAAAATTAACACAATTGTTTTGATAACATTTTTTATATTTACATATATTTCTATATGTCTTGTACAATTTCGAAGGTCTAATTACTACTTCCAATTTACCCTCTTTTTCTTTATCTTGAACAGAAAGCAGCGACAGGACTTTATTTTGTTTTTACTTTTGTTAGATTACTTTATTACGTTGCTCGGATTTTGTGATATTTTTGTGTACTATTTTATTAGCGTCCAGTTGGGGTGTTTTATATTTATTATTATTTCTTTTTGATTTATTGTAGGGTTACGATCTTGTCTTGTAATGTGAGTATGACTTTTATAAATACGTAAGCATTTTTCTTCATTTTGAAGTGTTTTTTATGTATTACATAGTTTAATTTATAGTACAGAAAAGTATTTTTAATTTGTTTTCCCCCGAGTACATCTATTCGCCTATATGTACTCATTTTAAATCAAGGACTTAATAATTTAGTGCATCTCAATCAATAGGTATTGTTACTGGGATGAGACCTTGGTACTGGCGTCTAGCGTCGCAGAAATGAAAAAAATCGATATTTTTAGTAATAAATTTTGCAAATTAAGCGTTTATGGATGCGATGACCTCCTTATTCGATGAAAATCTCGATCTTCTGAGTAAAACTTAGCCTAGAAAACAGAAGAAAGTCACTGGAGGCAAATCTGATGAATAGCGCGAGTGATGTATCAATTCGAACCCTAATTCGTGAATTTTTGCCATGAAGTGTGAGACAATGTGTTGTCTTGGTAGAATTAAACGTTCTTTTTCAAATACAGCTGTTTTGCCTTTAGCCTGTCAAACAATAGTGCGCAGTATGCTCCTGTTATTGTTTTCCTTTTTCAAAAAAACAACTTAATGATTATTCCAAAAAAACACTCGTCTTCGCCTTTTGGAAAGCCGATTCACATTTCGCAGTGTACTGTTGCCTTAGCTTCAGGTTTGCATTTGCGTATCCACATTCATCCACAATTTTGTCAGAATTTGTCAGATTTATTTCGCTTAAACTGGTTCAACAGAGAAATGTTCGTTTTTTCCGCTGCTGCTGTATCTCTAACCTTAGTAGTCTAGCACCATTTGATTATTAGCGATAGTGGTTACAGTTTTTGGCCGAACCAAATATTCATCTGCAACCAAGCAGGTATGACCACGTTTAAATTCAGCTGCCCAAAATTTCACAAAGTTCCCCTAAACAACGTCCATTTCAGCTCTAATTTGTGTAGGCTTATTACCTTCAAACGCAAAAATTTAATGATGGTTGGCTATTCGATTTTTTTTAATTTTTACAGAAAAAGCATCCAACATGACTGAAATTTTCAAAAGAATCTTTCAATACACGCCATCTTCATGTTGAGGCTTGAGATTTTCTAGACCAACCTCGTACTATGGGGGCTGTAATATTTAATTCTTGAAACAAACGCTCCAGACAATGTGTAACTTATAAATAAATTCTGACTTATCCATTTCAACTATTAACGAACGTTATATATTCAGAAAAACTGGAATATCTCGAAAGCTATGTGAGACATACCTACAGGGAATCTTGAAATATGTCTGCCTACTCTCTCAGGTAACATTGAAAAGTGAATCATTATACAGAATGTTTAATTACATCAAAACATCGAAATAGTGTAGAAGAGCCTAACGGTTTGATTTTCGAAAACAATCGGTATTGCTTGCTCACTGTACACTGAGAGGAACACATGTTTCAAATTCATTTCACTCCTATTAAACCTTTGACGCTCATATGATGAAATTGTAGTTTCTTACTGTTTACTATGTACCAAAAATTTGGAAGAACATTGTGAGGAATAAAACAAATGAAGGGGACGGTGTTGTGCTATTTTGATATTGCAGAATAATCTTTGAAATTTTAATGTGAAAGGAGTTACTGTATATTGTTTTTGCGAAAGAATTATTTTCTGTACTAAAAATTAAATATTCTTTAATAGTGTTTGTAACATGGAAAATATTTGTGTTTAAACTTTTTTCCCACTGACTACTTAATGGATTCTATAAAACTTTGTCTTTCTCGTTTTGTACGGGACTCTGAACTTGCAAATATTTTTGTGCTAATTTCTTTTTCATGTAATAATTTTGTCACCGATGGTATTCTGTGGATCTTGCATCGTCGTTTTTTTCTCAATCAATTATATGGCAAGTACATCCTGCCGACATTTGTACATTTACGACAAATATTTTTTAGTGTGTTGTGAGGGAGCATGTGTGTATTTGTTACAAATCTCATTTTTTTAATGTATTTTTTCCTAAGATATCAATGTTGTACTTGAATTAAACAATAATTTCGTCTTTCCTATTCCCAGGGACTCCGGCGAGACGCGGTCGTCAACCGGCCAACGCTCAATCTCTCCCTCCTCCTTCGCAAACACAAACACCCCCCACTCTTCCGCCTAACCTGCCCTCTCAAATACCCGCAGTTGTAGATGACCCGCCTATGCCCGTATTAGTACCAGAGAAAACCATAGATCCGCCACCTTCCACGTCGGGAGATGTTGCCAAGGACAGCAAAGCTACTCCCAGTCCTTACTGTGACTTCTGTCTCGGGGATTCGAGGGAGAACAAGAAAACGGGTACCTCGGAGGAGTTGGTTTCCTGTTCCGATTGTGGACGATCAGGTAAGGATGTTAAAGTTGAGGAAAAGGTAGTTACTAAAAAGGGGCGTAAAAAGAAAATAACCTAGTAGTGCAAATTTTGAAAGTCTATAGGGAAACTTGAAGAGAATCGATGTATTTATATAATCATCTGATTGCTTTTGTTCCTATGTTGCTTACGTATATGTTTCAAGTGACATTTTAATCGTGGTTGCTGCAATTATTGGTGGTTATGAAAAATTGATTTAATTAATAGCGCTGTTGAAATTTTATTTAAATAATTTTTCCGAATTTCCGACATATAGATGGAAACATATCAACTCAAATCGAAATTCTAAAACTACTTTAGTCATACACATTACTACACTTGAAACGAGTGTCCTATCAATGAAGTTGTTTCATTACTTTCCATCAGGTTCTTGCTTGAGATGTTGAAATTCATGATTATCATTATTAAATACAGTCTGTGATTATCGTCAATATTATCCTTCACGTTTCAGTATACCTAGTTCTCTTAAAAGCTAAACATGTATAAATTCGATACTTAGTGCTAAGTTATACAAGAAAAAATTAATGTAATATTAGTTCTTACGTATAAAGTTTAACGTGCAAACCCTATCCTTCGTTGCTGGTATACACCTCTCAAGCAGACTGTCTCTCGACAACGAAGGATAGTGTTTGTATTTTAGACCTTATCCATAGGAGCTAATACTATGTTATTTTTTAGAGATGGAGTTCAACAAAGTATGTAGTGATTTGATAAATGATCTAAGCCAAAAATTATATTAATCAGAGGAGAACGGACCAAGAATTCAACCCGAGGCGTCACGTTTTTCATAAAATAATATTCTCTCACAAATTCACAAAATGGTGTCTATATATTTCGATGAAATCAGAGAGTGTTGGACAGACTTTATGTTATAGCGGTCTTGTTGCACACGAACAAAACTGTTAATTGATAATTAATGAGTAATATATAAACATGAATATACTATTTTACCATTATAGAATAAACAGAAACAATTCTGAGCATGTTCACGAAATATATAAAGATATGGTTATAATAAAGAGGAAAAAAATGGACGTAATGAATAGAAAAGAACTTAAAAATGTCATAAAGTGCATTTGCATTTGTTCGTTGTTACCGTAAATGGGAATGATGTTATATATAGCTGGCTAATTGGATATAAGCAGGGTTAACGAATTACATTTTCAGCATTAGTATCCCGTTGAAGTAGAACTTATTTCGAATAATCCGTTTTGAATTCAATTTGGAGGTATTTTACTATAAAAATTAAGTTTCGTTTCACGTTAAAAGAAAAACAAAAAGGATACCAATACCTCGAGTGTAATTTGTTTCACTTTGTCAATGTTAACGTTAAATGGCTGTGGGTAAATAAGAATAAAAAAAATATATTATATAGTTTAGGAACTTGTTATACATATTTATATATATCAACATATATATAATATTTTTAAGTTTTCTTCGTATATAATATTTATATAATTAACTTGTGAATTTCTTACGTTCATTTTACACACTACGTATGATAGTTGCATAAACGCAGCACCACATTTAGTATACCAACAGCACACCGGACCACACAGTACACAGATATGCATTATGCAAGTGGCGATGGGTTTATTGTAAGAATTGATTAATTAATTGTTATTGGTTTGTGTTTTTTATGTAATATCGTAATTATTATGTGGCTTGTTTTAATGCAGTCCTAAATGAATTTGTGTGAAACTTATAAGAAAGATTACATTGCATTACACGTATATTTATTCATATTCATACGCACCTAATACTGCAAATAACCACTTTTTTTTGTTCTTTATTTATTCATACGAAGGAGAATCAACTGTATGAACTAGTGTACTATTTTATCGTAACTATATTTATTATTATATATGACTCAATGTAACGATTTCTCATTGTTTATCATCATAAATAAAGAATGTTATAGAATTCATTGTTTTTCTAAAATCATACTTAGAGGTTTCACTGTTTTGTTATCCTTTAAGAGAATATACGAACTAACAAAATTGGAAAATGTAGAAAAACAAGAAAAACTCTTTGGCCATTAATACGGGGGCTGTTTTCTTTCCTCTGAGTCTTAGTAAAGTAATACGCCGTCAAAGCATTTTTGCATCAATGAAAACTAATGTTCCAAGCATTTTCTCCAATTTTCCCGTGTTAGGGTAATTATTTCATTTTTAAATGAGTTAACCGCTTCTTCAGTCGATATAGAACTTAAACCCCGTAATTTATTCACTACACACGGAAATGAAAAGAAATCATTAACTTCTAGGTCTGGGCTATATGACGAATGAGCTATTATTTCAATGTTTTGGGCATTCAAATACTGTTTTGAACAGTGGTGTGCGCCCGAGCGTTATCTTGGTATAAGGTTATCCCTCCTCTTAGACGTTTTTGGCGAATATCTTGAAGAACTTGAGGCAAGCAAATGGTAGTGTACTATTCAGCATTAACAATACGGGGATCTTCCCGTGACATGTCACTGGCGCGCGGCCATCTTCCTGTTTTGGGTTTTTCCACGAACAACCTTTGTTGGAGTCAAAGACCCAAACTGCTAACTTGCTTTCTTTCAGGATTATATATCCACGTTTCATCACCAAATAAGTCAATCAAGTCGTATCACAGTCCATATCGCACAGCGTTGTTTTTGAACAGGACTCAAATTGTGGGAAATCCAACGGCTACAAAGTCTACGTATTATCAAGTATTCGTGTAGAATGGTTCCCACCAAAAGTTACTTGAATACTCCCGGTAGTAACATGTAGATCTTTTTCAATCATGTTTGGAACAAGATCGATATTTTTTTTCGTTAATTATGTTGTTGGCCAAGTAGCTCGAAAGCTGTAATTTGAGGAAAGTCGACCACGTTGAAATTTATTGTACCTTTGCTTTACGAAAACCGAAGAATGCGACAATATCAACCAAAATTTGTTTCAAAATATCGCAGCTTGCGAGATAAGCTTAGCGGAAAGAGAACAGCCGTTGTAATTTCAACAATTAAAATTTGGTATGATCAAATTCATATTTTATCCTTGGCAACCCGGTCCAATTTTGTTAAATGTCACTGTAGGAACTTTTTTCAAGACCTTTGATGGATTTTAAAATATTAGTAACAACCTAGATCATATTTTATACTGTTGATAGCTTTTATTATTTTTTTTTGTACAGGTTTAGTTAACTTGCACGAACTAGTGCCACGTTGAAGCTTACTCAAATGATAATAGCTGACCGATTAACGAACATAATCAGTTCTAAGACTATTTGTTGTTGTTGTATTGATTTTCTGTGGAAAACCAACTAATTCATCGCGAGTGTCCATAAATAGTTCTTAGTTTGTTTATTGCGAAAGTAATATCCGTTGAAAATTAAAGGAAGAAATTACATCTTAATTAATTTAACTTTTGCCGTTTAACAGAGTCCCAACTCTCAGCCTCAACCTAGTTTGGGTGCCATTTTAGAACTCTTGCTTTAGCACTCTTCCTTGTTTCCCAAAAGAATTTTAATGGCAAATCTCGATGTCCATTTTACCAACATAGATTTGTTGTTCAAACACCAAAATCCTTCGTTAACCGCTTACTCACTGTATATTTGGCTTTTGTTACCATTGTTATTTACTGTGAAAAAAAATGTTGAAAACGAAAATACCAAGGGTAGATACAATTTTGTCTGTACCAGCCTTGTATATATGCTTCCCGAGAGACCGCAAGTGCTGTAATCTCAGGTTGTTTTTGCACCCACAAGCCTTGGGACTTTCATTTATTTCGTTTTATCTTTCCAAGTTTTTGATGCGCAATTTTTTGTTTTACTCATTTTACTGGTGTTTGTTTTTTTTCTGTTTGTTCATTTGTTCATAAACTTCATTGCTGTTATCGTCGGTCCATTTGTGCCCAATTGCTGCAGAAACTTTTACTTTAAAAATTTCTTCAAATTCTTTATAATTTATTATTTAAATAAAATTTCTTGTGTACTAAGCACTAACCTCAAACCTTATAACCACAAAGCTAAAAATCGAAAGGGATCAGATCAGGCGATCTTAGTAGCTATAAATTTCCAAAATGTCTGTTTATAAGACGATCTTGAAAAAAACTTTAACTGGTTGGTAGTTCCCATAATTTTTGTTTTTTACAAATTCACTAAAATCCCATTATTCTAGCAACTAAGATCCAGTTTCTACGTGCAATTATTTAAACTTCCCAAAATATATCCCTTACCTTGTGATAACCTCATACATTACGGAATCATAAAAAATATCACCATCTTTTTTTTAAGTTTTCCCGAATAACTTGCTTTAAGCCAATGACAAAAAATCATAGAATAATTCAATTAAAACGTACACTATGTGACTTAGTAGTTTATATTCGAAATACTTTGCTTCTTAAGTACTTGAGTTTTTGAAGCACTTTTAAAACGCTTCAATTACTTTTAAAGTAATTGTTCTCGGCTGCCATACTTTCCAATAACTACTTTATACTTGATACATTTAATTTCTCTCGGTGCTTGATATTCACTAAAGTGTTTCACTCAGCTATGTTATGTGAATCCGTTCGTTATCTTTTCATTAATAATTTGTTCGAGAATGGGTATTAAATATAAAATAAGGCGAAAAAATGTCGCTTTTTTGTTATGCTTGGTAAATCTAAAGCACTTACGTTGTTCTGAGAAAGAGGTATTTATTTATGGATATTTTCTACATATTTTCAACAGACAGAGTAACTAAAAATAATTCTACCAATTTGAGGATATCTGATGATTTTTATCAAATTAAAGCATTTTTTTTTATATTAACAGTGTTAAAAGTATTATGAATCCTAAGTGTGTTATTTGCAGTACAAATCTCTTATATTCTACTAATAGATACAGCCATTACTTACATAATTTTACAATTCTAATCCACATTTCGCACCGTTTTCTAACAACACGAATAATTTTCATTTCACTTTATTAACAGGTAGTCTATCTCACCACACTTTCACATTCGATACACCTACACGTAGCTTTCCATATTCTCCTGATTGTTGTGATTAAAACTAAAAAAAAATAATCTAATCACCGGTAATTGTGGCAATTGGCTTTCCCTTTAATTTTTTTTTTTTAACACGAATGGCACCTATCATTTCTTAATCTGAACTAATTTCACCTATTTTCTTTGTTTTTTGGATGATTATTTTAATTTTATGTTTCTCTTGTTCAAATTACTACTAGTCTTACTTTATTGTTAGTGTTTTTTTGTTTTTTTTTTCTTATTGCATTATTTTAACAATTTGATTGATCTGCAGTTCTGAATGATTTTATTTGTAGAGGTTCGCTAACTATCTGTTGGTTCCGACTATTTCTACAACGCTGTGTAATCGGTGGTGTAAATATTTAAAGAATTTCAGAACTGCATGTAACACTTTCATTTAATGACTGTTTACTAATTTTATAAATTCAACTTTTCTGTGCTACATTGTTTACTTTCTCCAATTTTTTTTTATACACAGTTTCATTTGACAATTCACATGCAATGTTTGTGTTGAATTATTATATTGTTTTATTTACTTCCTATGTTTCTGTACTTATGATCTGAATCATGAAATACAAACGAGCAACACCATTTTGTATCAAAAAGACACTTAAATGAGATCAAATGCTTATGTAGTAGTTGTAACTGTAAAGCCAGTTGAAAACAGAAGAAAACAATTGAAAGAAAAACGACCCAAATCGAATCGATACAATACAGTTCTGTATAAAAGAAATAGTACATAATATTACATAATACTGCTATAATTACATATTCTTAAGATTAGAAGAATCCTTAGAGAGTCATTAAGGTAAATCTATTCGAATAAAATAATTTAAATAATTAAGCTAAAGACAAAGTAACAAGGACCAATACTGGACATTGGATCATATTTATCGTAATGATTTTTGTGATATTTTTTATGGACTGCCAAACTATGGTACAAATATTGTATATTTAACGGAAAACGTGGAAAATCTGTTAGAAAAATAACACGGTAATACCAAATTAAATTTGTATTAAGTATGTATTAAAGAAGAAATCGAAATTAAATAAAAGAACCTTTTACGGATATCTCGATATGTACAAATTTGCTTGGACCGGCTTTAGTCGAAGATACACAGAAAACTGAAAATAATAGAAGTAATGATTTTTAAATGTCCAGTATTCTTTTGTGTGTTCCTTAGACAATGTATTATATCACCCAAGTTTGTAGATAAAAATGTCAAATCAAACTAGTTTGCAAGTATCGCTTTTGCTCGTTTAGTTTATGATTTTTTTTTGTTTTATAATTTCGAATACAACAACAATTTCGAGTTAATTTTAAAGATCGTTTGGGTTTCGAACTATAATAATGAATATAACAAATATTGTTCGTTTAACCAACACAGTTAAATAAAATAAAATTAATAACATTAAAAGATGTAAGATGTTTCTTCTACACCAGCATTTATTAATTGCCTCATGTTCTCTCAAGTTTTGCTAGGTATTACTTTGGAACAGCAAAATGATTGCACCAAATGGAATGTAACAAAATACGAAAGGACTTCAGGAACATTGTTCAAATCTGGTCCATGTTAACATTAATTATTATTTAGTTTTCAACGTAACCAATTTCATTTAATTGTTTCCATTATTTAATAATTTATACCATTTCGACCACTCGACTTCCATCATTAAAATTTCTGAATCTCACCAACATTGTCATAATATCTGAAATTAAGTCTAATCCTCCCGATCTTCAAAATTAATTCTCAAAGCACTCTTTTTTTTCTACTTTAATACAAATTGTTGTTGTAATTGAAGTCTTGTATTTGATTACTTGCCAGATAGACTGGATAACCAAAAATATATTCTTTAGGGGGTTAGGTTAGTTTTACATTGGAATGTCTTCCAAATTCTATGGGCATTTTAATTTATTTTTAGTGTAATTTTAGATCTGAACAAAATTATTCACTATTATTATTATTATTATTATTTTCTATTACATACATATATATTTATTAGAATTATAAATAAGTATCAGTTATTCTCATATTCATTTTTCTACCATGCAGAAATAAATTAAAAAAAAAAAAACAGCTAATTCTAGTGATTAGTTATATTTTATGGTATTTGTATTTAGTAAATTCAGTGTACGTAAATTTGCGTATTTTCAAGCTTTTTATTTGTAATCATTGGCGATTTTGGGTGTTTTTTACGAGAATTTGATTATTATCAATCACGGAGAATTGCAAATAAAGAAATTGTATGTGTATTTGTATATTAAACATATAGTAAATAATCGCGTAATCATGTTACGATCATGAATATAAATTAAAAGAAGAATGTCTGTAAAAGGCATCCAAAATTAATTGCATAATTTTTATATAATAATATAAATTATATGTACGGCTAAGTTGTTGTAAGAACAGTTATTTTCCAAGCATTATTCGTAAAAATTGTATCGTCAAATAGTGCAATAAAAAATGATGCCAACAAAGAAACGGTATTTTTTCACTTTTTTTAAGTGCTGAGGATTGGTGCACTTCAATTTATGTACATTTTTCTGATCAATCTTTCAAATTATTTTGATGCATTGAAATCGATCCATTTCGTAATATTCCAGTTTATTACTTGTGTGTAATATTGTTAAGTGGTATTTTGATGCATTGAAATTTTTAAGGAAGAAAAATTACGTAACTTGGAAAGTCACTGTTCTTCGGCACTTAGTCTATTATCCCCCGTACCACCTTTACACCTATCCCAATTTCAGTTATTGGAAAATTATCAGCTTAATCAGAATTAGGTACTACAAAAGAGATTATTATATTAAATGTTAAATAATTGGCATATTGCGTTGCTTGTAATGGCAAATCGGTTATTTTCTCAACTATAACGAGGGTAGCCTGAAAAGTTTCAAACTTCAGCATGAAGATGACGATACTCTTCAAAAATATTTTGGTAATATAATTATGCATGCGTTAAAAGATGTTTTTAAAAATTTCAGCCATGGTGGACGCTTAGTTCTTGTTTAGCATTTATCTTTTGTATCGTATTACACCCACGCTAATTAAAGCTGAAATGCCAAAGTGACAGCGGCTGCGAATTCAAAAGTGGTCGTATCAATTTGGTTCGAGACCGCAAAAACTGCAACCGCTACCGATAACATCGGAAAACTCCACTAAATGGTGTTAGATAGCTGTCGGATTAATGTAAAAGAAATACCAGACTGTAGCGATCGAATAAGGAAGCCAACACATTCGTAAACGCCTAAGATGCCAATTGCTATTTGGACGGATTAAACACATGGAAGCATCGGTGGAAACTTCCCAGACCACCCTCGTAGTACAATGACTGTTGAAACAAGCACGTTTTCTAAATTTCGGTAGTCAATACTGGAACTCAAGATCCAGATAGATTTGGCGAAAACATACAAACCATTGAATATAATATTATAAAAAAAGCAATTTCCAATTACTGCATTCCTTGACAATGTAAGTTAATTCGTGTAATCCGATCTTGGCTGCGCTAAGCAGATAATGAATCGGCTTTACAAAAGAAAAATCGATCGCTTATTTCAAATATTGAAGAAATCTCTTGATTTTTATGATTTGATGGTACTTTTGAGACAAAATAGGTTTTTCCAAAAATTTTTAGCTGTGCAAAGGCTTCAAAATGAAAAACGGTAATTCTTTTGTTGACATTTCGTATCTGTAACGACGTTGACATTGTTTTCGCTTCCCAAGAATTGAAAAGCAAATATGTGTCAGAAGAAACAACGTAATAATTTTGCCATTTTGAAGAGTTGTTTTTCTCTATTTTTGCCATGTTTTGTTTTGTTTTTTTTTTTCAAAATCCTTTTTACAGCTAAAAATTTTCGTCGTCGCCCTCATGTTTTGTGCGACATAATATGCATTAAATATATCTTTATACGTTAAGGTGTTTCTCCATCGAGTGCGCAAAACAACAATATGTTCAAAAAATGCTTCCAAAGCAACTATTTTGAATGCATCTAGCAGATCGAATTGATGACAAACCTTGGGCGTTTTTTGGCGTTACATTGGTTGGGACCTGGTTACTAATTTTTTAAACCATTACATTTTCTTGCAACAGCGACGTCAGGATGGTAGCGGTTTGAAACGAATTCATCTTTTCAAACCAATCTAATGCTGATAACTAGTTCGAAAACAGTTGCTTCCTTAAGCCGATGACGTCAGAATTAGACCTAATTTGAAATGCTCTACAAACCTGTTCTATCGCCAAAAAACGCCTCTTCAATTACTTTAACGTTTTTTCTTTTACTACAGGCGAAATATTGGCATGAATTTGCAAACGTTTTCTAAAAACGACTGTTGGACAAACACCTTTATAATAACACTTGGTGGTATGAATTATTACGTTCATCTCTATTTAAAAATGCAGTACGGCACTACAAGATGCAAGATGACTTTATTCTTTAAAAATTAAATAACAGGTAAGTATATGAATATTTCACATCGGGATTTTTCGAACGTAGCTATGAAGAATAAGAGTTGTATATTTAAGGACCTAATATAAGCAGCAAGAATCTGATTTAAAACCATATTTGCGGATTGAAGATTTTAAATTCTTCAAATTGGCTAATTACTGGGAATCGTATATTTAGGTTAATTTCAGAAGAAGTACACTACCACTAAACAACTGCATATCAATTATTTAATAGATTTTTTTTTTATGTTCGCATGAAAGCACGAAGGCATTTTCAGGTATTATCTTCATATTTTAGGTCATCCCACTTGCCTACAGTTTACCGCCAATATGATGATATCAGTGAAAAAGTATCGCTGGCAGTGTATTGAGTGCAAATGCTGTTCGATATGTGGAACTTCCGATAATGATGTAAGTACGCTTTATCTGTAGATTTAAATAAAACTTTCAAGGATAGATAGATGATAAAACAGACAGAATTGACAATAAGTAAAACATTGAACTAGTTTAAAAACAAACTGAAACGTCTGAGAATTTGTAGGAGGCAATGAATAAATGTTCGCGGAAACCAGCACTTAATATTTGCGATAATGTAAAATTCAACGGAATCGTTTGTTATAGGATCAACTGTTGTTCTGCGATGATTGCGATAGAGGTTATCACATGTATTGTCTGTCGCCGCCGCTGACGACACCGCCTGAAGGTTCGTGGTCCTGCAAACTGTGCATGAGTGAATTTCATAAATAAGAGGGCTTTATCCACACTATTCCATGATGACTAATTTTTACTTACCGGTATTTAGAATAGAATATAATATTGGTTAAGTTTCCGTAACTGAATAATGTGGCCTATCATGTTTTGACATACTTTAAGGCACATCGAACAAAGATTATTTTTTTAAAGTATCGTTGCTTCGTTACTTTCAGTCGCGCAACATCGAGTCGATTCATTGTGGTACTACGGTTAGTAATATTTCTTTGAGTATTTTTCTAAGTTTACGTTGTCTTCTTTTCTAGAACCAGTGATATATTTTTAATTTTTACGTTTTAGGGGTACATATTTTTAATATTTTTAAAATATGTAAAAAATTGTATAAATTTAGAGAAAAAATAATGCTTTTAAAACACGAATACGATTGATTTTTCTGTTGATAGCGTCTCTAGTACTTAGGATGTATATTGTTAGGCTAAGTACTTAAGAAATTTGGAAACACAGTACTTAATATTTTTTAGCAGTGGTTTCAAGTTTTCTTCTTTTTTTACGAGAATTCGTGAAGGCTACATGTCCATTTAATTAGAAGCTACCTCATGGGTTTTCAATAATTTCTTTCTTTTTTTTTTAATATTCATTTGAAACTGTTTTCATCCTATATTTCTATTATTACATTTGAAATGAAATGACAATATTTTTAATAAATATATTTTATGTGTATTTTTGTCGACGTAATTGTATGCATGACATCAATAAACATTTTTTTTTCTTAGTAAAAAAATATGGTTTTATTCTATTTAATTGTAACCCTCCTCTCTCTATTCTGTTGTTTATTAAGTAACCAGTTGTAATAGTTAAATAACATTTATCAGAAAATTACTTTGTAAACAAAAGTAAATTGAGACATTCTTAACATATGCGATTGTAGTTTAATTGGAAATTACATTTTAATTAGTTGATAGAAGATTACACTAAACATTAATTCGCGGACAATTTAAGGTGACAAACCGGGAATAAAAAGGTCACACTCGCATGTGCCTTAAGCAAAAATTATTAAAATTCGCTGAGAAATTAAGCGAATATTACGAGAATTGCGAAATTAAATTGTCCGTGCAATTTAAAAATGTCTACTGGGGGTTCGAAAAGTTTTAAAACAACTTTATTTTACTCCTACTCTAACAAAGGAAATGCACAACTTTTAATCGATTTTAATCTGTTTGCAAGCGGCAAGATTATTAACATAAAGTGCCCATAATATTGTTCGAGGCATGCGTCACAGGATTCGCTCTTTCTTTATTGAAGCGATGAAAACTTGAAAATATAAGTATCTGTATCTTATCTAGATAATTTATGTATCGCACATTAATAAATATAACATTTATTCTTGGTTAAGAATAAGTGATATATTATATAATACAACGTTTATTAAAAATAAAGAGGTTTCTTTATGCGACAATGTAATGAATAAGAGTGCGCTTATAGTGGATCTGCGATAAACGATAGGAGTGACGAGTTAGCGAAATAGGCACCGATTGACTCGTTTTGTTAACTCGTCGCTCTTATCATTTATCCCAGCTCCACTATAAACGCATCTTAAAATATCCGATACACACAGCACAATCGCACCATAAGGCATATTACCTATAATCACGATCATCAAATGTCCGGATTTTCTTGAATGTGTTCAGGAACTATCTGGGTGTCGATTACTTGTTAGATCACTTACCGAATTAAAAGCAATGGGGAAGTCTAAGTAATCTAAGGTTTATATTTTTAGTGTTTCATTTTATGGTATTTAATAATTAATCTTGTAGAAACAAGTTGCGCTTCACGATATTAGCAGAGACTCGACAGACTCATGTTTATTCGTCTCACGAGAATGGGATCGTGTTACCTGCCGGTTTTCCCAAAGAGTTGACTAAACACGAGTCTGTCTAATCTCTGCTAATTTCGTGAAGCGCACAGAAAGTGTACTCGTTTCTGCAAGCTTTCATTGAATTTTTAAAGATAACAATATCCCGAGATTGGTAAACTGCATTTGGTATCCCTTTTTCATGCACTACTCACGCGGCAAGTTTCCGTCCTTGAAAACGGGTCTAATATCTTGCGTAGATCTGAACTTTGTTTCAAAAGGAAGTTATTAATATTTTGGTTGAAACATCAATATCTTATTCAGTTCTAGCTGTAAGTATTTATGCTAATATCCATATGTTAAAGTTTTATGGAAAGCATTGCAAAATTTTAAATCTAAAGTGGAAATATTATATTTATATATGTTTCCACATTATATTAATATATAAAAAAATTAAGGCAAAATTCACACGTTTCGATCGAAAAAAAAAAAATACCGATTCAATTATTCAGCAACAAAAAGCAATCGTATTTAGTGTTCGTCAGAAATAAATTACTGAAGCTAGCACGTTCGATTTCCTTAAAATAGTTATGTAGAATCAATTCATGTCCGTAAATAAGATTTTCGAGGAAAAGAAAATAGTCGTTTAAATTTATTATATTAGCTTCCATGGCCACAATCATTCTGATTCACCAATTAATTTTTTTTTACGCTTTAAAATAATTTCCAAAATTACTAGATTTTCACTTCCTACAGCAAGAGAAAATAGAACTCACGATAGAAATTTTAACAAGCGGTAGTAAGAAACTGCCACGTAACGATTGAGCAAGTTTATCCTCAGCTGTGTTTGGATTCTCAAAAAATTTGGCACGCGTCTTAATGGCCATGAGTCGTAGAAAATCTATGTCAAAATAGCGTATTTTGTCGTAAAGTGCGTACGTAGGAAGTTAATTTCGCGCGCAACGATCTCCCAATCGATTTCCTTACAACGTTCAGGGCACTAATAACATAGAAATAAAACGATAAGTGTACAAGTACATTTTATTACAAAGTAAACAAAAATTTATTGAATTTTCTACAATATTTGGTATTTTTTAAAAATGAAACTCAAAGTATACATTTGAAAAATGAAGCTTTATTAAATAATATTGAAGTTCTTATAAATAATGTGTATCGAGTTAGCACGGCAGAGGGGCTACTGACGATCGGTTGCGCGCAGTTTTTCTTCGACTGCCTCTTGGCTAGCTTCAGATAGATCTGTAGCCTGAATGTACTTCTGTACGCCTACAAGTGATTTCTTCAGAGCATCAAACGAGCTGAAACAAAAGATAAATTATATTTAATATTATATTATTGGTTTTGAACGAGATCAATATTTGTATTATTGGATCCCATTTCGCCAATATAAAAAATTTAAATAAATATTAATGTTTTCAGATGTAGCTAATATGCAATCCACACGAACCGGCGTAGTTGTTTGAAATTTAATAGTTTGTACGTCGTAGTTACGTAACTGGATGCATTAATTACAATCAATAATGCAGTCGGTAATATTGATGCTGTATGTGCGTACACACAAAATATAATCAAATGAATAATTGTAATTTTATTCTAGTTGATAAACACAAAATTTTATTTATTTTAAATTACCGGCAAAAGTCGATGTTGTTTTCCCCATCTTTGTAAATTGGGAGAGCGGTTCATGTAATTTTCCAATGCTTACAACATTTATGAGCTTATTAAATTCCTTCAAATCCTCAATCACAACAGCGATTCTCTCGGTTCTATCGATGTGTTCCGCACAAAAGCTTTTTGAACAATGAAAATTGGAAGCAATTCAATTATAGAAGCTTGAAAGTAGTCTATCAAAAAACGCGTTACGCGTAAGCTTTGTAGCCATGAGAAGTGATGTATGATGATAAAGGCTTTGTAAACCAATAACAAAAGTTATTGATTCATTCTGGACTTCTCAGAAACAAATACAGCACAACTACATATGCAAGTGTTGAAATTTTCATGTAATCGCGTGGAAAACCGTAATATCTTTGTGTTGTTCCTTGCTTGGTATTGATCCATTAAATGAAGGCATAATAAGAGGAAGTAAAAGCTTTTTACTTGCTATTTTTGCTAATTTTAGTATCCTTTTTAATCTTACATATTTTAACAGGTAATTTGAATTCGTACGTTCAAAAACTCCTGAACAAATTCCCAAACTGTCCAAAGGTCGTAACGTACCTCAAAACAAATGCATTTTATGTCAAGTTTGTAGTCTGAAACTGTCATGTATTCATTATATCTGCACAGTAGTACTCGTCGAACGTTGTCCAAAAAAAAATTAACCACCATCATTCACCGCTTCCAAGTTTCACATACGTATAGAAATTAAAAGTAGCGACTGCCAACAGGCCGATTTATAATTTTGGTACTGTTACAAATATGAGGTTTAAAATTAAATATGCCAAATTTTATTGTTTTTGCGGTATTAATATAAGGATAAGCGATTCACTTACGTAAATTCAGCCTTTGATTCATACTTTAAAATTGCATAATAATGATGTGCCACATAGGGCTGGAAGTTGATCGTTTTAAATGGCAACGGCAATATTATTGTAATTTATATGTTTACTTAAAATTTTGAGTTTGTAGATTTATCTTGAGATTTCCGTACGTTCTCAGTGCTTCTATACTTCAAGTTTTAGCTTCGAATATAATAAACTGGTTTGTAAAAAGAGAATTCATCGCTTTAAATGGAAGAAGCTGTTTCTCAAATGAATTCAGCTTGTTGTACCAGGACACATTTATTTTAGTGATAGCTTTTCGATGGTAGAAAGTTTGATTTTCAGAAACTATGGCAACAGTAATTGACAAAATAACTTGTTTAGTGTGAAAACAATATCTCTAACACTAATTTTAATGCTTTTAGCTTTAATAGAAAAGGTAAAAATGAAACGGCTTGATAAATTTGTGGTTTTTGTGTCCATCTACCGCTGATATCCAAACGCTTTAATACTCTTGGAATTATATCAATTAGCAATGATTTAATATCAGTAACAGTAATATTAAAAAATATTTCATTTCTCAAAAGAAGAGTTTGTGCACAAACAATTTTTATTACTCACTACTTCATCACAGTAATATTTCTTGGACTTGGTGCTGAAATATATATGAATTGTTCAATTTTCTTTTATTTACTACAAGATACGAAAGTAGTCTGAAAAGTTACCGGACGAACAAATCCTTTTACATCTTGCTCTACAAAATAAGCCTACAAGAGTATGATGACCGCATTCGATGAAAACCTCTTTCCTTTGAGCGAAACTTTAAAGCTTGGGAAACAAAAAAAAGCCTCCGCAGACTAGAGATTTGGTGAATAGGGTAGATGATCTATCAATTCATGAACTTTTGCCCTGGCGACCACTGAAGTGGGAGCCAGTGGCAGAACAAAACTTTATTCTTTTCAGATGCGAGCGTATTTTCGCATTTCCTGCTATTAATTTGAGAAATAATAATGCGTAGTATATACAGGGTAGTAGGATTAACTCAACTCTACGACACAATTATTTTCCCGGCCGACACCTTCGCAGTCCACGGTTTCGATTGTGCTTCCGTTTCAGGAGTTACAGTTATTAATAAAGTTCGCCACTTTCCATGCCCTTCATGAAATTAGCAGAGACTGGAAAGACTCATGCTTTGTCGACTCTCGGGAAAACCAGTCGTAAGACGCACGAAAAGTGGCGAACGCCAAAACTCCAACTTATTTCGCTTGAACTGCTTAAACCCAACACGCAATTTTTCATGTCCAAATCTTCAGTCAATATAAGAGATCCGATATCTCTCTAACCTTAATTCGACGGCTGCACCGTTTGGTCAACTTTTGTCTGTCACTAGCAGTTGCAGTTTTTAGCCGCTCTGAACCTTTGTCGTCAAACCAAGCTGTTAAGAATCACGTTTAAATTCAGTTAGTCAAAAATATCAATTTACTAGGTTCTTTTTTTAGGGCTTCACATTTTAAATTTAATAACCTAAATTGATTAACACCATAGCAATTAAAACAAATAATAATATTTCTCACACCGAGTGTTACACAAACTATGAGGTTTAATACAGATTATCTTTCATTTATCTCAACGTTACAGATTCATATTCATCATCTACAACATAGTTTAGATATTTAGAGGTTTAATATGTAAATGGCTTAGAATTACAATGTAAACTTCTTACGCGTTTCGAAAAATTAAACTTAGATGATCCTGTAGCAATAAGACATCTTTATCAACAGACACCAAATAGGATTTGTTTTGAATTTGTAATTGAGAAATTATCAATAATAATTTTTAAAAAAATTATCGTAAAAATTAATAACTGTCTAAAGTACTTTTGATAGATTTTTTCCGGTGATAATTTGCACTACCTATTATTTATCTTGATATAATTTCAGGAAATCTAAAAAATAACATGTCATATACGAATGTTATATCTTATTTAGTGAAGTTACTTCATTATAAATAAAACCTTAAAATAAAGTGATAAGGAGAACAAAATGAAAGATCGCTTTTATCAATTCCCTTCAATTATGATTAATAGCAAATATATGATTTGAACATATCAAGTATTTCTTAGAAATATCGATTACAGGAAGGCGTAAAAATTTATTTGTATTCATCATTACCTACATTTTAAATATCGGATGCGATATTATAATCAATTTCCCATTTAAAAATTCGATCCTTTTTAAGAATATATCTTTGCCAACATAAAACTAGGAAAATTTCCGTCATCAAAAGCGATAATGTAATATCGCTCACAGAATTGTTATCATTATTAAGCGAAATACGTCATTCATGACGTTTGATAACTATTACATGAGAAAATATGAAATGTATTTCCGTTTTTCATACAAAGCTAATAACACGCGCCATCTAGTAGTCGCAGTTTCGTCGAAATATCCCGACGGAATAATTATAATATAAATTGAAAAATAATAAACATTTTTTTTAAATAAAATCGTTCAATTCCAAGTTACCATAATAATAGAAAAAAAAACCGAATAGCTTGATTTTCTGCTTTAAAACATTTATTGACCGACAGAAACAAATAATAAACGGATAAAACTTTATAACAAACAAATATATTTAGAGCTGGAATCGTTTTCAAACGTCAATTTTTTTAAACCTTTTCTAGCTTCTAGCTTTCTAGCGAAGACGGATACAAGATCAGCAACACGTGGAAGTTAGCACTACTGAGTCGTCATACAACGAACGACGCCATTCAGCGGAACGGAACGGTTATGGATCGGCAAAGCGGAACAGAAATGTGATATATAACGAGGAGCAAGAGACAACACCACCAGTCTTTACAAATCTTCTGAAGAAGCTGACAGCATGGTCAGCGAAACGTCAACTACGCGACATCACCCGAAAGACATTTCTATTATGGATTACGGTCGTGAAAGCCTACTCTCAACTTTTCTAGCTTTTTCCTCTGTAGTAATTATTCCGTCTAACATGCAAGTTATGTAGGTTCAAGCAGTCAAATTACAATATTGATAGACGGAACGTTTGGAGCAACTAGTATCGGCAGAAACGAAAATATATTCTGTCTTAACTCTGAGCAAATCCACACTGTGTATATTTTCGCGCCGGCAGAATGTTAAATTCATATTTTTAGCATAACAACAAACATCGTCTTTTTCTTATAAGAACGCTATAGAATGAATATGATGGAAAGCTATATAAATTCGAGGAGGTAGAGTTTTACATACTTGGGTGTTAATGTGCTTCTACAACTTGACCATAAGGAAAATAGAAATGACAAGAAATCCATGAAATTACTCAACAATAGAATGATAACATAATTAGAGTTAAAAATCTACCAAACGACCAATTGTAACAAACGATTGCAAAGTGTGGACATTAAGAAAAGAAAATGTTAGCGCAGTGGAAAGATATACGGAGGACATGTAGAAAATTTAAGGAGTTGCAATGCGGAATCAAACATTGTAGATGGGGGAAAAGAACAAAGATTAAGGTGGATGCTTGATGAATGATGCTGAAGAGCAACAGAAAGCAAAAGTAACGGATTATTAAGAATGCAAGAACTTGGAAAGTACTCATCCAGAAGTGCTTTTCTCACACATATAATGCCCGCAATAGACGCGCCCCTCACTCCCCAGTTTCATTAAATAACCCCGAATTCATAAAAACTAAGATCAGCCGACTACTGTACAACCCCGACATTAGTGCAGATTTTAGAAAATACGTAATACATTTTATTTGATAATTTCTATGCCATCGATGGACTGGATTTTCAAATAAATACTTGCAATATTGTCGCATAGGAAACAAAGAAATCGTCCTTAACTTTAAACTTTATTCCAAAATAAAACACCTGTATATTGTAAAAATTCAAATGAACCTATTATTATAAAAGATACAAATACTAAGTAATTATATAAAAAGAAAACTGGCGTTATAATGGATGACTAGAATCTAGTGCGGTCCTCCTCTCATTGCAGCAGTTGGATTATTACTGATTTATTTCCACCATTGCGTATCAGGCGAATTCCCGTCCTTACGCCGAGGCACTTTTGTATCGGGTAAATTTTGCAACAGTGCCTCTGCATTTTAGGGGCCACTGTATTATAGAACTTCCTCTAAGGGTTTATATAATACAAACTTTCTTTTTTTGGAGGGAAATGTTACGCCGAGTATTGTATGCGATTATATAAGTTTTAATTATAAAGTTGTTACCAAGCACCCGACATAAAATAACTACACCATTTTCATATCAGTGTAAAAAAGGACGTAATTCAATTAGGTTTTCTGAACTACCCCAATAAACAACAATTAACTCTTAAAGAAAATCGAGTTATATAATGGCCAAAGAAAGTGATATAAAAAGTCTGAGCATTATTGCCTCGACCATACCCGAGACAAGGAAACAAGTCTTAAGGGCCGTCAGATAGGATGACAAATGTTTAATCAAATTTGACGTATTGTTTTATATTAACTAACTACGTAGCAATCCAAACGAAAAGATTTTGGTAGGGAACACCTATCAAGCTGCTTTCAAATATTTCAAATACTTAAGTCACACTGAAGTCCCACGTAACACCCTCATTTCTTTGAGGGAGAGCAGTGAATACTATTCCCAAACATAAGTCTATAAATTTAATAAACCAAAAAAGTAGTATAGAAAGGTGATATCGTGTAATTTTTGTTTGCATTTCTTAGTATCATTTTAAATAGCGACACTATGTATATAATGATCTAGCTTATCGAAACTTGTTCATGCAGTTCAACATAATTCTAATGGTATAACATCGCTGAATTGAATATATTATCTATCACCGCGTTAACATAACTGCATTCAATGGGAGATAGTCATTTCCATTCATTATAAATATGATTAACACGACAAACATTCATATTATTCAAAGTGAATTCTTTCTAACCTTGAAATGAGCTTTTTTTAATCATACAATCAATGTCCACACAAATGAAGACAAAGCAAGATGCAAGTGTATATATTTACGTACATTGGAAGTATATAAAATTGCGAAGCGTATTCTTATCAATGTTTTGGCAAAACATCTAAATTAATTAACTTCTCAATGCTTCAGAAACAAAGCAATGTTATGTGTGCGCGATTTATCGGAAAATCTGCGTTATCTGAGTTGTAGTGAAAACAGAAAGAACGCTATCTATGACCGTTTCCGCTTGAATACCGGATACACAACAATCGGTGTATTAGTACTTGAGTTTGATAATAGTTAATTATTTATGAAATAGGTAACGCAATGTCGAGTCCTGTAGTTTTATTGCTGTAAAACTAAAATTACCTTAATTTCAGTAAAAATATTTTTAAGCCCTTGATAATTGGGAAAAAAATGGTTATCATTATGCGAATAACCTACAGGACAGCGTCAATCTTCGTGCTAGAAAAAGAGAAAAAAATTGGCTGATAATTCTTAATAGGCGTTTGCAGACAAAGACGTATAGTTTTAGGAAAAGTGGAGATAATTAGTGATTTCGTACCGTTTCGAGTTAACGTTAAAGTTTCTAGTAATATAACTGCGCATGCGTTGAAACGAACTTTTGATGATTTCGGCGCTCAATTGTTGTTTAACAGTCATTTGTGTGGGTCGCTGTAAAAATGGGAAAAAAACGAATATCGATTCGTCATTAAATTCTTACATTTGAAAAGCAATACGCCTCTGCAAATAGAGATGCCACAGTAACATTTTGGGCAACTGAATTTAGACATGGTTGATGATAAATGCCCGAAACGGTCGAAAACTGCAACCACTAACGATAACATCGAAGAAATTCACCAAATAGTGATAGACGATTATCAAAACAAGGTTAGAGATAGTAGACGCTACCGGCATCTTTAAAGAACGTGTTCGTCATATATCGATTGAGGATTTGAGCATAAAAAAGCTTCGGGCGCCACGCTTATTGAAGCAGTTTAAGAGAAATTTTTGAAAGGAAGTTTTGGGTTTGACTAATAAGTGTAGATGAAACTTGGATAATATACCAGTGCACTCATGGAACCGAAGCATAATCGAAACAGCAAACTGCGAAGGGTGAATCATTCTGGAAAGAAGTCTTCAGTCGTGAAACAGCCTCGATTGTTTTTTGGAACAATCACAAAGTTGTATTAATCGACTATCTTTAAAACGATGGTACACTACGTACCAGTGCATGACAAGCTGAATGCAGAAATTGTGGAAAAACGGTCACAAAAATTTTTGTCCCACCAAGGCAACGTCTTGTCTCGCACTCGCACACGCGGTGGTCACAATGACAAAAACTCATGAATTGGGGCGTTCGAATTGGTAGACCATCCACCCAGTTTATCAGATCTGGTCCTCGGCGATCTTTTCCCCGTTTACTAGGGTCAAGGTTTCACTCGGAGGACACGGATTTTCATCGGATGAGGAGCCCATCACATTCATGAATACATTTTGCAGAACAAGATGCAAATTACTATTTGGACGGATTAAAGACATAAGAACATTGCTGGGAAAAGTGTTTAGACTTATATAAAGACTAAATAAAACCGAATTCGACAAAAAAAAACTTGTTTCTATGTTAGGTTGAAAACTTTTCAGACTACTCTTGTAAGTCAATCCGCGAGCGTAGAAGCATATATTACGTTCGCTTTCTAATTCGCTTTTTTAAATAAACGATCAACATTCCAATAACGCGTATTTAATTTCAAAAAAGAAAATAAAATATAATTTAACATGGTACACCTTCTAAAGAACACGAGCGGTGAATTTTGATGAGCAAATACATTTTACCTAATTTTTATCATTTTTAAAGTAAAAGTTCCTTATCACAGACTTATTTTGACACAGCAAAAAAATTAATGTAATTAATTACAATGAACCAACAACAATGAATAAACTTGAATAAATAAGATAATTATACGTAATATTATGTGGGTTTTTTCTTACACTGCTGCTATGTAATACAAAATTATCAATTTTACATAAATGTGTGTGTATTTAGCGGTCAAATGCGGAAATAGTTAAAGAAAGAATGAATTCGGTTGTTACGAACTGTTCAGTTGAACCAGGTATAAATTCAAAAGAGTCCAACTCGATTCACAATTAGAAATCGAGTTTTTCAGTGGAACCTTCAACTTGAATTAGTTGAAATACTAGTGACAATTAGAAGGAAAAAAATAATTTGAAATATGTAACAGTCTTAATTCTGCGATTCAATTAATTTGCCAGAGAGAATAAAAAAAATCATCTGTTTAAATAACACGACAACTTTTTGGTGACAGACCTAGAATGTTTTTAGAGCTTAAGCAGAAAATTTAGTCATCAGCAACGCAGGATTTAAAGAACTTACCTGGAATACAACATCTTCTTTTTTACTTTAGCGGTGTCTGGACACCAGGACATTAAGAATAGTTTTTGTTTTTTTGAGGATTCTGACGTGCCTTGGCATTGGTGCATATATTCAAAATCGTACAGTCCGTATCGACATTCGCCCGCTCCGCCCGCCTGCAGATCGGTAAGGAACTTCTCGTATTCTTCGTCCCGTGGACCTACGACTTCGACGTCGATTTGTTTTTCGTCTTTGATAAAGAAGATCACATAACGATGTTTCTTATCCTTCTTGATTTCTTCATAGGTGGTTTTGCATGCGTCAGAAACTGTCACACCTGACGCCTGTAATGAAAAAAAGGAAAATAGAGCACAGGAACTCCAGGTCCAATTTTATGTATATTTTAACATACATTTATCTATATTTGAGAAAGTGCATAGAAAACTCAACAAGCCCATTATTCATAAACAAAATAATAACTGAACGAGTAGAATTGGATTTAGAAAGGTAAACTACATCGACTATTTTTCCGGGATCTCCCATAAACGCAGACCATAATAGGCATGGAGGCAGTGTTTAAAGACACATTTTTATTTATTTCCAAAGTGAACTGAAAAGTTCTGATAACCCAAAAGATTTGTTTTATATTTAGTAACATTAAAGAATACGTGTATATTAATTAATACAACTTTCGTTGCATTTAGTTCACCACATTATTGTGATTTAAGCATTTTATATATTATGTAATAAAATTGAACAAAAAAGTGGTTGTTGTATCGTCTTTTTGTCTGTTAATTTCAGAAAAAAATCCTCATAAACAGGCCTACAGAAAAATACATTGCGCAGACTATAACACTAATCATTGATCAGAATTACACCACTAACAATAAAGGCTTTGAAAGCAAGTTATGTCTAAAAACTAACTCATAATTCGAGAACATTGTATCATGTTGCCAGAAAAAGCCCCCAAGTAATTATTTCGTTTTCCAATTTCGGTAATTTTTGCACCACTACCAATCGAAACTTTGTTAAAAAATGTCAAACATAGCACTTTTTAAACTGATTTGTAAGTGCTTTCTTTTGAGATTCCAAAAGATATAAATGGTCATTTTGTTCACGGCATTAATGTACACATAAGACATAAGATATTGATTCAATTATGCCCAACACTGGGGGATACACATAAATAGTTTACAAATAAGCATTTGTGTTCCAAATGAAATCGATAAACATCAAGGAATTGCCTTGTTTGAGGGCTTTCTTGTTTTTGCCGCGAGAGACAGCATATCGCAGCTCAACAACAAACGCCATTCATTATATTGTTTTGCCAGGAACAAGATCTAAAATTAACGAAACTATATTTTATTTATTCGAAAAAGTCCAAATAAGTCGAACAGAATGGAACAATGAAGGATGTGTGCAGTTAACAGATCTTTACAGAGAAAGATTAGATAATATAGCAAACTATACACAATTTTTAAACAAGTTATTTCTTCTTAAATCAGCCAGCTTTGAATTTTTCCTCTTAAAAAAAAAAAAAAAATTCAAAGGCTGCGTTGTTCCCTTTACAAACAACCAAAACGATTGAGGAATATGGATAATGGACAATCGTCAATAGAGCGCTACATTATTCCTTTGTGTCGAAATTTTTTAAGAAAATCTATATACAATTTTAAGGAATTATGAAAATTATAAATTAATTATTGGTAACTTCCCTAAATTGAACTTGTAGTATGGGTATGGACGGGGCTACGTCGTAAGATCAAAATCCACAAATTACATAACCTATTTTGATTAGCACCTGCACCTGAGAGAGGGTACCTTTCTGATTGGAAATTAAAATGAAATTTTCAGCAATTGATCCAAAGAGATTTGTAGGGGGTATCTTTCGAACATTAAGCAAAAAATATATTTAATTCTTATAAAATCACAAACCCGACACCCTTAGGGCACGAGGGTCTCGAGTAAGAAGAAGATAATGAGAGTTGAAATAATTGCTAATTAATTGAAGTTAAAAGTGTACAATTTAGACAGGTAATTTTAAAATGTTGCAAAAATTCATAAAATAAAACAATTTTCCCGTTTATATCTTTTATATTGCCAAAATGTTTAGATAATGTTTGTTTTTCACCTTGTAAATCAAAAGTTTTAAATTATATCATCAGAAATCTCTGTATACTCAATAGAATAACAATTGGAAAACGTCTTTTATTATCATCAAAATAACTCACAGATAAGATAACGCAAATACGTTGGGTTATGCTAGGGATATTCAGATAAAATAGCAAAAACATCTACATAATACAATAACATTAAAAGCTGAGATTAGGAAGAGCTTCTGAAAATTGAAATCTTTTCTTGAAATAGTGTTTATTAAAAAGTAACAACTAGATGTGGGTAATATATATAAAATTTGCCAGCGCAGACCATAATAAATCTACAGGTTATAAATATTAGCTCGTTGTTCCAGAAGTCTAAGCGTCGGAACGCATAATTAATTACCGTTTGTAAATACCTGACGCTTTTATCATTTGGAATACGCTAATTTACTGGCAAAGACACGCCGAAAAACTACATTTAATTAATCACTTTATTACTCAGCGATTATGAGGAAATTAATTTTTTCCAAACAAAAGCAACTTCTAGATATAGAATGTTAAGAGGAACACTGAACATTTTGAAATTGCTTAAGGTTCGTAAATTATTCACAGCATCCATGATTCTATAAATACTTCAATTTATTTAGTACGTTCCCCGAATAAGAGTGCATTCGAAAGATTCTGAACAGTTTTGTGTACGTTCCACAAACTACTCATCTTCTACGCTAAGTGTAAAGTTAAATATAGAGTGAGGCAATATTTACAGACTTGGAGTGTAACGAATGTCAGACACCGAATAACCTTAACATTAACACTATAAGCAAAGAAGAACGAAAAACAAAATCAAAAAATCTAATTTTGAGAGCTTAGTGCCGGTCGAATATTGAAAACGCTTAAACCGGGCATTGCACCACAGAAAAGTGAACGTTGTATACCAACTATTCTACCACTTAAGGGAATTTTAGTTTACTTTATTTCCAACCCCATTTTTTTTTTAAATGAAGGATGGCCAGCATTGTCAAGGAAAAATCATTAAAATAAATCATTTCCTGAATTAAAAATTGTAAAATCTTTGAAAATATTGTTTAAACGCTACAGACAAATTGGAACCTTCGATATTAAAGGAAAAAGATGGATTTGAGCAAAATCAAAAACAAGTTGAGCTTTTGACAATTGGAAGAAAGTTATTTTTAGTGACAAGACTAGGTTTGACCTTTGTGTAGGAGATAATTGAAAGCGGGCGATTAAGAAATTTCCTAAAGATGTTGCGTTTCCCAGAGCGTGTTTAGACCAATTGGATTTGATTGAGCGTAAGAGAAATGCGGCAAAGTGTCAAGAAAGCTTGCTTGAAGGTGCCTCGGGTAATACCGGATATTCAACCAAAATTGATTGATTGAGCAAACTATCAAATTTTCCCAACAAGGTGAAAAAGCTTTATTTGGATCTTCAAGTATCCCAGACATAAATCTCATAGAAAATGTTTGACAGGAAATACAAAAAATACCCAAATAAGGGACAATCGCCAAAGGACAATTGCTAAGGCCAAATTAGGACAAATCTGAGATACATGAACTCCTAAATTTGGAAGCCAGCAACAGGCGTTCGAGCGGTTATTATTATATATAATAAAAAACAGATACCAGGAGTTGTTTGTCCTTCCTTCAATAAAGAGGCCAACTACGCCGTTATCAACTGAAATATTTTGCAAAAGTAACCTTGAATGAACATCCGAGTTTAAACAATTGAAAATTTCCACAAAATATGGCCGAAGGACAAGTTCACCCCTTGTATCTTACTGTGCGAGGCAAATTGGCACGCTTAACTAAGGGATTAATTTATTAATTAAGCCAAAATCTCGCTTCGGAAGCAGTCGCCACTGCTTTATCCCTCTCATATCATAATTCTTAAATTCTTAAATAATTCCTAAAAACATATCGATAATAGCACCCAATATATATTATTTACTTCAAAATCTTTCCAAAAGTATCCCGTGTATGGAATACCAAATACCATACATGGACTTCCTGTCTGACAGACGCTACTTATAAAGTTGGGAAAATTAACGACTTCATCGGCCTAACTTCCCAATAAAAACGCTACACGAAAAAGTTGCTAATTGGGCCGATTTTAATAGAAAACAGTGGAATTACGATTATCTTAGAATCACGATCAGTAAGCATACTTAGATTAGATATACATAAATAATTGTGATCTATATCTTTTTTTTTTGTATAATTATCTTCTCTCAGTGCATGTGAACATAAGCGGGACATTATCGATAAATGAAAATAATTTATTTATTAGAGATATTTATTGTCGTATTTATGATGTATCATTAGATGCCAAGTATGGTCCGAGAAATCATCAGCTATTACAAACGGACAACAAGACCAAATTGAGAAACGTTAGGATAAAACTCGTGATTAATCATTAGAAAAAGCATTTTTTTTTTTTTGAAACGTTACAACTGACCTGGCTTCTGGGACGGTGTGTATAAAAAGTGGTCGTCTATTTAAATTTTGAGTGGAGGTAGAGCGAGCTATTTCTGTTTTAAATTTTATAATAACGGAAAGATGATTTTTTTTTATTTTAGTTTTAAGTGCTTTAAGCTTACTTATATTAAAATATAAATGGGTGGGTAAGCAAAAGAGATGATTTATCATTATGAAGTGTTTAAATTGATTTAAAAATAAAAAATAAATAACGAGTACTACGTGCTCTCCTTGAAGTTAATTGGGGAGCAGCATTTTCATAAAATATCGATTTACAAGATGTTTGTTAGAAGGGGTTCTTCAGGCAGAAAACACGTCTTCCCCTATGCAGACACGGACAGCAGTAATAGATCGCTTTGGTTACTCCCCTTTTTACACGATTTATTGCAATAGAGCTTTCCAATTATTTGAATAGTTATTAGTTGGAACTGAGCATGGCAACGATTAATTAGCACTTTTATTTAAATTGCAAATTTTCCATCCAACATATTTCTTTCATTTTTTGTACAAATTTCACCTTATACCAAATTTGGAAAATATATCCCCGGTGAGTTTATTAGCGTCTAAATATAAGATCCCACATGGCATTTATTTATAGATCAATGGGCTATTTTGAATCTAACGTCGATAATTCGCAAATTCTAGCGCAATTTACAAAATAAAACAGATCAAATGTCAGATAACCATATAAATCCATCTGAATAGGCTCGGATTTTTCAGCCCTTCCGAACGTATCAGAAGGTGACGAAGCTTTCTTTATAACCTTGAATGTTTGTCAGTGAATCATAAAAACACCTCTCGACGAGAAAAAAATCGACATGCAATTGGAAAAAATCTCTTGGAACGTATGCGATGTAGTACAAGCTTCCATGGGCGAGGCTGTACGTGAGTCATCTTGCAACGTTAAATTTATTCTAACAAATAAAACATTCACCCTGCTACCGAAACAGGTAAAAATAAACGCTTCACCCTCATAATTCGCTCGGATTCTTTACGGGAAAAAAAGTTCATATTAGAGAAAATGAAGACATGGCCGCCGGCTTTTGATAGCAAACGTCAAAAAGTACCGTACACGGTGTTACCAAAGCACTTGTAAATGATTAAATTACAAAAGTATACATATAAAAGACATACCATATTGGATTAATTCAGAAGTCCTTATAATATCACAAATATCAACTGCCAGATGCACCGTGATTGAATAGACTGTTACTGAAGCTCTCCTTAGCGGACGTTGATCTACCGGCGGCTGAGAATGCGCTTGCGTTGATATTTCTCCGCCGACCCGTCTACTCCACTGTCTACTCTATAAAAAGAATTTATTATTACAATTTATTTTCCGAAAGGAATCTAGAATCAAATAGTCTTACATATCTAGAAAAAAATAAAGCGACTTCTTCCTTTCGGGTATAAATAGGCTTTGAGCTTTTCAAGGACTACTTCGCGCGGCGTAGTGACTCCGCGCTTTTTCAAATTGTTATTAACTTATTTTACGATTTGCAAGTTTCGAAATACTTTTATACGGCGATTTTCAAGCGTAAACCGTAGATAGCCGATTGATAAAGCGATTACATCTAAGTTGATTAGATTCGACTCAAGAAATTAAGTTGCATTGTGAGTCATAGCTTTCAACCAATGTAGGAGCCGATTCCCTCAAATGCCCATAAATGGGCAAACAAATTTTATGAATCAAAATGGCTGCGCGAAAATTGAAATTTGCCGCCACGCCCTTAAAAAATCGATTTTTTAAATAATTTTGCTAAAAAAT